>JAQHUG010000052.1:5899080-5962163 GCA_028555095.1 Dicrostonyx torquatus
TACCAGAGCAACCGCTTTGGCTGTTGATTTTACCCTGCTCTACTTTCTGACTTGGCAGAGGTCTGCTTACTCCTAACTCTCAAAGCCATGTTTACCATTTCAATTTTAGGAAGCATTTGGCCCATGCCACCACCAAGTAACTTGCAGCATGCTGCTCACAAATTCCACTCAAGTGCATCATAACAGGACCTCCTGAAAGAGTCAGAGCCATTGTGCCATCAGGATGAACCAGGAAATTGTCTCTTAGAGGAGCCTTACAGTTTTTGCTGCTAATGCTGAGTCAGAAGCCTTCTCTTGAAGGAGCTGTGTCCCTGCTTGCCCTTGCTGCTAGCAAGCAGAGCCTATCTGAAAATATTTGACTACCAAGAAACTTCAATTGAGAATAGAGTCCCATTTTTTGTAGGTCTAGAATTTTTGTTTGTTTGTTTGTTTGTTTTTTAGCTTTCTGAGGTTTTATATGGATGTACATTGCTGAACATTGGGCGCCATTATGTAAACAGAGACTGAGCTTTCTTTTTCTGGCCACCCAGACCTGAATAACCACACAAAACTATATTAATTACACTATTGTTTGGCCAATGGCTCATGCATATTCCTGTCTAGTGCTTACATCTTAAATTAACCAACTTCTATTAATCTGTGTATTGCCATGAGGCTATGGCTTACCAGTAAGTTTCTGGCATCTTTCTCCTTCAGCAGTGACATGGCATCTGCTTGACTCTGCCTTCTTTTTCCTTCTATCTCTGCTTGGATTTCCTACCTTACTATATTCTGCCCTGCTGTAGACCAAAGCAGCTTCTTTATTAACCAACAGGTAATAAAACATATTCACAACATACAGAGAATTCCACATCATAAAAATAGTATAAAGTAAAAAGATAAGTATAGCCAGGAATGGGATCAGGATAAATATGAAAATATAAGCACAACATGAGAGGACTTAATGGCACTGAAACTATATGAATAGTAAATACATGAAGCTATGGTTTGGATATGTCTTCTTAAAACCTTAAACATTAAATTTAATAGCTGGACTGGAAAGATGGCTCAGCAATTAAGAGTACTTTCTGTTCTTGTAGAGTACCCAGTTTTATTCCCAGAGTCCTAATCAGGTGACTAACAGGAGCCTGTAAGTCTAGTTTCATGGTATCTAATGCCCTCTTCTGATCTACATGGGCACCTGTACACCATGAGTGCACACTATCCCATGCAGTCATGCAGATATATACATAAAAATAAATAAAACTTTTATTAAAATTTAATAGTCAGTTTGAAAGTACTCAGAGGTTAGGGCTTCAAGAAGTGATTAGGTCATAAGTATTCCTTTGTTCCTGAGTGGAACTGAGGCCCTTAACATATTGAGCTTAACACAGTGTTCAGCTCATTTGCAAGTGCGGCAAGAAGAAGCCATCTTGGAGTCAGACAGCAGTGCTTAATCATACAGCTGAGCCTGCAAAGATCTCTGATATTGGAATTCCAAGACTCCAGAATTGTGAGAAATATATTTCTGTTACTTATCAATTTCTGAATCACCAGTATTTTGATTCAGAAATATTTAAAACTCAAGCATGAAAACATCAAAGAAAACTAAACTAACTACATTTTACTGAGAGGGCAAAGTTGATCCATAAAGCTATAGTTAGATTCACAACTTCCATTCATCTAAAGAAATCAGAAACAGAAAATGTAGAAAAAGAAAGCCATGGAAGAAAAGAGACAGACAACAATATATGTGTATATGTATGTATGTATGTATGTATGTATGTATGTATGTATGAATGAATGGATGTATATATAATAATATATTTATATAATTTCTATAGATGTAAATTATATGCAATTTACACATATATATTATATGTATGTATATATATATACACATATCCACACATATATGTACATACACACACACATACATATGTCCAAATAAGAATAATTGCAGTCCAGCATAGTTGCTCACACCTTTAATCCTAGCATTCAGAAGGCAGAGGCAGATGTATCCCTTTGAATTCGAGGTCAGCCTGGTCTATACAGAGAATTCAAGGATACCTAGAGCTACACAGTAAGACCCTTTCTCAAGCAAACAAATAAAAGAATAATCACTATAAATAAAAATTAAAGCCACAATTAGGTTCCTTGTACAGCCTGCGTGTTTTAAAAATAAAATATATGATGGAATATGCTGGAGACATTGGGGGAAAACAGCAGCTCTCTGACACTGAGTCAAAGCCTGGAAATCAACACAGTGGCTTCTGCTCACATATGCTCACTGCTGACTCAGTGACCCAACAGAAAGACACACAAAAAGTCACCCAACACAAGTACAGTTGGTCCATTAATAATAATCCCAGATAAAAGCAGATCAAAAGTCTGCTACTGTTTAAATTCATGAATTATGGTATATTCATACACTGAAATTCTCCACAGACATGAAAATGAACTTGATGAAGAAATGTTGGTAAATCTCTGAAGTTAATGTTGAAAGAAAAATGTCAAAAGTACAACTGACTCTGCCTATGTATACAATCAAAGAAATCTTACAGTAGCACACACTTTGGTGTCACCTAGAGAGAAACACAGTAAGGCCTTGGGAGGTCTGCTCATATTTTATTCTTGTTTTGATTGAGGGCTAAACATACAATTCTACTTCCCACTCCCCCCCCTCCCATTCCCTTCACCTTCGCCCCCCACCACAGCCCCCATCCACTCCTCAGAGAGGGTAAGACACTATATCCAGGCTGAGACAGGTATCCTTCCGAAGAGAATGGGTTTGCAAAAAGCCAGTACAAGCATCAGGGATAAATCCTGCTGCCACTGTCAGTGGCCCCGCAGTTTGCCCCAGCCATACAACTGTCATTCAGAGACTCCAGTTCCCGGTCCGTCTGGAGTTGGTGAGTTCCTATTAGATGGTAAACTGTTTCAGTGGGTGTCTCTATCATAATTTGACCTCATTGTTTATAATGAAAGTATTTCTTAATGTGCCAGGGGAAGAAAGATTTAATTCTAGGAGATGATTGACATATATAGTCCATGTGAACTTCTATTTCTTTTTCTTTCTTTTTTCCTTCCTTCATTCTTTCCTTTTTTTCTTTCTCTCCCAGCCCTTTCTTTCTTTCCTTCTACCCTGCTATGTTAAACTGTTTCAGCAGACATGTTGGTGAAAGCCAGCAATTTTAGCTCTAGGGAGGCTGAGGTAGGAGGCTTGTAGGTTTGAGGCCAGCGTGGGCCATATAATGAGATCATGAGCAGTTGAGTCTGTGTAGTGAAACTCATTTTTTCAATCCTTTCATCCCTTTTCTCTCTTTTCTCACATAGATACATCATTCCTTTCCACAATGCTCCCAGGAATCTGGTCATCATGAATTACACCACTGGATTCCCTTTGTTCTTGGGCTTTTCAAGAGATTAGAGGACAAAGTTCAAAGTTCGTGAGACCAGTGTACACAAGAGCATTGTTCCTATAGCCTGTGCCCCTGTGTCTTACCCTTGGAGGTTCATATTTAGATCAGGACTCAACTCTGGCCAGTAGCCTTCTCTCAGTGACAAGAACTCCAGGCCATTAAAGTGGTAAATCTCAGGACTTAGGCTTGCTTTCTCTACTCTCATGGTGGTTTTTATTTGCCTGTGTTCATCTTTCTGAATGCTTTCTCTTCAAATTCCTCACTTTCAAGGGGCCATCTCTTTGTTTTCCATCTGGAATTGCTACCTGTAGTGCATCCCAAATGCAACTTACTGCTAGGAACAAGAAGCGCTGTCTATGGTAGGTAACTTAGCTGGAACCAATATAAGCTTTTGAATAAGAAAGCTTATAATTCAACCATTAAGGGTTGAATGCCTCAAGTTCAAGAAGCTGAAATACAAATACAGGGAGAAAAAAACCTGCAAAATGATCCCAATATGTATATTCTCTGCTGTAGCTCCCAACATGTGCCTTTATTTTTTCCACAAAACCTGAAAAGAATGGTTTCCATGGCAGACATGAAGGGCTGTCACCTCCGGCTGCTCCTTGAGGAGCATATAACTGACTAAGACTCTTACCCCTCAGACTGCGCCCCAGAGGCTGCTATCAAGGCTTTTATTCACTTTAGAGACGCTGTCTCCTAACAAAATTCAAACTGGCTTCTTCTCTGCACTCCTCCATAAGCTTTTTGAAAAGTTGAGAGGATGTTGGCTGATCTGCACGCAGTCATTTTTCCCTTAGCGAACCCGAGATACTAGTTGTACGCTACCTATGAACAAACACATGGAAACGGGTCTCAGGAACAGGGAAGAAGGTGGAGGATGACACAGTGAGATCCCAGCAAAGCAAGGACGGGGCAAAAAGTTCATACCACCAATCCTGGGACATGAACAGAAACAACTTCCCTCCATCCCAAAAGAAAAATCTAACTTCTGCCCAAATAGGAAGCAAGTGCTCTGTATGGGAATGTGTAGATGAAGTTGTTAGCCATGCTCCAAGACTGACACTTTATGCCCAAAGACAGGTGCTCAGGTACGCCAACCACCACAGGAGCACTCATTATGAACGTCTGTTTATAAAGGTACCTTACAAGAACATCAAAAGAACTCAGGGCTCCAGAAACATTCTAGAGCTAAGAAGACAATAGAGGGTGCAGAGCCAGGACAGTGGATACTCTTGTAAGTATCCAAGTCTAAATGACAAAGACTAAATAAAGTCTTTCTGTGTTGGAGGAGCAGTCGCTTTTTGGTTAGCTATAATAATAATAATCACATAGAAACTGTATTAATTAAATCACTGCTTGACCCATTAGTTTTAGCTTTTTATTGGCTAACTTTTATATTAATTTAACCCATTTATATTAATCTGTATATCACCCCATTGCTGTGGCTTACCAGGTAAAGTTCCCAGCGTCAGTCTCCAGTGGCCATGGCTTCTCTCTAACTCTGCTTTCTTCCTCCCATGCTATAGGCCAAGCCAGTTTCTTTATTCATTAACCAATAAAAGCAACACATAGACAGAAGGACCTCCAACACCACTTCTGCTCCCAGTCTGCCTACTGAATGAGTAGAAAACTATATTACCCTTCATGGGACTCCTTCCTGATGCAGGAAGAAATTTCACTTTGCTTCTTGGAAACAAGCATAAGTGAGGCTCCACTTGTCACTCAGCACTGTCATTTGGGACCTGTATGGTTTCCACAAAAGGTTCAGCTGCCAAAGGAATGAAGCTTATAGACCAGGGAAGCTGCATTTGAGCCGTTATGGATCGCAGAAAGCCTTGTAAATTCAGTCCCATTACTTCAATCAGAAAATCATACAGCTGTAAAGTCCAGAGCAAAATGTAAAACCAGGTCACACATTGATATGCAGTACAACCTCATCCAAGGGGTGTGGATGAATTTTCCTGTTCATCCTTGCTTGAGATTCTGGCCAAGGAAACCAGTAAGTACCCATGTGTTCCAGGCTCTAGGCTGACACTTGCATATGTAAAGGAGCCTGGCATCTCTGTTCATCTGCTCTTTTCAAACTTTGTGTGTTGAAACCTTAATTACCCCAAACTATTAGGAAGCAGGACCTCAGAGGTAATGAGGCCATAAATGGGATTACTACACTTACAAAACAGATCCATAGAGGGTTGCTATGCTACAAGAAGGGATCAACAATGATCTGGGAAATAAACACTCCCAGAAACTCCAGAGCTATGTGGAATACATTTCCAAAGTCAGAAGCTGTAGATGGAGACTGCTCATTTATCCCAGCCGCCCAGATCTGAATAATCACACAGAAACTATATTAATTATGACACTGCTTGGCCAATTGCTTAGGCATATTCCTGGCTAACTCTTACATCTTAAATTGACCCATTTCTATTAATCTGTGAATCACAATAAAGCTGTGACCTACGGTAAGGTTTTGGCTGGTGGCTGACATCTTTCTTCTCCAGCAGCTACATGGCTTCTCCTTGACTTCATCTACTTTCTTTCTATATCCCTGTTTGGATTTCCCACCTGGCTTTACTCTACTAAGCCACTGACCAAAAAGCTTTTTTTTATTAACCAATGGTAATAAAACATATTCATAGCATACAGAGGGGAATCCTACACCAAGAAGTCACCAACCTCACTAATACATTATGTAAGCAAGTCAGAAAACGTCTCTGAACCTCATTTTCTCCCACTGATAACCATATATGATATAGTAAGCTCTAATGGGATAAAATGAAATATTCTAGCACAGAGCAAACTTTCACCGAGGTCTACTGATGTTTGAGGTTCCTAACTATAGAATAAAACCAAAAAGATTATTAGCATTATTATATGAGTAAAATGATGAGATTCAAGGTAAGACAGAATATGTTCTGGCTGTCACTATAAGTTGCAAAAGTAGGATTCTAGACTTTACTACCTCACATTTTTTTATTTTTTTTAAACTTAGGATCCAAAAATATGGACTTTGTTGGAATATTTTAATATACACATTTTGTTGCAATTTGTTGATCTTTACCTATCTCTGCATCTCATCTTGACCTTTGTTGCAGGATCAGGCAACAGCACCTCTCTTGGCTGGCTCCCTTGTGCCCTGACAGTGGGATCTGTCCTCCTTAGTCAATGTCCTAAGGGCTCTATCTGTGATGCATTTCCCACAATCCTCTCAGAGTTGTGGCAGCCATGTTGTTCTTCACTTCCAATGAACACTCAAGGGAAATTATACTTAATGCAAGAAGAGTAAGATGCAGGGACCTGCCTAACATCCAACACTTAAGAATAGGAACTTTGATAGAAGTTTTAAGATTTCATTGAAAGATTAGGAACCCCATTATAGAAAAGAAAGTGTGCTCAGAATGTTCACAAACAACTTCCTTAAGGATTTTTAAACCTCTAAGTTTTTCATGGGAACTTCAGGGGAGATTCCTAAAACACATGAGAGAATTTCAATCCCTCTGGAAAACCTTATGGTTTCCCTTGAATTAATACATGGTTTAGGTTTTGGAGGACAGGATGTGGATGCTTCTTGACAATGGCAGGAGATGCTTGGAGGAACCGCTCATCTTCTGGGTAAGCTTGGAAGACTCCAATGTCCTTTCTGGCTGAGGTAGCTTCAGGGGAACAAATGCCTGACCCAATTCAACTCTGAGGACAGAAGTGAAGATTTTAGTAAATATCAGCCATTATAGGTCACAAGCAGATACGCGTTATATTAGTCAGACCTTTTGTTCCTAAAACAAAATACCTAAGCAAAACAACATAATGAAGAATGAGTTCATTTAGGCCTATTGATTCAGAGATTTCATTCTATCATGTCAAAGAAAAATAGGCATAACAGAGCAGTTCACATCATGTCAAGGAGAAGGAGATGGGAGAGGGAGGGGGGAGAAAGAGAGAAGTTGTAGGTTTTCTCCTTTCTCCTGTACTTAAAAATAAGGTACAAAGAACCCCAGTGTATGAGATCATGCTACATACATCCAGAGTGTGTCTTTTGTGGCTAATTAATTATATTTGGAAATGTTCTCACAGATACACCCAGAGCTGTATTTCATTGATCTTCTATTTTTCCATCCCATTAGGCTAACAAGATTATCATCACAAATCTACCCCCACCATTGTAACAGCAAAACACACCTCTTGAAAATATTACATTCTATTTTTGTTTCCCAAATGCTAGTATCCATTTCATGATATAATTTTCACCAAGTCATCCTCAAGAGTTGCTATAATCTTAACAGTTTCAACATTGTTCAAAACCCCAACCCCAGTATTCTCTGAGACCAAAGACAAAGTCATATCCCATAGCTCCTATTTCGTCAGAAACAAAGTACACATTTTCATGATTCAATGGCATAACTCACACAGTCTAATTCCAAAGGGAACACACTATAGTATGTCCCAAGAGGGACTAGCCAAGGGGAAAGATGCACCAAGAATATTGGTGGCATCAGTCCAGAGGGATATGTTAAAGGGATAATAGCCATTAGTGTAGACACTCTGAACAAAAACCAGGAGTGGGACCAAAGCAAGACTAAAACCCAGCAGGGAAGCACTAACTTTTGAAAGCCCATTGATGGAATATGGAGCCATGATGATGTGGCATGAAACCTAGGCTCCAAAGAACTAATCCTTTGCAGGTTTCAACCAATGTGGCCTCTCTCTTGGGTTGGGTATGCTCATGTCATTTTCTTATCAAACAGATGTTTCCTGCTTCTTCCAACTCTAATGCCCAACATCACCACCTTGACCTTAGTCTTGCATTTCCACGCTGCCTTCTCAGTGACTGTCTGCAGGACTCCTGACTCCTTGATCACCTACATGACCTTGAAACTCTTGAGTGCTGCACATACACACAAAATTAACACCGAATGAAGGACATTAAGGTCTGTCACTGACTAGGCAGAGCAGTAATTAGACCCCCTTGGGTCTCAGATGTAGTGACTTCTGAGTGGCTGGTTGCTGAACACTAAGAAATCTTTTTTTTTTCTAGATAGCCTTGTGCATGCAGGGTTTCCAGAGCTCTCTTTCAAAACAAACTCATTTTTCAAATAAGTTAAAGTTCTACACCATGGAGCTTAAGATGGGTGGGTTCCAGTCAATTCCTGAGATGCCCTTGGGCATCATTCATACTGTTCAAGGCAAAGTAGATGTATTCTCCTTAATGGCCTTCAGTAGACACACTTTCCTGGGTTCCAACTTTACATATCCTTCTTTCCTAGACAAGCTGCAAGATTTTCAGACACATAAAAGATGATTTTACTACATTTTACTTATTTACTCTGTGTGTGTATGTGTACCATGGCACACTTGTAGAGGTCAGAGGACAACTGGTAGGAGTCAGTTCTCTTCTACCATGTGGGTCCCAGGAATCAAACTCAGGTATGACTTGGCGTGAAGTGCCTTTACCCACTGAACCGTCTCACCAGCTCTCAGACTTATTCTTTCTGCTCACGATTACCACTGTGGACTTGGCTAAAATCAGCCACCAATACCCATATGGCAGCCTGAATGCTGGTATGCCTTGAGATTTCTTTTCTCATATAACATAGCTCATCTGTTTTAAGGATTGCCTTAACCAGGTCTTGTGACAAAGGTAAGATGCAGGCCATTCCTCACCAGCATTCAACATAAATAGCCTCTTCTCTAAGTTATAACAGTCTTCAATTACATATGAAACTTCATGAATCCAGTGTTCACTTTCTGAAATCCTATTGACATTCTGGTCTTTGGAAGTCCCACCAGAATCATTAAGCCCCTCTTCCGACATTCTAGGAATTCTCTTGCCTGCATTTTTAAGTGGTTCAATGCCCTCCCCTCCACGTACCAAACCAGTTCCTAAGGTTTCTGAATCACCTGGTTAGGTTTCAACACAGCAATGACCTGACTTCCTTAGTACCAATTTTGTGTGTTAGACATTTCATTGCTGCAACAAAATACTTAGCTAGATGACTTAAAGGAGGAAATGTTTCTTTGGGCTCACAGTTCCCATCCTCCGTAGCAGGGAATGTGTGCTGGAGCAGAGCAACCTCCATTAAGGAGGCTAAGGAGAGAGAAACAGACTGGTTACAGAGTGAGTTTTCTCCTTCTTCTTCCTGTATTAAACACAGGCTCCCAATCTATGCAAAGTCACCACAGGTATCACATGTTTTCCTCCTTAATTAATGTCCTTTGGAAACACTTTCTGAACATACATGGACCTCCACTAATCTATGTCCTCCTCAGTATAATCAAGTTGACAATCCAGATAAGCCATTATGTCATCACCTTTATCTGTATATAGAGGCCACCAAAGACAAGGTAGTGTATGTAGAGGCTAAGGACACCCATGGGTGCCCATGCCACTATACTCTGGGACAGAGAAGATCAACCCAGGCCCAGTGCATAAGTGTATCTGCATCCAGCGATGCAAGCACATCAGTAGAGTAAGTGTATGCTCACCGACTCTGGGACTGCACACTTAAATTTTCCTACGTGTAACTCTGAGTTAACAATATCTACCTTGAACTAATGTTCTGAAAAGAAGAGAATTTCTGTATAAAAGGTAAAGTTCCTGGAAACTGATATATTATCAATAAAATGGTTACTGATGTGAATATGATTGAAGATCTTATATAGAAACAAATACCTTGAAGAACGGTTGAGCTTTTATGCATATTTCAGAGACTCTGGTAAAAAGTCAGGATCTATAAATTCCTCATTGAGTTTTAAAATCACGTTTGTTTATTTATCTGCTTAGTGTGGTGGTCAGAGGACGCCTTGCAAGAGTTGGTTCTTCGCTTCCACTTTGGGGCAGTGATGATTGAACTGCAGTCTTCAGACTTGGCAGCAAACACTTGCAGTATATGAGCCATCTCACTGGCCTGAAAAACCAGGATTTTAGAGTAAGAGAGTTAAGGATTCATAACAACAGGGTTGGCTGTGTGCCCTAAGATGCCAGGCAGGAAAGAAGCCATTTTCCCAGAGATAAGCCTTGTTTTTTAGCAGTTGATTGCACAGCACTGCTTGGTTGATTGTTATATTGAAGCTGTGCACTGGGCAGAAATGCCCTCAAGCAGCATCTTTCTTCCTTTGGACCCTGTTTTCCAGCTCTGCATCACTCAAGTCCACAAGTCTTTGCTTTTTAAATGCTACATGCATGCACTAGATAGGGTGAACAAGTCTGCATAGATATAAGGCTTGTACCTGAGCATGTCCTATGTCAGTGTGTCCAAGTATATATTTTTGAGTGTCAATAAGTTTCAATATATTGGTGAACAGTTTTTTATTTTTGCTTTTTGAGCTTTGATATTTAGTTACTCCTGGATACTGCATGTTAGAATCGGCCAGCCATTGAATATACTTTGAATATCATTTAATTGCTCACCTAAGTAGTAAGGGGGCCTGTTTGATGGCCCCTGGTTCAGAGTCTGACCATCGTCACTTCACATTTCTCTGGTTCGAGATTCTCTTGCCGCAAAGAAGATTCCTGGGGCCATTGGAGCTCAGCATGCAGTTCAGACTCTAGGGCTTGGCAGTTATGAGACACTACTGATAATTACCCTTTCCCCTTTGTAGGCAGTGCCTATAAACTTACTTACTACATCTGGGCTATGTCCTATTCTTTCATAATCTCTTAGGACTAAAATACTGCTGAGAGAGAAAAATAAAGCAATGATTAAAGTCATTGACAAGGAAAAGAGCTATTATCGAGAATCTCTGAGTCTGAGGATAAGAATGAAGTATAAATTCATTTGTTAAAAACAAGTAATGGTATCAAATGAGAATTATCTAAGTGTTAGAAAGAAAATGCTGCCTCATTTACTATGAATGCAGCCAGGTAAGGCTTAGATTAAAAAGAGAAGTTAAAATTCTTTAGATTTTATCTGATCTTGTCTTGCCAAACCTAGGAGCACAAGACAAGGCTTTAAGATACAGGCGCTCATTCATGAGCATGCATTTTTGGAAATGAAGGTTTACTGAATATGAAGGCAGAGGCACAAGAGAGCCAAGTTACCACACCAGACATTGTCCCTCTCTTATTATGTAGGTTGCTTAATTACACCTAAGATGTAATTATAATACATAAAAATGTTGAACTTTGTATAATGGTTTCTTATATAATACTAAACAAAGAGGTCATTAAATGAAGAAGCAGAGGCCACAAAAAGTAACTACCCACTGTGTCAAGGCCATTAGACCTGCCGGTCCTTTTCTTTTCTTGGGTGTCATTGTTCCCGTCAGAGCTTAAAGATATATGATTAAGT
Source organism: Dicrostonyx torquatus (assembly GCA_028555095.1). Classification (NCBI taxonomy): domain Eukaryota; kingdom Metazoa; phylum Chordata; class Mammalia; order Rodentia; family Cricetidae; genus Dicrostonyx; species Dicrostonyx torquatus. The sequence continues at coordinate 5,910,770 of JAQHUG010000052.1, forward strand.
ATGGAATTACTTTTGCCTTGACATGATTTGTATTGTATAGAATTTAGGAGCAGGACTTTCTTTTTTCTTAAGAAAGCAATTTAGAGGGTTGTTACAGCCCCACCCCCTTGTCTGGCCCCACCTGTTTCTCTAGAAAATATGGGAAAGTCTCTCCTCTGGTACCATCTCCTGTCTGAATACCTTGCCCCCTATATAGGAGAAACTTATTTTACTGCAAAGGTGGAAGAGCAAGGGCCCAACATGGTATTCTTCCTTGGATTTCCAGGAGTTGAGATCTTTTTCATGAAAACCGACCTTCCCAGCTCATCCTGACTTATCCAAAGCTCTTTTCTCCATGAAGTTCCAGACATCAAAGGGAACACTGAAATGTTTCAGTGATGCTGAGAAGTATAGACATCAGGCAGGGAGTGGAGGAGTCCAGAATAGGAATATAACTAAGTGGGGCACACGTCCTTGTGAGAAAGAAAACACAGACCTTGCAAAGGGCATACACTGACAAGTCAAGATTGGGGTCCCGTGAGATTTAAGCATGCAGATGTAAGGGTGCTCTGTGACCAGAGGGAACACAGAGATGAGAAAAGCAATACAGGCAACTGGCATGAGAAAAGGTACCCATAATGCACTGTGTGTCACAGCCCAGTTCTCCCCAAGAGCTTTCCAAGAACTCACTCTTTTCAACGAAGGTTATCAACTAACCAGAATCTGGAACTGTACCCAGGCGGTCCTCTTGCTGCCTGCTGGCTTAGATCCATGGACACTGGATATACACAGGATAAAGAGGGCATGGTCTATCCCCATGTCGAGCTGAGACCCACCTGGGGAGAAGAGTGCCACCAACAATTGTGTACACTGGCAGACAGAACTCGATACCTAAACTGTAGCACACCCAGAAACAGAGTGCACTTTAATCCCAGAGAATAAGAGCATTAGGAGCAGACACGTTTTATTATTAAACAACTTTAATCCAAATGCTGATTATTATTTGCAGTGTCTGAAGGCACAAAATATACCTAAAATGTATGGAAGAGTCTAAACAGAGTTATAAATCCACAGAGCAAAGCAAGAAAAAGATACATTCTGAGCTGACACAGATAGCTGGGGTGGGAGAATCTAGGCTTTGTTGTTGTCTCCCCCTAGATAACTTGCTTGATATCAATCATTTCCCCCTCATGCCAAGGGTAGGGAAATTAAAAAAAGTGACATAAATATGGTAATAATAACACTGGGAGGTATCTGAAAAATCCAGAAGCATTGTATTTTTCTTGCAAAGATAATCTATTTCTCCCTCTCCTTCTCTCTTCCTCCCATCCCCTCCTCTCTCTCTCTGTCTCTCTCTCTCTCTGTCTCTCTCTCTCTGTGTGTGTCTCTCTCTCCAACGCATGCACACATACACATACACACACACACACACACACACACACACAGAGAGAGAGAGAGAGAGAGAGAGAGAGAGAGAGTCTCTTACTCCTATGCAAAGACATCCATATCTATGGTATACCAAAGAAACCAGGTCATCTTTGGGATACAGACAGGTGTAAGATAAGGCAGTGAGACCAGAAGACCAGAGTTTGATCTTTAAAATGACATATATATATATATACATACATATATATTTGTATATATATGTATATATATATGAAAAATTAACCCTCTAGTGCAAGTTGCCCAAAGTGCTGATGAAATGAAAACAAAGCCTATTCAAGCTAGGTAGCCCACCTAGGCTTTGCCCTGCACACCTGTCTCCATGGTCCACACACTGACTGGGGAAAGGCTGATAAATCACTCCAGTCATACTAGCATCATGAAATTCCCAGTAGCCAATGATACATAACTGTGAACATTGTCTTGTTTTGTTCTGGTGCTTTTAGCTGACTCTGTAATACAAGTAACTTCTTTCTCTTAGTTAACATCATTAGGGACTTTGGGAAATAAATTCATCCTGGGCCAGTAATTATCTTCATGAATATGTCTCTCAACTAACTCTACAAAAATATAGAAGTACAGAATAAGTAATCGACAGAATGGTATGTTTCTCTGTAACCACAGACCAAGATCTTAACACCTCAATTTGTAGTGCTCCATACTTTTGGAACTGGATGGGGTTATGTTCTACATCCCAGCAATGGAGGAGCTCAGAGACACCTTGGTCTTCAAAATGGGAGGAAGCAGCTTACAGTGATACAGCTTAGATTCCTCCTGAGGGATCATTGCTGGTTCTACAGTTTAGTCACCCCACAAAGGGCAATGTAGAGAGGGAAGATTCTTAGGTTAGCCTAGTTTTATCAAACAGGACTTCCCTGCAAATTCACCATCTCAGAGGATAGAGGATGCTTCCAGCCTGAAGATCCCTGCTGTGGGCTGGTTTATTGTCTGAGGGCTCCTGGTGTTGAAAACACAATAATTCTGGAGAAAGGGCTAGTGCTGAGATCTGGTCCTGTTTAGCCAACTTTATAAAGTGCTGAAGACACGTCTTTAAGGACTATGGACAACTTCATTAGGGCACATGTCTTTAAGGACTATGGACAGCTTCATTAGGACTCCTCTTGAAAGAGTCAAGCTAATTCCCTACGTGGTCCTTCTTGTTTATCCTCAATCTCCCCATAATTTGGAGAAAATTCCCCTAACTCGTTTCAATAGATGCCTTTTACCTGTGTCCATGATACTTCTACTCGCTGTGTCTGCAAGCTACACTTTTCTTTTGATCAGAGCTATGAGCCCTAATCCAAGCGAAAGTCTTTACCTGGTTTCTTATCCCCTCATTCTACAATCTATATGACAAATTCAACCTATAACAAAGAGTGTCCCACTCAGGCCAGTTCCACTTCTGCCTAGATGGGGTTTTCCCTCCCTTCCTATAGTCTGTCACTGATTGATTCTCCTAAGTAGAAAAAGAGTTTTGTTTCTTTTGTTTGAAAAAAAGACCAATAATATGCTATTCAAACACATTGATATCAAAGCCTCAGAGACTATGACCTCAATATGGGCATCTTTTCTGAGGCCTTGGGGACAGTTGCATGCTACACACTGTGACACACAGTGATCTCAGCATCTTGAGCCTGATTGTCCAGCGCCATTTCTAGGGCAGGTCAGCCTACAGCTCAGGGACCAGATGGTTCCACACAACATGGACTCCAGACTCAGGCACACACTGAATATACCCAAGGACACCAAAGGAATAATGAGGGACTTGTAAGAAAAGGACAAGAGGGAAAGCTGTTGGCACAGGAACAAGCAGCATCTGGGGCTCCTCCACATCTTCTTTTCTTCCCAGCAGCCAGGAGCTTCTTCTCTGATGGTCCTTCCTGCCCTCGGAAGGGTCCAGGAACAGGGGGCTCCTTTGGCACTTCAGAATGATCACAAGTAATTTGCCTTTTTATTCATATAGAACAAAATTTACAAAGTCATTCATACAGTTTTTGTTGGTTTTTTTGTTTTTTACTGACTTCGAAAATTGGGAATATTCAAAATACACTTTTACCCCACTCCATTCTGTCATTATTTACATTTATGTACAAGAAAAATGAGAGTCCGTGTGTGTGTGTGTGTGTGTGTGTGTGTGTGTGTGGTCTGTGTTGTCATTTTCTTGTATTAAAAAGCTCTGCTGGTCGGGTGGGTGGGCAGACGGGCAAGAGGGCAGGCGACGGTCAGATGGAGGTGCCGTGAGAGGTGTCCAGAGCCTCTGGAAGGACGCCTCCAGGCACGGGCTGAAAGGACATGGGGATTGGGGTCTTCACAGGGCTCTGTCGGAACAGTCCCCCATTGGGTGACCTGTGTTTGCACTGAATCGAGGGCATGGTGGCTGAGCTGCTCAGTGGCAGTGGCAGGTTGCTGCTGGGCCCTGACGACAGTGTCCGGCTGGTGCCATGGCTGCTTTGTTCAGGCAGAAAGGTGCTGACCGAGAGCTGGGTGTTCTGATACTCTCGCGTGGGCTCCAAAGCTTGGCTTGGAGCCAGGCCCCCCATCTCCAGGGCAGAGAGCTCAATGGATGCTGGGGAAATCTGCTTGTGAGCAATGTCTTCATCCATGAGGCTGTTGATGCGTCGGTGCACCTGCTCCAGATTCACCTCTTTGTCCTGAAGAGAAAGTACAGGAAGGTCAAAGGACATCCGCAGAGTGGACTGAGGTCAGCTTTGCTGCTAAATCCAGATACCTGCAGGTACCAGGCCTGTTTAGATTGACAGATATCCCTCATTGTTCCCACCTTCCCTCAATCAGATGGTCAACCCTTGGCTATCTGGGGAATCCATACTCGAGAACACTAATCTTTGTAAAATGATGACCCTGACAGCAGGCATCAGAAGCCTCTCTCTTCTACCCTGCACTCAGCCTAGAATCTTTGGCACACCCAGGGCAACCTTATAACAAGAGGCTCTGAAGAACTGGCTGAAGCAGGAGGAGATAAATAGAGTGCCAGGGAAATAGAGGAAGTGATCTTGATCCCTAATATGCCCCATGTGTTTGTAATTTGAATTCACATCTTCCTAGGCTTGATGCTGTCACCATTGCCTTACACAAAGAGGAACAGGGTCAGAATAATTCCACTGCCTCGTGAGTCACCAACCCCACGAGTGTTAGAGGTTACCTAAGTCAGATGCCCGGTGAACACAGAACCGTCATACAAACAAGGTCATTAGCACATGGTGAAAGAGACTCAGAGAATAGGTGGGGTTTCATCCAATAGCTGTGGTACCACACCTAACCATCCATGCTGTGGCCACGTTCTCAGGGTCTGGGCCTCAGGATAAGCCCTGGCTCTGCTCATCATCAAACTTAGATTTTCAGCCTTTTCACAGCTGCCCTGATCTGCACTGAAGCTTTTGACATGGGATATGGCCCCTTTGTCTGAACCAACCAAAGTCAGCGTCGTAACTCAGCTGGTGAATGTTTCAATTCACAGATTATTTTCATCCCAAAATGCACAAAAAAAAGAGTGGAAGGTGGAAACACTGGGACAGAGTTTCAGATGCTTTTAGGGTTCAAGGCAACAATATTCTCTACCCTACAGCAAGCAAAACTTGGAGAAGACTAGACAAGCCAGGCGCCCTCTCTATAGCCTATGGTTTCAATGGAAGGAAAACTGATGAGCCGTGTTGGGGGTTTCCTTGAAAGAATCGCTTAGTTACATAACCTGCCTTCTCTTCCTTTCTGTTTTACACTTCAGTACCGTAAAGCGCCCATCTGGAATGGAAGACTATTTGCAACAGGCAGGAATCAAGCTGTCTTGGCTCCAGCTGTGTTCACTATGGATTCTGACAGCTGAAGGGAGAGCCCTGATCTTTCACTTAGAGTCAGCTAAGTACTGGGTCAGGGCAGGTGCTCAGAGGGTAGGTCCTGTTTTTCAGGCCTCGGAAATAAAGAGATAGGAGAACTTCCTGGAAAAGAATGCCCTAGGGAGACAGGGATCTGAGAGTCTCAGACAGACAGGAAACAACACTCTCTATCCAATGCCAGGGCAACAAACATTGTTTGGTGCAGTGTCAATGTCTCAACCAAAGTCCTGGGAAGAAAAATGTGAGCAAGGGAAGACTCTTATCTGAAGCCTTCAGCATTGACATTCAAGGCACAAAATGGGAAACAGTAGCGGTTTGGCGTGGAGGTAGGGCACAGTTAATAACCTAACCTTCTAATACAGCTGTGAGGTCAAGTAGCATCAGCATATTAAAGACTAACCCAAGGAATGGGCATTTATCTTCATTTAAATTTTGAGGATTTTATAAAATATATTTTGATCATATTCTTTCTCCTCCCCCAACTCCTCCCAAATCTTTCTCTACCTTCATGTTCTATATCTTAAAAACATATCAAAACATTCCAAAAGCAAAACCAAAATAAAACAAAGCACACTTGCATGCACACACACACACACACACACACACACACACACAAACACCATGACCACCACCACCACCACCAACAGCAGCAACAACAACAAAAAATGTGGAGTGTGATTTGTGTTGTCTGTATAAGCTGATAGAAAGATCTTGAATAGTTTCTTAACCTAGTGTATTTTTCCCTGCCTCAAATTAAGGATGGATGAATCGGTTGTAAGCAGTGTGAAGCCATGCAGGGCAGATCAACTCCCAGTTGTGGTTATCTATTAGCCTTTAGCCTTCTTATGTCAGGATACACAGAAAATGTTCACACCAATTGAAGAAATTTTCCAGAGAGAGCTTCCCATGACAAATGGCTGTCAAGAATCCAACTTCCTCAAATCAGTTGGCCCTCCTTCTATTCAAATTCTATTATCCCAGTAACACCAAGACCAAGATAAACCCTGGGAGAAGAGGGGTCCATCAGGAGGTCCTGTACTGGTTGGTTAAGTCTACAAGAAAATGAAGAGAACTGGCATAAATGCCTCCTGACCTCCCTGGAAATTGAAGGCAGTCTGCTTCAGAGTCTCAGCATCCTTAAGCTGCCTGCTTCTGCTGCTTAGTCTGAGAGCTAGAATGGAGGGGCAAGAAGCACATGGCCACCTTGCTTGGGGTCTTTGTTCTCTATTACCTGGGCCACAGATTTAGCACAAGCAAGGTCATGTCTGCTTGAATTTTATGTCTCTGACCAAGGAAAAGAAGAAGTAGTCAGATCAAATGAGGAAAACAGCAGGGGTGACTTGAATAATTATCCCTCTTTCAGACAAAATGATGCAGTCTATAATGTTATGCAAATCAAATAATGGGCCTTTTAAATGTGAACTACATCAGTTTACATCCTCATTATCCCAAGGCTTCAGTGTTCAGCCAGGTAATGACAGCTGTGAAAAGAGATCTGGGAACTTATGGCTGCCTTCATTAATCTACCATAGGCAACTGACCTAGCCAAACATCCCTGAATATGACATAAAATTCACTGACTGCATTTACCCATGAATCAGCTGGATTCCAGCTCTGCATTCTTCACCCCGTGTTAAGGATGACGACAGATGCAGAAACCAAGGTTACCAGGGAACCTCTCTCAGGCATTCTCTAGCAGAGATAAAGTTCTGTAATTAAGCCGCTGTTCAGCAATGTGGAAATAATACAGTGTATTGGAAAACGGTAATTAACTAAACTATCATCTATGTAACAGCATGTTACACATGGGACTCATTAGAACCAACTTTGGAATCCAACAGCTCCCACTTTAAGGTGGGCAGGAATAAAACTAGGGCTCAGGGACCTCCCACCTGACCTGGCAGGTTGTTGGAAACATTCTCCTGTTACCACTGAGACCCACCAGGTGGTAAATGATACCCAATGGATGGGAGCGATGCCACCAACACAATTCCTCTTAGATGTTGCTAAAAATTGAGTTTGGGTCTGAAAGTTGTGATTAGGTGGAAACAAAGAGTTTAAATTTCGAGACAATTAAATGAGCTCAGGGAATGATCAATCATCCTGTGAAGCATTGTGGGAGAGTGTCTGAGCACCTCCCTCTCAAGTTTTTCTGGTCAGGGAAATGAGAGGTAACCAACAAGCCCTTCATACGTCAGATAGGAGCAGCAGGACCCAGACGGATGAGCTGAGACTAGCAATGAAGTCACCTGCTCAAGATGACACATGAAGAATGTAGTATTGGGACTGGTACTCATGTCCACCAAGATCCAACCCTGGAGCTCTTTTCTACAATGACAGGCTCACCTTCTTCATGATGGAAGTTTCCTGTACACCCTGGCAGAAATATGAAGGAAGGATTTAACCCTTGGCAGGATATCAGAAATGAATACGGAAGTTTTGTAAAGTATAGTTTTCCAGATCCTCTTATGAAAACTGGGTCTGAGCATCTGTACTTCTCAAAAGCTCCAGAATTGATCATCTCTGATATGCAGCCAAAACTGGAAGTCATTGATCCAGCTGCAATGATTATACAACAATTTAACATTTAATAACATTTTCTTTATAGGAGCTCAGACTGGTTTGCTCATTCAATAACTACATTTGAGCTCCTATGACCAGATGAGCTAATGTTCTTGGTAAAACATTCATCTTTGGTTCCTGGCACACAGAAAATGTTCAATACCTCAATTATATTCATCACCCCCTAACAAGAGTTCCCGTGTTCCAGAGAATGGGCAAAGCTATTCAAATGCAGAGGTAAGGAGCTACTGGCAGGCTTGAAGCAGAGGTAAAAAGTTACTGACAACAAAGTAGACGGGCAGTGGTCACAGGCAGAGATGGCTTTGCCAGTGACCTGGTTCTCAGTGGCATGGAAGCACTCCATGCCTTCTTATTGAAATGTTCTGGGTTAATTTCTGCAATGTATTGAATACTGACAGCTAGTCTCAATATACTGAAACTAGCTGTCAGTATTCAACAGAAGACGAAAACAAAACAACAACAACAAAAAAAAAAACCAGGTTCTGAGATACCTTTCTAGAACCTGACCCAGAGAAGAATTGAGTCTCATTCCTTATTCTCAAAATCTTCTAGAAAATACTAGGTAGAAATTGATAATCCTGCACACCCCAAGAGAGCCCAGTGTCCTTGCACTGTGACAAGCCTGCCTCCAGGAGGTAACAGGTGCAGGGAGGCAGCTGTATTGTCCCTGTGCCAGCTCTGCTATTGTGGCTTCTGAGTGGTACTCTTCTGGGAATAAGGAAGCCTACCTTAAATGTTGTTGACAAGGGTTAAGAAGACAGCGTGCAATTTGTAAAGTGGAGGCAAAGCAGTGTGTGGCGTTGAAGAGAGGACTCCTAGTATTCAGTCACCCATAGGGGAGAAGCTTTGAAGGCCATCCCCACAGAACAAGAGAGATGCTGCTATGTTGCCCCTGCTGGCCAGCTGTCCTGGCCTTCATTGGCCCTGTATGCCATGGAAACATAGGGCAGGACGAGCAAGACAGGGAGAAACTAGAATTCCAGCTTCCAGCCCAGTGATGGATGATTCATCCTTCAATCCTCATGTCAGCTCCCATTTGTACGGTTCTCATCTTTATTTCATGAATATTTCATTCTCAGAGTGATGATTCCACATCCCCCATAAATCTCGCGAGTGGCTCTTTACTGCGTCCCCAAGAGCGTGGTGCACTCACCTGCATTGGGTAACTACATAATTGTCTGATTCCTCAGAAAAAATATGAGCTCAAATGCACATGAATATTAAGAGGTTCAATGCACATTACAACCCTTCCCCAAAAAGGTGTCTAAACTCGGGAGACATCACAGCACAAGCCATTAAACACAGCTTGGGCTCCACCCAAAGACAGCTTTTTCAGCTCTTAAGAAATATAGCTGGTATCCCAAAATGAAACATTCCAAGAGTTTCCAGCCAGCCTCGCCTAATTGCAAGGCTGCTCCATAAAACATGAAACAGTAGCAATGTGAAGGGGATCTAAATTAAATACCTTTATTATTTCACCACGCTTTTAAAGATATAATTCTAAAGTACTGCCATCTCACGTCCATCCTCTGCTCATAGATGATGAGGTTCAAACCCCTTGCCCTGGCATTGAGATATTGGAAATAGACCCATGCTCTTTCCTCGGGCTCTTCTATTGGCTTTTCCTTCCTGTTAACCTTTGTTTAGCTTGTCCAAAATACAACTTTACATCTCATCTCCAATTCAGTGATTTCTACCAGTTTCTCAAGTCTCCACACTCATTTCCTCAAACCCCAAGAATATTTACTAATCACTACACATCATAACCCCCAGCTATCCCACAATGTGCTGGCTAGGCCAAGCCCGCTCTGTGCTGTAGGGGTTCTTACTGCTTAGGTCAGGACAGCCCAATCTCCATGATGGAGACTGGTGAGCTGCTCAGAAGTTAAGAAGTACCCTTGAAGGGAGGAAAGGGCTCCACATGGATCTTATTGTTAATGGAAACAAGGAAAGAAGTGGTATAAACTTCCCCTGAAAGTTGAGAACCTATAAAAACAAGGGAAGGTTCCAATGCAATCCATTTAAACAGCAACAGAAGGCAAAGGCTGGGCAGCCCCTACTGTGCTTCCTCTACGTCTCTGTCATTCTCGTCTCTGTCTGGATGCAGGCTGAGAGGCAGGCAAGGGGGCTCACATTGTGAGAGTGTAAATTGTTTGTAAATGTATTCTCTCATATCAGCAAGTGTACATTCACGCAGAAGTGAGAAAGCAAGAAGAGGTCCTGCCAGGAAAGAAGCAAACAATTTGTGCTTTCACAAGCTGGACATCCCTTGGTCTTCTGTGTTCTCCTTTTGCTTGAACCATCTTATTTATGTCTGTCTCTGTCTGTCTCTGTCTGTCTGTCTCTCTCTCTCTTATTCTGTGTGACCACATCTGGAATGATCACCACACTAGGGGCTATGAAGGCAAAAGAATAAAAGTAGACAAGCCCCTCCCACCTGAAAATAACCTCCCTTGCTAACCTGACCTGTGCAGCTTTGTACAGGGGAAACCAATAGGCTGACTGAGGAGAAAGCCCAGACCTCAAACAAGCCAACAACACAGGTGGGGATACAATGTGAGTCAACCAGTGTCTTTTCTGTCTGTCCCATCTTCCCTCTTCGTACTTAGAGAGGCCCTGGGACCACCCACCATACCTGCCTGAAGATGCTCTTATGTCCAAAGCCCTGGGGTGGTGATGGCAGGAAAGATACCCTGGCTTTGGTATGGGGAACTGACAAGATTCTGCAGTTGCTGAGGATACTCGGGCTTCTTCTTTATCTGCTCATTAGTAAGTCAGGGCCCCTCCATTTTTAAATATAAAAAACTTTTGAATATATAATTATTTCCCAACTTAATAAAATACAACTTTGGGTAGAACCATTAAACTCTCCCCCTTTCCCTCCTGTGGTTCGGGGATGACAGGAGAGCCTTAAAGATGGTAGAAAACCCAGGCTTCCTTCTTTCCTTCCTTCCTCCCTCCTTCCCTTCCTGTGGACACTTTAGCGCTGACTCAGAAGTGCATGCCATTAGAGAGCAAAGCACTGACTGAGGGTAGTGGGTAGGAGGGACAGGGAGACAGTCACAGCCTTCCTTGTCAGAGGGACAGGGAGACAGCCATTGCCTTCCTTGTCAGAGGGACAGGGAGACAGCCATTGCCTACATTGCCAGGGACTTTCTTGATGATTGATGGGTAAGGGTGCAGCCAGCCAATTATGGGTAAGGGTGCAGCCAGCCAAGCAGTTCTTGGAAATAGATGCCAGGCAACTTCGCTACAGAGGTACCAGTTCCCTGCCGACATCAGGCTGAGTGAGATCATTCACCTCTTCTCCCCTCCTACCTGTCTGTGTTTCCTGCCCCAGTTTGCTTTGCTTTTCTCCTTGACCCCCTACCTCTGAAGCCAGTTAATGAACTTGTGTGTCACCTGAGCCTCTAGTACAAATGAAACCAGAAACATCAGGCAGCGTTCTTAATAACGACTGCTTTTGGACAGAACACCAGCTGCTTTACAGCTTCCTCTTGGAGATTTATCTCCAGAGGCCTCTGAAGAATCCATGAGCCAAAGTCTGATTCTTGATGAAGCCCACATATGTTTAGCAGGCAGGGACCACACATGGATGGAAGACCTGAGCTTGTCCTATAAATGCCTATGTGCACTTCTGGTGTAGGAGAATTGTCTGTATTCTGTCAATTATATTTTAAATAAACACTGATTGGCTGATAGCCAGGCAGGAAGTATAGGCAGGAAAACCAGACAGGAAGTAGAGGTGGGGCAATGAGAACAGAAGTATTCTGGGAAGAAGAAAGTTCTTTCACAGTCCTGCCCAGATCACAGAAGAAGCAGGATGTGACCTACCCTACTGAAAAAGGTACCGAGCCATGTGGCTAACATATACTAGAATAATGGGTTAATATAAGTGATAAGAGCAATAAAAAGCCTGAGCTAATGGGCCAGTTTATAATCTTATGGAGACCTCTGTGTGATTTTCTTTGGGGCTAAATGGCTGTGGGAACTGGGCAGGACAGAAACCCTGACAAGCAGGCCCTCGTGTTACACGCTTCTGCTGGCAAAGCATCATCACAACATGATGCTTTCTGACACCCTCTTTTAGGGGAATTCCCTTTAAGGGTCCATTTAACAAACCAAATCAGAAAATGACCTTGAAGAACAAATCCCCAACAAGATGGATGTGTCTAGGGACAGAATCAGCAGTGGTTGGTATACACAGTGAGAGAAGTACCCAGAACCTAGAGTCTGGAGTTTCTCCCAAAGTGGTAAGGCTAGGTCTTGTGAGAATGAGGCAGGGAGAAAAGAAAGGGGGACAGTGGTATCAGGAACCCCTTGCCTACTGGGGTCATGGGACCTATGACTGTGTGTGAGACACCAAAGAGAACCAAGAAGGAATGCGGGCTCCTCTCTTACCCTACAGGTGGTCTCTCCAGGTCAGGGTGGAAGCACATGAGTGGGGCAGGGTGGGGAAGGGCTCTCTGGCGCTGCCCACGCTGTACCTGCTCTATAGATAAATACAGGACTTTAGTGGCCATGGCTGGTCCCTCGGCACTTTATTCAAACATGAAAACATCCCCTACATTTTCTCTCTTGCTTTAAAACAAAATGAAATGTGACATATTCCCCCAATATACAATGCTGCCATGTCAAGACAAGGTGACTAGAAGAAAACCACCCACCAAATAAACGGCCCAGGGATACACCCTGCCTCTATGAGGCAAGACTATGAGGACACCAACCTCTTTGGGGGTCTCCTGGTGGCACCGGTTGCTGTTCCACCATAACTCTAGAGCAGCCACAAGGCAGGCAAGAAGGAGGCCAATGGCCAAAATGCAGAAGACCCCAGCAAAGCTGTGCAGTTTAAGGGATTTGCCCTCAGCCTGGGCACTGGAATGGCTGGTGAGGTCACAGCGGCCTGTGTGCGGCCACCACTTCTGCTTGAGCACATCCAGGTCCCCTGTGTCTTGCAGCTCCAGGATCCTGTAAGACACAATACAGGTGAGTCATAGCCATTGACTTCCTCAGGTTAGCCATCGGGTCCTGTCAACAGCCTTCCATGCTTACCCTGAAAGCATCACAGTAATTCTCAGAGTCAGGTTCTTCCACAGTGCCTTCTGCACCACGCACCCAGAGTGCTTCCCTCAGAACATAAATAGTAGGTTTTCCCTCCCTCCCCCCGAACCAGTGGCAAAAGGTTCAGTGACATAGTATGTCAGGTCCCTTACATGGATTACAGAGAAAGTTCGCAGGATAAATTTGGGGCATGCAGAAATGAACTAGGGGAATCCCTGGGATGCAGATTTGGTATGCTCACAGTCAAAAAAAAAAAGCTGTCCATCAAATTTTAACATCTGAAAGTCAAACATCCTTAATCCAAGGACCTGGAATCCAAAATACTTCCAAGTCTGAAACCTTTTGCAGATCTGCATGATACCGCAAATGGAAAATTCCACATTTGACCTCTTACATGTTAATAAACACAAACTTTGTTTCATGCCAGACTTATTTAAAACATCTCACAATATTATACACAGACTATATGTGTATGATACATATGAACCATGAGTTAATTTCATGTTTATACTTAGGTCCCATTCCCAGTTATTCCATTACATACATGTAAGTATTTAAATCAGGAAAAAAAATCCAAACTCTTAAGCTCTTATTGTCCTGTCTGTTTTGGAAAAGGGAAACTCCATTTGTCTACCCTGTCTGCCCTACTGGGACTCATGTTATCCTTCATCATTTCATTTAGGAAGATTCTATGCCAAGAATGATGCTCGAAGCTGATAAAGCTTGTAGTCTGAAGACACACATGTCAACAATGACTGTCAGTGTGAAGACCGAAGCGGTGATGGACACAAGGAAATGAGCAGAGAAATGCCAGGGATTTCTAACTGCAGCCTTAAAGAGGAGTGTACAGAGCAGACAGCAGTGGAGGAAAGCCTGGAGGACGATGGATCATGAAACAGCAATGGGGGTCCAGTTGTTTCCTTGGGCAGGGTATAGCTAATCTCTATACTTAGCAGATCTTTCTGAATCTTAGAGGCCAACCCTCTGGGATTAATATTCCTATTGTCTTACTTTATAGTGAAGGAAATCAAAGCACAGAGAAGTGAAATACCTTTCCAGAGGTTGGCAACCACTGAAACTGGAATATGTGTGAATATCCTGTCTGGTACAAAGGACTCATTGCAGCTTGTCAGCCACAACACAGAGTGAAGCTGTGGCGTGGTGAATAAGGAAGATGGAGGCATAGGATGAAGACATAAAAAGCAGACACACTGAGATGGGCTCTAACAGAGTATGAGAGGGGGGTCTGATTGCATTATGGCAGGACAAGTCCTCAGGCTGGCTTCTACCACTGTGGTGTTTTGTGTTTCTTCTGTAACTTAAAGCTCTACACAGTGAGAGATCCAGGTATCACAGGTGGCTTACAGATTCAAAATAGAAAAGCCTTTCCATCTGATGGGTAGTTATCTATGAGTCTGGTCCATGGAGATGCATTTAGCTCCCAGGCGTGTGCAGTTAACGAACTGCAGAAGCTTAACTCGATAGTTGTATAGTCTCTGCATCTATAGTTCTTGAGGCTGGGCCCACATGCCATGCAGCGGTCTGCATCTGAAGAAGAGAAAGGGTGACAGCCTGAGTGTATCCCAGGTCCTGGCTCTATTGGCCAGCATGGTGTAGCCTCTTATTGTCTGAGAAGGACCCAGCTCAGGACAGAGTAGGCTTTGATCTCATCTGCGTTTTACTGGATGAGGGCCAAATCCTGCTAAGCCTCACTGATTTGTGGTTCACATCCTAATGAGTAGGGCTGCAGCTTTCTCTGTTTGTCATGCGCAAGCTTAGTAGATATCAAAACAAAAGCTACTTGTTATCAGATATTTGTCCTGTCAACGAATGTGTGAATGTACTTGTTGAATAATGAACACAAACTAAGCTGGAAGGGCCATAGCGAAAATATAAAAACATCCAGCAAGTAATTAGGGCAGTGATAATCCCCAAAGGCTTAGAACATGGCCATGCTTGGAAGGACATGGTCCCTGAGGTCACTGACTTACATGTGCATTTTTGTGTTTTGTGGCTGTGCTCAGAATGTCCCTGGGAACCACAGCTCTCTGCAACGGCACGGTGGTCATGGCTTTGGTCATCCAAAGCTGTGTGGTTGTTCACTGACCTTGTTAAGTCTCTGGTGGCTGAGGTGAGTAAGGCAAGCTTAATGTAAACTACACAGGCATCAGCCTGTCCAGGAGACTCGCGACTGAAGTACTGCTGACGCCTCATGAAGACATCAGACCCCTTTGTTTGTGGATACAGATATGTCACGGATAGAGATTAATTCTAATCCAGATTCTGAACCTCTCAATCCTAGCTCTCTCATTACCAATATCTGAGACTAGGTAAAGGTACCCATCTCAGTGGCCATTAGCTTATAACCCAGTGAATAGTAACAGATTCCGTAAGAACTACGTGGTAGTTGTGCAGCTGGGTGACCCTACTGAGCAACTTCTTATCAAGTCAGTCTTCGCAGGAGTCTTATTGAGAGAACACTGCAGGGAAAAATCATTTGCACTTCTTGAATCTGCCTAACTGCATGCAGAGCAATGCTTCAT
Organism: Dicrostonyx torquatus; assembly: GCA_028555095.1. NCBI lineage: Eukaryota > Metazoa > Chordata > Mammalia > Rodentia > Cricetidae > Dicrostonyx > Dicrostonyx torquatus. Next base: position 5,926,227 of record JAQHUG010000052.1, read on the forward strand.
ATGCCTGTCTTACTTACAGGCCTGAGCACTGAATCTACCTGACTTACCCAAAGATGCAGGTAGAAAGTGTCAATGCTGTTCTTCAGCTCTGGGCCATTAATGATCTGTGACAACAGGCTGTTATTCAAAGGTCAAGTTCTGACCTGGGCAATATCAGGCATGCTGCTTAAATTTTTCTGACTTTTTCTCCTTACAGGTGTATGCATGAATATAGACACAACAGGACAAACAAGCCATGCACAGAGTGCCTTCAAGAACTAGGCTAAACTAATGTGCACTATAACAATCTATACTCCTTCTTGTGAGGAACCAGAGCGATAATAGCCATTTCCTGAAGCCAGTTGCTCTATTTTCCAGACAGATATAATTGCAGGTACTTTGCTTTATTCAATAGTTGTGGAGCCTGCGACACAGTAGGTGCTCAATAAGTGGCTATTACGTTGCTAAACATTTATTGAATGCCCACTCTGCATGCTGTGGTCTGCAAAACTGTTTTAGCACGTAACCCCCATACCACATACACTTACGTCTACAGCCTAGCCTCTTCCAAGGCAAACAAATAGCTTGACTCCTAGTATGAAGGGAAAGGCAACCACAGAAATTCCAGATAAGCCTGGGATCTGCTAGTTATATAGTGTAGGCCTGCATTCAAATGACGTGGTGTGTGACCCCCTGATTAGCTCCCTTCATTTCTCGGAGGCACATTCAAGCTGAAGGCAGTTTGCACTGGACTTGAGCCTCTTCCAGACCTGCTGACAGCAGAGTTAGAAATCATGACTGGAGAATTCCCCTAAAGGGCAGATATCTGTCTGGTGGAAGGAGTGAGGCTACTAGCTCATGGGGAAGCTGTGCTGTGGAGACATATAACAATATTATAACAATATTGCAGGAGGTCAGCACAGTCCTTGGAACCCATCATCTTCTGATGAAACTATGAAGGGTAAATTTTTCTTAAAAGAAGGATAAACAAGTCCGTACATTTCAGTTTTGTTTCTGTGACCACTGTAATGGGAGGGAGAGGCCAGAGAGTCCCAATAGAGACTTTCATAAGGACTCCATAGCAATGCAGCAAAAAAGATCTGTACAGACCTGTTTCACAGCTAGCTTCCTCTCTGGTGCCTGGCCCCAACCCCCACGCTGGTTATGGTATACTAACCTATAAAGTCATATAAAGATCATCTAACAACTTCTGCTGTAAGCATTGCAGCTTAGATAGAAAAGTATCCTGGCAGTCGGGAGTCAAGTCACACCACACAACAAATCTCATACAGGAGATTTATTGGGAAGGAAAAATCAGAAGGGTGGCTGCCTGTGCTCGGGTGAGAAACAGCAGAGAGCTGAACAGATGGAAGGACTTACATAGTGTTTCCCGGGGCTAGGGTGGAACTTTTCAGGGTGAAACTTTCCAGGATGGAGATGATTCAGCTTTTTACTCTGTAGTGTGGGGACAGGGCCCAGCAATTACAGTGTTCTGTGGGTAGATCCCAACAGTAGGAGTTCTGCTTATATTTGCATGCAGCAAGGCTATTGGCAGTGGAGGGGACCAACACCACTTCCCTGACTCATGTCTGTCTTCTCCATCTTGAGGATTTTCAACGGACATTCCCAACCTCATTGCTGTGCTGACCATTTGACAACACAGTAGAGATCAAAGCTTCCTAATTAACATCCCCTCTCTTCCTTCTCCAACATACTGGTAGTATATTGACTCATTTCTGCAGATTTACAGAAGAAAACTGAGCAGTGCTAGCTCATGGGCCTCCAACTTCCCACTAATGGGTCCTACACATCCATGAGCACTGTCTTGAGATTCATTGTTTGGGTGTTGCTGCAATATTGGCCTTATGGGTTCCCTTACCAGCTGCTCTACAGAGATGTTTGCAGGTTGATGGTCTGTGCAATCACCTTGAACCTCCCATCTAAGAAAACAAACAGGCCTATACTTCAGAAATGCCGTTGTGTTCCGAATTCCAAGAGAAGCCATACCTTGAGTTTCTGCAACTGAGAAATACTACTTGTCTGTTTTCACAGCTCTCTGCTCCTAACATGTGCTTGATGAAGTTCTGCAAAGAGCCTGCAGCCTCACTTAACTGCTCCTACTCCTTCACCAAATTTTTTGAGCATGCTACTGACTAGATGGGTTGCAAACCCTCCTTTTCAGCCCTCTTGGGTGGAGCCAAGGCTTACTGATCCTGGGCAGGAGGATCCAATGGAGAATTCCAGGATAGGACAGGCGGTGGGATTTTCAGATTCAACAGTAACATGGCCCCACATTGGAACTCAGGAGAGCTGCAAGGCCAGAACTCTCTCCCTTTTGCCCTGAGTTAGAGTGGAAAAGGAGATGATCTTCAACAATTCTTCTGTATCCATCTGGTTATTCTTCAAGTAGCTAACACAAGGACATTGGAATTCATCTGTTGATCAGACAACTAGGGGCGACCTCTAACTGAATAGACTTGTCTCTGATAATTTTTCTTCCACCTCTCATTGGTTATGATGGGCAGAGCCATTCCTTAGAACATTCTCAGTGACTGCTATCTGATTCCTTCCATAAGTGGGATGCCACATCACAGATATATGCAATCTGAGAGTCCAAGGCTAGACCTCGTGAGAGACAAGATAGAGTGTCTGCTGGTAAACTGGCAACTAAAAAACAGCTATCGAATTTACCTGTATCTTTCAGTTCTACCTTTCCTGCTTAAAGTCGGATCATTCAGATCATAGGAACTACTATGACAAAAATCAGCGTGGAGAAAAAAAGAGAATAGCTCTTAATAACTTCATCATGCCCAAGAGTCTAGAGCTAAGCAGGCTCAAGGGACAAACTCATACTAGCAACCACATGGGAGATGAAACATGAATACGAATTAGACATCCTACATTGGTTTCTGATGGAGACACCCATTCAGTTCACCAAGGCTGAACACTTTCTGTCTCCTTAGCCCCACGGCCTCTTTCTCCAAAATGCTCTCAAGTTTCTCTAATATTAATGAGCATAAATGAGAATTAATTAAATCTCAGAAGGTGGCATAGAAACCCAGAAGCCCACATTTTGATGTGGAGAGAGTGGGGAATACAGGAAACAAGAGGTTTTCCTCCTGTCACAAACAAAGGTCCAGGTCTAGATCGTGCCTCAGTAGACAGCAGCATCTCCTTCAGTTGGGGAATTTGATGCAAGTCAACAGGCCCCATCAGGTCACATGTGACACACATGGAGACAGATGTCTGCTTCTCTGACTCTCTTCTTTGCATCTCCACATGGATGACTCACACTTTGAAGACACACTTTAAAAAAGAGATTTCTAGGTCTCCTAGATCCTACTTGGAATTTATTTATCTGTTTGACTCCTATAACTCCTCTGTGCCTCTGGTCTCATTACCTCTGAGAAGTCCTTCTGGGACCTATCAGATGCCCTTTTCTGCACCTTCCCATCCCCAATACTCCATTGGACTCTGCACTGGTATCACCTACCCACACTATGGTCGAACCCGCTGTATTGCCTCCTCGAAAAGGAGCATGAACTTCCTGCTTTTTATCCCAGTACCTATGCAAAGCCCAGGAAGAAGTGTTGAAGTGCTTAGGAAGATGTGAGGATTAATGAATTATTCTAGCTCTTATGTCATAACAGGAGGCTATCCTTCTATTCCAGCTGCCAAGGTTCCCAAGGCTTCTGGAATTGTCCTGATGACTGTGCCTACCTCTGGGAGAAGAGGTCCCTGTATGGGCTGCCATGCTGGAGGGCAATCCCGTAGCCCTTGCTGCTGATGCTGTTGCCGATGACAGTCACAGAGCAGTCGTCATCTGTCAGGGCTGCATACTCCACCACGGCCACATCCCACAGAAAGGCGTAGTTCCCCTTCTTGGCCTGAAAGACCCAAATCACCATGAAGTCCAGCAGAGCTATTTGGCTACAAGAGTTTGAAGCAGTGGGACATCTCAATGGTTGAGTTGAGGGGTCCCGCTAAGTGGTCCCATTCAGACTTCACAACAAATTCTCTTAGCATTTCCTGTGAATTGTGAACACAATACCAGTTGATATCATTCCTTGGAGTAGGTTCACAAAGCAGGCAAAGTGGAAGAGTGGGAGGTGGGTCACAGAGACCCACTTCCCACATTATGACACCCACCCCTTGGGAGTACAGGGAGTAACACTCAGCTGCCTAAGATTTCAAGCAGAACTGTAGGGGGCACATGATAGCACCACAGGGGTGGGGAAGAATCTCTTCCCTGGAGAACACAGATGTTCGAGGACTGTTATAAATCTTGTTCACTGACTTTTATTAAGAACCCCACTGCTAAGTCCTGTTTACTGTGAACATGAGTATGGGTTCAGTGCCCCTGGGTAGTCATGATGGAATAGCAAGCAAAAGAACATGTTAGGGTTTGCTATGAATGGTAGGAACCCATTAAGGACAGGCACCTGATGGTTACAGTAACATGCAATGCTTCTACCACTTGCCTTTAACTGCATTTACGTGAGGATAAGCATATGCACAAATACATGCATTCACACACAACACACATGCACATGTGTCTTCTCAGTTTTCATTGGTGGGAGTGGGGAGTTGAAACAGGATTTTACTATGTTTCCTAGGTTGGCTTTAAATTTGATCCTCCTGCTCTAGTCTCCAGAGTGCTGGGATTGTAGGCGTGGAAAACTGTCCAGCATGTACATATATCTGTGTTGTGCTGTGCAGTGTGTGCATGTGTGCATCACTCATACACAGGAGGCTTCAGGCATCAGTACTTTCAAACAGTGTGATGGTTGTAGACTCTATTATTTGGGATCTATCTGCATCCACAGCTGAAGTCCTACCCCTCAAACCCTTCCACAGCAAACACGTAGTTCTATCTTGAGCCGTGATTCTAACTTTGACTAGAATTTGGGCACCCAGGAAGACTGTGAACAGCTTTTCTTCTTCAAAGGAGACATTGTCACTTGGCTTTCTTAAAATACTGCATAACATTCTTAATGTATCAAAGTACCTAGTTTCCATTCTCTGTTGAGCACACAAATGCTTTTTGCCCTGTTGCCCCTCCCACTATGGCTTACACCGGATGTTATAAAACATAGGTATAGGATTGGTAATAGGTCTGAAGTACCACAAACAAAATTAAACCAAGCTGGCAAGCTGTAGGCTTCTTGGCACTGTCAAGGGCATTGTTCCAGTTTCTGTTATGTTGGCTTTTCATTTCCCCTAAGCTTCCCCAAGAAGTATGTGGATGCTCAAACAAAAATCAGGCTTCTACTTCTTTCTATTTTTCTTTTTCTTTTGGGTGGGGGAGTTTAGGTATTGAGAAAGGATCTTATTATATAGTTCAGATGGGTTTTGAACCCATGATCATCCTGTCTCAACTTCCAAAGTAGTGAGATTACAAGTGTACAACATCACACTTAGCAAGATTTTACTTTATTCAAGACCCTAAATTCTCATGACCTAAAATGTCTTATTTCCCATCAAATTCTTTCCATCAAAAATATTTGTGGGTAGAATGTGACCTCTTAGATCAGGAATTGGCTTCCTGCAGCCTTTCACACAATCTTGTAAGAAATGACACACACCTATGTCACCTATTGCCTTTCTCCAGGGGAAGCAATTCAAATACTACACATTCCTTGGTCAATCCAATCCCAGAAGTCTTAAAAGACTTTGACCCAGGTTGAAAAACTGCACACATTTCTTTCCCTCCACATAGGAAGATAACAGACTTTGTAAATTTTTTCCACTGGCAAATAAGTTTTTCCATGAAAAATTTTCAACCTCTTCGTACCAAGTTTATCCACAAAATGTTGACTTATGACCTAATATTTGGTTTTAGTTAGACTAGGAAACATTTCACATCCATGCTTACAATTCAACATGACAATCAGGCACGGCTATTTGTACAATTTCAAAAGGGCATGTCATGTTGAAGGAAGAATTAAGATCAGCTTCCTTTCTAACTCTCAAGTGATATTTCAAGATGAAAATAAAAAGAAGAACGAAAGAAGCTGGCTCGGGCCATCTGGAAACTGACTCTAGAAAAGCCCCTGTGGGCATTCAGAGTGGGCATCTGGAATTCTTCAGGCCACAAGTTCATGAGCATGAAGTGTGTAGACTCACAGATAGGCAAGCACAGTCATGTGGGAAAAGCCTGCATCTACAGCCCTGTTGGACTAAGCCAGGCAGGACACAGCATCTGAAAACATGATGGCAATGCACCTGTCTCCACTCCATGCTACACACTAAGGCTTTTCTCCACAAACAAGCAGTTGCCTTCTTGAGCAGATGAGTGATCCCAGAGACTCAATATCCCTATTTAGAAACACGGACTAAATTAACCAGGGTCTTTCTTATTTGCTTGAGGAAACCTGTGGTTAGATTCCTGATCTACATGACAGTACCATAGCATAAGAACTAGTAAAAGTCTGTGTAACAGGACCCAACTGCAAAGGGGTAGGCCAGAGTCTGGATCTCTATGTACAACATATTTTTAACATAATTTTAGCTCGAAAAAAATTTCTTTTTCTCAGTACCCCCAGAATTTCATGACACACTCCCCCAGTCTCATGCTGATTAAAATGTAGTACTGAAATTTCCCCATAAGGAGAACTTTTTGAGTGCAGATATCGCCATAATCTTTCTGGTGTATCATCAAGGCTGTATGAGATCATCATGCCATCATCAATGCGACTGTGCACTGTGAACATTTCAGATATAACTGAAAAATCTCAAAATGGCTGGAGAGATGAATCGGCCAGTAAAACATTGGCTGTGCAAGCATGAGGACCTGAGTTCAGATCCCTAGCACTCTTGTAAAATGCTGGGTACAACATCATCAACCTACAATCCCACTGCTAGGGAAATAGAGACAGGGTTCCTCATTCCTTGCTGACCAGCGTGTCTAGCCCCATTGGTGAGTTCCAGGTCTCAGTGAAAAAGATTCACTTAAAAATAATATGGAGAGCAATTGAAAAAGATACCTGGTGATAAACTCTAGCTGCTGCACATACACAGCCATACACATATATGGACACATGTCAAGGCATTCATACCAATCATAGCTCTGTAACCTTCATGCAAACCCCACTCTTGATCTTGGTAGAATGATTTCCTCCTTTGATTTAAAAAGCCCAGAATTTAGTTCCTGTAGGGTTGGAATAAATTTTCTACACACATCCTAATGACTATAAATTTACCTCCTTATTTGATACTGCTTGTATACAAGGTTGGCTTGACCACATGGGAGACACATACTGTTTTAAGTTTCTGAACTCCAAAAGAGCCAAGACTCTTCTCTTTCTCCCGCATCCCCGTCACAACCACCTTTCTTTTTCTGAGATATTTGACTGTAAAATGTCCCCCACTGGCATGTATTTTAGACATTTATTTCTTAGCTAGTGTGACTGTTTTAGGATACTTTGGAACTTTTGCAAAGTGGGGTCCTGATGGATGCATAAATTACCAGCAGCAAGCTTTATCCAGGCCCTGGGTCACGCCTCACTCTTCACGTCCTGGCCCATGGTGATGTGAAGGACCACTGCCACATGCCTCTACTAATGAGCAGAAGCACTCTGGCATTCTTCCTCAGCTCACTGAACCAAAGTCCTCTGAAACTGAGAGCTAAAATAGTGCCCCTCCCTTAAGCTACCCGAGCCAGGCACTATGGTCCACAGCAATGTGACGGTGACGTATAATCCAAGCCAGTGTTTCTTTCCACTCTGCTCCCTCATTCAGCTTACCACAGTTTCTTTAGGACGAGGTATCTACACTCTTTCTCCATTCTCCATGCCTGGAGCTCAATTCAGAAAGCTTTCACCCTAGGATATAATGTTAATTACTTATGTACAGTGACTTCTTTCAAAAAGGAATAGTTTTAGACTCTTGAGAAGACTGAAGAGAAAAAGGAATTTAGCCTGTTTTCAGCTATGCAACATTCACATAGAAGATGAACCAAGCTACCTCCCGGCAATATCCCAGAGTCCCGACCCTAAATGTCCCAATGGATCTTTGAATTCACTATTTTTACAACTTCCTGTTTTTACTTCCTTCTGCCTGTGTCTCTCATATGGTTCTTTTCCTACTTCCCAGGAGGCTGTGGTGAGTTAGGGAAGGCAGTGTCTGCAACAGGCATGACAGGCTGTGGGTGGCTTAAAAAGAGAGTGTTGACATTACTTCATAATGCCTAAACGATCAAAGTGATACTACAGCCTTTTGTTCTACTATTAAAACAATACCAATCCAAATACTTATTTCACTCTTTCACTGGATTGAATTACCTTTATCTGGCAGTCCATTTATATTACCAAATGTATTCTGAATTTCTAGTCATGGATTTACATGTATCATTCAGTTACTGTCAGCTGGGCGGCAGACAAAGGCTGTCCATGCAGTCTAATGTTCTTCTAGCCCTTGCCTCTATGCACAGCTTAGATGGGCATACAGAGCCAGTTCTCCAGTTTCTCATGACCCCAGAAGCTCCTTAGGGTTAGCTCTGGGGTCCTGGGACACAAGGCCAAGCTTCTTTAAAGTGTTGAAGAAGGTATCAGTAGATTTTTTTTTAAAGAAGAGATGGCAAAGTTAATATTGCCTTGAAATACAATGTGAACGGCTCTACAGTATGATTTTTAATTAATATTGACCAATATCAGTGGAATTATTGCAAAAATGGGATTATCTTTCATGGTTATTAGCATCAGAAAATGATAGCACTTTGGAAAGTAATGCAGCATTATATAATGTGGACATTTAAAGTTATTGTATCGTTTATCCTGGCAAATTGGAATTTAACCTAAAAGGTAACTCACTATTCAGAACTGACACTGAAACAAACATGTGACTATTTTAACTATTCAATGTCAGGGAAATAACTTAATAAATGATGGTTCATGAATATGAGGTCAGTGCAACACACGCTAACTTCAAAGACGAAAGAAAAGCTACACACACAATCCTGAAGCTCTTGGGAATAGTTTCCTCAAATCTTACCCTGCTTCTAAATATTTTACTTGCTATTTTTCTTCTCCTTGCCAATATACAAACTTGATTAACTAATTAATTAATTAGAACAAAATAATAACAATTGGCTCAAGCATGAAAAACACATAGGTGAGGATGTTAGGGAGAGGAAGCCGAATATCTCTGGCAATCAATAAGGTCAGTAAAGTCAAGGGCACATGGGACTCCATTACCAGAATACAAAGCAGTGGCAAGTGGAAGACTCATGGTTTATCTCCTCTGAACTATCTTAGCAAATAGATCCCAGCTTCCTCTCTGGGGTCCACGAAGGCTAAAGCAGAGAACAGAGACAAGAGGTTGCCTGGCCCCACCCTTAACACATCCTTTCTAACATCTTTCAAAATAAAATCATCCTATAATGTTGAGGAAGGTCAGGTATCATGGACACAGCCACAAGTGAGCTGCAGCATGGCGACTCACTTGCTCTCCCCTGTTCCACACTGGTAAAAAAATGAGATTGCATTGCCATGTATTACTCCATTGCTTCCATCCTTCCTGGAGCTTACTCAGAGAGCCAACTTTCAGGGCCATCAGCCTTTGAGTTAAGAATCCCATTGTGTTCTTCTATTCCATCCTAAATGCGTACAGAAGGGTGAGTGACACCATGATGCTCTGCAATCAAGCAAGAATGCTGGTGCTGCCAGCATCATTTACAAAGGCCCCTGGAAAGAGGTGTTGAAGGAGCTCTTTCAGAGCACTGGGCATCTGCAGTGTCGGGGAAAGTTACTAGGTATCACAACTTAGAAGTCCAATATCTCTCAGCCACAGAATTATTCTCAAGAGTAGAGTCTCATGCTCCTTTCCAGATGATGTGACCAGGGCTCTAGAAAAGAAAGCATCTTATGCCAAAAAAATGAACCATGGAGCCAGACCACCATGGGTTCCAGCTATCTTCAAAGACACCTTTACTTTCTCTGCCCTGCTTGAACTCATGAAAGGGAGATTAAGGAAAAGATTCCCCAGATCTGTGTGTAGTGGCATTTTATTTGTGTTTTAACCAAATAAAAAGCTTGCGTGAAGGAACAGAGAAGCAGATTGGCCAGTCTCTACAGATTTTTTACCTCTACCAATGCTCAAATCAAAGGGGCAATCCTGTTCTCAGACTCTCTCCTCCCGCCTTATAGTCCTCTCTCCACCCAGCCATATCACTCCTGTCTCCACCTCCTGAGTACTGGGATTAAAGTTGTGTGATCCCAAGTGCTGGGATCATCTTTGTGTGAGCTGTTTCTCTTTCAGACTGGATCAATTTGTGTAGCCCAGGGTAGCCTTAAATTAACAGAGCTCCATCTGTCCCCCAAGTCCTGAGATTAAAGGTGTGTGCCACCAGTGCCTGGCCTCCAGTGGCTTAGTTCTGCACTCTGATCTTCAGGCAAGTTTTATTTGTTAAAATACAAAGAATACATCAAATTGGCCCTTGGACCAATTTCTAGGGGAGGACGCTGGTTACAGCCCACATGTGTGTGTTTCTTCGGCTTTGCAGGCAAAGATGCTTCATGGAACTTATGCCATTCTAGGGGAAGGAAGGACACAGGTAGGTGTCATTCCTAGGGATTTCTTGAATAGCTGAAGCATGTTCATTTGCTTAAGCCACCCATGGAACATTCTCCCTGCCTTTTCTTGACTCTTTCTTTAGGCAGAACTTGGCCTTTTGAGTATCTAAAGACTTAGCTCTTACAGTCATATTCATACAATGGAAATTCATTGCCAGGCACAGCCTGAACCCTGGCTGCTGCTATACCTACATTACATACAGTGCCAAATCACAAGAGGCCTCAGGAAAACCCAAAGACCATCTGCAGAGAAAAGGACAATTTTAAAGCTTGCTGATATTGGAGCGTGGGCTGGCATGATATTTCTGGAATGGCGATTTGGTGAGGAGAATTGCATGCTTTTCAAATCTGCATATGCAGCAGCTCGCCCCTTTAGATTCAGTTTATAGAATTACTTGGATGCTGAAAGTATGTTTGTGCAAAAAAAATAAAATAAAATAAAATCAGAGCAACATGTTAAACTAACAAGAAACTGGAAGCTAAAAGCCCAATGTTTTAAAAATGGGTAGGTAAATGATAGCATTACAGTATGAAATATTATCTTTCTTTTAATATTTTGCTTTTAAAGAGCACTGATTGCTGAGAAAAGTGTACAGAGCAAAAATAACAAAATAAAAAATAAAAGTTGGAGCCCTAGGTAATGAATTAGCAGGAGCTTTAGAGTCTCAGTGTATGGTTTGAATCCCAGGTGCATTGCTTGCCAGCTGTGTGCATAGAGATAAAGTTGATTAACACCCCTGGGCCTTGGTTCCACTAGATATAAAATGGACAGAGCTCGGATGAGAATTAAATACTTCAATATACATGATATGCTTAGGGCTTTGCTAAATAAGTTACAACTAATACTAGAACATGTAGTGAAAAACAGGTTGCTACAATGAATGACATCTCTTTCAGTGATTAATTATGTCAAGGGATCATATTTACAAAGAGTCGAATCAATTACCAGTATTAATAATGGCCATCTTTGAGTCACGCCATTATAGGAGAATATTTAAGGTTTTTTTCTGCTTCCCATGCTTCTGGAGTGCAGCAAGGCTTTCTTTTGTGATTGCAGATATCTAAGAGGGTAATTTTTAGGAATTCCATCTTATATCTTGAGCTCTATATAGAGAGCGGTGGCAAACAAAGATCCTCTTGTCGCCTCCAGCTTAGAAGCGAACCTACAGTCTCAAGAGCTGATGGTTTTTAAGAGACCTGCCATCACATTCCATTCCAGAGTGCAGAATCCTGTGCCTGGGACACAGTGAGGGCTCGACACCTCTGCTTTTTTTTCCCTTTGTTAATCCCTAACAGGGCTCAGAAGACATTTGTCAGCTGGGAATGAAAAAATTTTCTTCCCACTCTCAACCTATTACTCATCTGCCACCTGCAGCACACATTTTATGATTCTGCATGTGTGTGTGTGGCATGTGTGCACATGTGAGATAATGTGCATATTCAAGTGTGTGAGAATTGTGTGTGTACATGTTTTAGTGGGGGGAATGTATGACGGTGTATAAAAGTTTGCATGCACATGGCAATGCATGTGTGGGGGTGTGTACATATAGGAATATGAGTCAGAATGCATGTCCATGTGAGCGTATTATGAGAATTGCTTAAGTATGGATGTATGTAAAAGTGGGAAAATGGGTGAATATGTATGTTGTTATGTGTGTGGAAATGCCTGTGTATATGAATGTGTATGGGTATTGTTGGTAAACTGAGAACTATCTACATTCCAGAACCAGATGCTTCCCGAACCCATTTTCAGTGACAAAGTGCTAGCAGCCATGTCACCACCAGCTGCCAAATGCAACACATTTCCACTGTTGCCATAAGTCATGAACCTTTTATAAAGCCTGTGGCAGCATACACCCAACCCTCACACCCACTCAAAGGTGGCCCTTTGCACTCTCCTCCCCCAATAAATATCTCTGAGAAAGGTCTATTGCAAGGTGTAACTGTGGCATTCCTTGGTCCTCTAATTGCTGAGAAGTATATATGTGACTCTGTGTGTGGATGTGTGCGAGCCACTTAAATGTATAAAAGTATATAAGTACATATGCAAATAAGAATTATGTGGGTGTGCAAATGATATGTGCAGAAATGTAACTGTGCATATGTTTACATATGTAAATATGAATGTGTATATGAGAAAGAAGAAAAGAAGTGAGATTATGAGCATCAAAATTCTCATAGACGTAGCAGTGAGTATTTGGGCAACCAATCACTAGAGAATCATGAAAGGTGCAAGGACATTCTCTTTCTTCTGGAAATAAGGAGCCTTTCTTTCTGATCTTCCAGAATAAAAAAGAAGTCATTTCAAATGACATAAAAACGTAAAATAATAGAAGGCTGCTCACAAAACCCAACTAGGGAAGTAGCAGGTATCTAAGGATGCAGTGATCTAAGGATGCAGGGATCTAAGGATGCAGTGATCTAAGGATGCAGGGATCTAAGGTATCTATGAGTGTGTTATCCAAGGAGTATAAGGCAAAGACTTTTATCTGACTCACACCCAGGACCAGCAGAATGGAAAGACCAGAACAGGCTCAGTGGGATGGAGGGAGATCACCACTGGACTCTACACACCCGCCATAAAATCCGTTGTCTGAAAGCATCTAGAAGGTCCATTCAGCTTGTTCTGTCTTCATACCAGAGCAAACATGATGGAGCTTGACAAAGTGACCTCACAACCAAAACACCCGCAATGAAGAAGCTATCTTCAGTGTATGGCCATGAGTACAAGCAGGATATTGCCTTGTAATTGGGTCTCGGTGATCAGACTGAGCCTGCCCACCTCTCAGTCCACAGAATAGAATGGGTGGACCTGTCCAACTGCTTTTAGCCATAGAAAGGAGCTCCTGCTGGTCAGCAGTAGGATTTCTGCCAATGATTGCCCTTCCTGCACAAGTATCCCTGTGTCCTGAGTAAAACCTTCCACATTAAGGGACACACATGGTCGAGAGAAGAGCAGGTGATTGTGCATCTCAATGAAGGACAGTGATTCCTTTTCTATTATACAATAGAGCCTATAATTTTTCTAGGATCTTCAGTTCTTCCTTTAAAAACACAGTGTAGGTATTGGTGAAAGGATTTGGACACTGCTGGCAGCACCTTTCTCACACAGAAGGCAAGGATAGCACAGTCCCCTCACATACCTGTCACAGATGAAGTCAACATAAAAAGTGCCTGATGTATTAAAGGAACCAGATTGAGTGTTAATACATTATCCTCATGATCATGATAATCGTTGCCAAATTCATAGCATTAAGTTTGGGTCTTGATTAAAACACAGTTGCCCTGGAATAAATAACACTTGATACTGTCCTCCAACATCAGCCTGGTAAATTAGAAAGACTGCTAGACTGGGTTACAGTCTCAATCCAATTACTAACTCATTACCAATTTATGAAATGCTGAAGCCCAGATGGCCTTTAAGATCTTCCTCAACTTCAGCATCCACCAAGTCCATGTTATAGACAGTGGCTATCAAAGTATCTTCTGGAGGCCAGCAGCCTCAACCCTGATGTAGAACTTATGAGATTCAACTATATCAATCAATCAAGTTTTGATCTTTCTTTAAGAAGACTTAGAAAGAGGGGGAACATTGCATCCTGGTATTTGGGCTCTAAGTAGAGAAAGAAAGATCACACGTTAGAGGGATCAATGCTCTTATGTTTGGGTCTTTGATTTTGTTCCATTGGTCTACATGTCTGTTTTTGTGCCAGTACCACATTGTTTTAATTGCATTATTTAGTCATTTATTTGTGATTTTTCTGATTTTTTAAAATTATAGACACTTAGAGCAGTACATTTCCTTCATAAGACTGCTTTCAATGTTCCCAGAGGTCTTTACTGTGTTGTGTTTTGAAAGAAACCTTAAATGAAAATCACGTCAGGCATCTTATTCTAAGAAGGTTCTCAGCCTAGTTCATCCCCATTCAGTCCTTATCACAAAGTTAAGATAAAATCCCATGATAAAACTGTCCATGTTCCATTAAGAAAACTGAGGTTTAGAAAGGATTGTTTCTAAAAGTCAGAGAACCTACTGTTGTTAGAGACTGAATTTTTCCCCGGATTTGTTCTGAGTGGTCTTTCTCTCAGCACTGTCAAACATGTAACGCTGGAATCCTCGGAATTCCTCAAGTTTCTTCTACTGTCAGGTTCTGAGCAAGATTCTATTAGGAACACCTGTTTCCCAAACTTGTTTCTGGACTGTAGTCCCTTTTGATTTTCTTGAAAGAAACAGTTTGTTTATAAACCAAGAAAAGGTTCATCACATTTCCAGAAGAAGAAGCAGGTTTGGTACAGAAGTAACAGAAAGCCCCAACATAGAAGAGACTATGGCTTCTTTCCTAAAACCTAAAATTTTATACTGTCACTGCTGAAGAGAGGAATGAGCACAACAAAGAAACTATGGAAACAAATACAAATCTATAAGCATTAAAACACACAATAGTATCAAAAATCAACAACACAATGATGTAATTAACACAGACATATCTATATTAACTTTAAATACCACACTTTAAATATCCATGGTCTCAATTCTCCAATCAAAGCCAACAAGTCGTCTGACTGAATAAATCAAGAAACAAATTCCATCTAGCTGTTGTCTACATGAACACACTCTAGCCTTAAAGACAGGTACCACCTTAAAGCAAGTTTTATAATTAAAAAAAGGCACTGGACTTAAAAGTATAGAAAACACCAGCTCATTAATAACAGGTGATTTCAATCCCGTACTCTCTCCAACAGACAGCTCCATCTTGACAAAAATAAAGAGAAGACTATCAGGATTAATTGGCATCATATGTCAAGTGGACCTAATAGATATCTATAGACTGCTTCCACCCAGACAACAGAGAACACATACTCTCCTCTAAGCAGCAAGTGGAAGCTTTTCTAGAATAGACCACATGCTGCGACACAAAGCAAATCTTTACAAATTCAAAGAGATTGAAATAACTACTTGTATTTTATTCTATCTGACCACATTGCAATAAAACTCACAATTGACAGCAAACAAGTCTCTAGTAAATACATAAACTCAGAGATATAACAACTTACTACTGAATAATGACTGCGTCGAAGAATAAATCAAGAAAGAAATAAAAAGTGTCCTAAATCAAAACAAAACACAACACAGTAAAGACCTCTGGGAACATTGAAAGCAGTCTTATGAAGGAAATGTACTGCTCTAAGTGTCTATAATTTTAAAAAATCAGAAAAACACAAATAAATGACTAAATAATGCAATTAAAACAATGTGGTACTGGCACAAAAACAGACATGTAGACCAATGGAACAAAATCAAAAACCCAAACATAAAATCAGCATTTTATGTTTGATGAAGACGTCAAAACTTTAAAGAAAATGAAGCAACTTCAACAAGTGATGCTGGGAAAACTCTCATGCAAAAAAATGAAATTACATCTGTAACACTTTGCACAAAAAAACAACATTCAAATGGATCAAAGACCTGAAACACTGGAACTGCTAGATGAAAACATAAGCCGTTTCCTACCTCCTAGAGGGGGAGAATTAGTCTTTCTGAACAGGAATCTATCTGCCCAAGAATGACAACCAACAACTGACAAATGGGCCTCCACAAAACTAAAGAGGTACTGCACAGCTGGAGAGGAAGCCCGCAGAATGGAGGAGAATCCTTAGCAGCTATCCATCTGACAGAGGACTAATATCAGAATATATAAATAAGTCAAAAAATCATCAAAAATAAAAATAAAATAAAAACTGGAATGAGACCTGAACAGAAAATTTTCAAAAGAAAAAATGGCTAAGAAATAAATAGTTTCTAAAAATGTTATCAGCCCTAGAAATTACAGAAATGTGGATCAAAACAACTTTGAGATATTGTCTCACCTTAGTCAGAACCCCAAAGATCAACAAAACACCCAACAGCAAATGCTAGAGGAGGTGTGGGGAAAAGCGGACTTTGATCCTCTGTTGGTGAAATTGTAAAGTGTTGGCAGCCACCGTGGAAAACAGCATGGAGAATTCTCAAAAAGCTAAAACTGTGTCTACCATACGACCCGGCTATGCCACTCCTTAGCTTGTGCCTATAGAACTCCATCCTACTCAACAGGTGGACAGCCATGCTCCTGCTGCTCTAGTAACAGCAGCTAGGAAAAGGAAACAACCTAAATGCGTTTTAATCGACAAATGGATAACAAAACATGGTAGATATATACACTATAAAATACTATTTAGCTATAAAGAAAAATTAAATCATATTCAGTGCGTTAACCCAGACCCCAAAAGTCCAATGGTACATGTTTTATTGGAGGCTGCTAGCTCCAAATCTCCAGATGTGTGTATATATCCCAGAGTACTGGCAGAAGCTAGGAAAGTAAAATATAACCACTGCTGTGGGAAGGGTATGGGGGGCTAGCAGGCTACAAAGCAATCTGCTCAGGAAAATAGAGGGCGGAGACTCTAATTAGAAAGGTAAGAGGAAAATTAAATATAGGAGGGAAGAGAGTAAAACCACAATAAGGATGTCTGAAAAGTCATAAGCAATGATACTATTAACCATCTTTCTAAAATAAACACTTAGTTCACACAAATCCATGTATAAATTTACATATGCTGATTAAATGAAATTTTCTCAACTACAATGAGAAGAACCAAGGACTATCTATCAAAAACCCCACTACCAGATCTGAGAAGCCTTCTTCTGAGTTATTGGTCAGCATTAACCAAGATGCCACAAATATAAGCCACTACAAAGGCCTTTGGTTGCCATCCAGAAGTAAAATTAAGTTTATATCGCTGAAGAGACCATGCACTTCAGACAAAATGAATTTGAAAGAAAGCAAAGAGGGGTACATGAGAGGGTTTGGACGGAGGAAAGGGAAGAAGAAAATGATATAATTATAATTTCAATAATAAAAGAACCAACTTTAAAAATGAATTGTATACATGTTTATAATTTTTCAAAGAATAAATATTAAGAAATTCAAAGTAACTACTATTATCCTGCAGAAATGAAATGGATTTGGGGAAAAGGGACGTGGGGGGAGGTTCTGGGAGGAGTGGAGGGAAGGAAAACTGTAGTTATAATGTAATATATAAAAAATAAAGAAAATACATAAACCTAGAAAACATAGATGGTAAATTCATATGTAAATATCTCATAAAGTACTGTGATGGAACTGTAAAGATACTCCATGTTTCATGCACATATACCTATATGTAAGTAACACACACAGGAAAGAGAGGGACGAGAGAGAGGCAGAGGTGGGAAAGAGGAGAAAGAAAGGAGGGATGGAAAGGAGGAGAGAGAGAGAATAAATTCCTGGTCCATGCACATGCCCATTTGACTAGCATGGTGTCTAGCATACAGTTGGTGCCATATAAACCTGAGAGGTTTTGATAGAGTGGTCTGGCAATAAAGCATCTGACCCTCCAGAAGTATCCTTCTCTCTGCTTTATCCTTAGGTCTTCCCCAGATTCCATCTACAAAGACAGCACCAATGGGCACACTCAACTTCTAAGAACCATTTTCAAGAATTCAACAATAAATTAAATATTAATGAAACATTCATAATATACCACCATTTAAAACATATATATATACATATACATATATATATATATATATATATATATATACACTCAAAAACAAGGGCTATGAGACTCGCCTGGAGGGTGTGGTAAAAGCACAGACTGCTCTCCACCTTGTCTCACTCCCAGTCCCTGATGCATCAGACCTGGGATCAGAGCCCAAGAAGTGACATTTTCACCAAGTTCCCACATGCCCTCCACACCACCTATAATCTCCACAATAACCTGAGAAGACAGGTTATTCATTCTTTGTTCAAGAGTTCATTAACCCACCCAAGATCTCATAACTGGCAAAAGATAGATGCCAACACCAAACCTAGCTAATGACTTAATTACCATAGTCTGTCCACTGTATCATGCTACCACTTCTCTAGGAGAGCAATTGACTTCACTGAGGTAAATTTCAAATCAGACCTTAGCACTACTAAACCGCAAATCAGAGCGGTTTGGCCATCAGAAGAAACCTTCCCTTAATGTTTCTCCTGTCACACAGGTTTTCAGGAATGGCAATTCTGATGATACTGGGTGGAGAGAGAAGCAATAGAATCCATGTGCTCGCAATCAATGGCCAGGATGACCATGCCTGGGGGTTTAGGTTCAAGGGCCTTATCCTCTAACCCACTTGCAGCTAAGAATTCCTTTATGGCCTTTGCTAAAATGTCAGCCTTGATTGACACAGCTTGCACTGTGCCCTTTAAGCACACTGAAGAGCTGAGAAATAGGTCACAACTGACTGCAAAGATATAAAGAGACTCCCATTCTGCACAGCTGAACAAGGCCCACACTCTACCTGGAAGGACCACAGCTTTGCCAAGAGAAGGAATGCTGAGAGTTCACCGGGTAGCTGACTGCCGATCTGGCTAGGATGCATGATTAAAGCCTGTACTATCCTGATGGAGGTTCTGTATGAAACCCAGGAATGTGGGCTCTGGACACTAAAAAAATTCTGTTCATTGCTTCCCCATATAACTGAGGTCTAGAACTTGGACATCACGGAGTAGGCCCAAGTCCTTTGCTTTGTAAGGAGTTTACAGCTGTGAAAGATACAAACTTATTCTGGTATACCTGCTATTCTTGCTGCCTCTTCTAATTTGATAATTAGTAACCATCCTCACACATTCCTTCATATTTATTCACTTTCTCTGTTTTTCTGTTTTCTTTCTCCATGACCTTGTGCCCTCCCTACTCTCTCTCTCTCTCTCTCTCTCTCTCTCTCTCTCTCTCTCTTACACATACACACACACACACAGACACACACACAGACACACACTACAGTTTTAAAATATAGGGCTGCCAGCAAATCTTAATGCCACTATGAGTTGGAGAGTAAAGAATTATCAACTCTTTAATAAATCTACCCATTTTGTATGTAAAGTCGCTGTTTCTTCTGAGATGGTTGAGAGTGATATTAATAAAATACAAGATGGTGAAAGAAGTTCAATAATTTTATTGATAAATGAAGTTCTACTGAGTTTGGCATTTTTGCATTTGTAAAATGTGAACAGTGCAAATATACCGCCCCTAGCGCCCCTGTGGAGATGAGATGTATCAGCCCAGTGCCACCCACACCCATTTTCTTTGGAGGTATTATTGTCCTCCCTTTCTCTCTTTTTGCGCCTGGACAAACAACATTATGGCAAGAAAATGAAGATAAAAATAAGCTTAGCAAAAATGGCCAACAAGCTAGCTGACGCAATAAATCAAAATTGTTTTCATCAGCTATTGCTCCTTGATTTTTATGTAATCAAATAACAAAACGATTCCCTTCAAAATGTAAAAACTTAAGTCATAAAACCCAAAGCAATAATATTCAGTGGAACAAATAGGATGGACTATTTCCACATTTACAGCCAGCACTAAGGGGAAGCATATCAAACTTGAGTACAAAGCAAATTACAGAGCAGAGGAAATCTGTAAAATAAAATCAGATTTAAGGGGAGTCAACATCCTCCTACCTCCTCTAATGAGGAGTTTGAAAATAATCAAAGTTAGCACGATGGCATGGATATTGGTTTGAGCTAACCCTACCAAATTATAAAAATTGCAAAAGAAAGTAATTGAAGAATTCATAACGAGATTTGCTTGGAAATGCTCAAAACACAAAGCAAAGTAATTTAATAAGGGAGACTCAGAGGGGGCTTCCCTTGGTCTTTGGACTGTATTATCCCAAACGAATCACCATCAAACAGAATTAAGCAGTAAGGGGTCATAGAGGGGCCAGATTGGCCAGTTTTATGTTAAAGAGCTTCAGACAGAGAGAGAGAGAGCAAGCTTCACTAGGTCCAGGGCAGAGGACTTCGGCCCTTTCCTAACCATCACGGCCCTCCTTGCTATTCTTCAGTTGGTACCCCAGCAACCCTGCTCACTCACGCGTAGGACAGAAATGTTCATGACTGTGCCTATGCACTTCTGCTTCTCACTCACTGAATATTTATTTTGTTTGATTTTAAAAAACATGCGCAATTTCAAAAGTTCTTGTGCTATTTCTGTTCCGCCTTCCCCTAGGTCATTCCTGGGGACAGACAACAGCATAAAAAGAAGCCTCACTGGAGAGCAGCTGAGTCCTGAGGTCTGTGCCAGGCAGGGCACTGGGGAGTGGATGATATCTCATGAGTCTACTGCCCACAGTGCAGTAAGAGGGAGGGGCGGGAAGAATGGGTGTTTCCACTAAAGCTTGGAAGACAGCCAGCCCTCAACCTGGCCATGAAAAAAAAGCATTCACCATTGTGTTAGGTTCTTTGGGAAAAGGACCACTTGGACTCTGGTAACAAGAGTCATGAGAGTGGCAGGCAGAAGCAGAGGCATTGTTCTGACTACGCTTCTAAGAGTCTCAGGCTGAGGATGTGGGGCTGAAGTAGAAGAACTAAGTTTAAGCACTGGGTGGGTTACAGACTCAGCCTGTCAGGAAGTCCCTGGAGAGCCACCCCACTTCCTGTCCACTCTAGGCCTCTCTAATGTTAGTCAGAGGACAAATATCCATGTTGTCCCAACATGGCCTGGGGACCCGAGGAAGGACAGGAAGTCACTGACTAAAGGAGACAATAGTATCTGGTTCCAAATCAAACCTATTCCTTCCATTTGGCCTTACATTGATTCTTGGTGTTAGCCTGAATGCATAATATCCACTTTTACATATTAATTAATCTCACCACTAGTAAACGAGTCAACTAATGAATAAATGGACAAAGATACCAAACACTTTAAACAGTATCACAGAATATGTATCTGGGGAAGAGGCTTCGTGCTGGCTCATTTTAATGCTAATTTGACACAAAGTAGAGTTATCTGGGAAGTAGACCTCTTAATCTTTTAATCAAGAAATGCATACATAGGATTGACCTATAGGCAAGTCTTTAGAGCATTTTCTTGATGGATTATTGACATGAAAGGATCCAGTCCATTGTGGGCAATAATGCTTCTGGGCTAAGAAGAGGCAAAGAAAGCCATGAGGTAAACTGCACTCTTCCTTGGCCTCGGGATTAGTTCCTACCTCCAGGTTCTTGCCCCAGCTTCCCTCAGTGATGAACTATTACCTGGAATTATAAACCGAAATAAACCATTGTGTCCATAAGTTGCTTCTGGTCATGGTGTTTTATTACTGCAATAGGAGCCCCAACTAAGACAGGCTTGTATGTGTATCCTATGTACCATTTGTCATCCTTGAAGAACTGTAGTCTTTTAACCATAACCTCGGTAAATTACCTCCAATGTGCCCCAGTCTGTGCACCACAGTTTATGATGGCAATGCCTAATCTTGTCCAAGGAGCTAAATGTATGTAACAAAAAATGGTTTTTAAAACAGTGCAGTTCCAAGAATAATGAATAAAATAAGGGGAAAACACATGAACACATGCATACATGTGAACGTACACAGAGACAAAAAGCCTAGCTTCTTACAAAGATTATGAGCAGTGAGATGACTCAAGGGCCAAAGGAGCTGCTAAGGCTGAGCATCTGGATTCCATTCCCCAGAACCAACATAGTTGAAGGAGAGAATAGATTTCTGTTGACCTCTGATCTCTACACGACTTCTGTAGACACACACATACACATATGGACACTCAGAAATAAATAAAATGTAATAAAAAGTAAAGGATTATTTGCCCTAAAAATAAATTGCAAGGATTTAATGGGGGAGAAGATAATGAAATCTGAATTTTTGAGGGGATGCTCTGCTCTTTTTCCTGTTATTTGTTTGGTTGGTTGGTTTGTTTTGTTTTGGTGACAGAGTCCCACAATGCAGTCTGGGCTGGCCTGGGACTCACAAATTGTGTTGCTCCTCAGAGTGCTGCCATTCCAAATCTGAGGAGGCTTACACACTTTTGAATTTTTAAAAATTCCCTCAAATAAGATTGTCTATAATTCACTCAACCTCTGCTTTTGGCAACACTCAGCATTATTTTGCTAAGATATTTTAAACATTCATACCCTTTTCTATACTATGACTTTGCTTTTGAAAATTAGACCTACAGAAATAAATCTAGTAACTGTTAAAAAAAACATTAGGCATGAAAATGTTCCTTAAAATATTTATATGTACAAAAAAAGTAGAGTTTATCCAAATGAGAATCAATAAGGGAAAATTTAGGTAAATTTCCTTATACCTAATTAACAAAGTGTTAGTTAGACACTAAGTGACTAAGCTTTACAACAGTAAAGCCAAAATACATTTTAGCACATAATAAATATGTAAACACTTGGTAGAAATATACAAAAGATTAAAATTCCTGGATTCAGATTTAGGTAGTGCTAAAAAGGATTAAATTTGGCTTATTCTGCTTATTTTAGTTTTATTTTTTGGCTCAGTTTAACTTTTCAAAAATTTATTTTATTATTTATGCATGTGTGATGTGTGAGTCTGGGCATCACATGGGTGAGGGCATATGCACAGAAGACAATGCTCAGAACTCGTCTCTCCTTTCTGCACAGTCTGCAGGGACCTAACCCGGATCTTCAAGCTGGCACACCAAGTGACTTTTATCTGCTGAGCCATCTCACTGGCCTTAGCATTTTCTTTTCTTTCTTTCTTTTTTCTTTCTTCCTTCCTTCCTTTTTTCTTTCCTTTCTTCCTTCATTTTATTTTAAAGCATTTTCTTAATGGTTAAATACTACATGTGAATTATAAGCATAAGTGTGTGTGTGTATACCTATATATTTTTGCTATCAAAATCACTTATTTTAATACTGCCATAGATTGGGATGACTATGTGCATGTGGAGTTTGGGTGCACCACACAGTTAAAGCTGGGAAAGTAGCTTAGGAACCTTTAGTTGCTGAAGCCTCTAGAACTTGGGAGACTGAAGCCTAAGAGCAGGAGAAGGGTTTCAGAAGACAGAAATCGTGAAGCAGGGAAAAGATCATCACTTTCATCCGCCTACAAGGAAACTGGACGTTTAGTAAAGATACAAATGGGCATTGTTCACCCTGAGTTCAGCTTCCTTTTCTGCCTCTCTGAATTCCATTATCTTTCTGCATGTTTAATTTCCTGCTTGACAGTTTTCCCTTGCAGTCTTATACTTTTCTCTACAAAACAGAAAAGCACAGAGCCATGTGGACTACAAAATGTGCATGCCCAATAAAACTATTCCAGGATGACTCCAGTCTCACTTGCTCAGTAAAGAAATCCCTGTTCTGTGCCCATGGTCTTTTCAAAACTAAAACACAGCCATTAGTTTCTGTCCACTGAATTCATCAGGGACACTTGGACATTAAATTCAGTGTGAAACCTCACCTCTTCATCTAAAAATGATTAATGTGCTATTTTTATTTTGAAATTTTAATTGATACATAACAACAGCATGCACATGGAATGAGGTACCATGTCATGCATGTATGATACCTGTACATGCTATATAATGTTCAAATCAAGTTAAACATGCTTACCACCTCAAATGTTCATCATTTCTTTATGACAATACTTTCTAACTCCTCCCTTCTAGCTTTTAAAAAATGCACAGTACATTATTGCTATCTACCGATACTTAATGAGAATTTTAAAAAACATATAAAATTTAAAAACTTGTAGGGAGTGCTTAAAGTAAGCAGATTTATTGCTCATATTAGGAAAGAAAACATATAAAATTAATGATCTACAACCCAATATTAAGAAATTATATGAGTATAGAGAAAAATCATAACTAAAATCAACAGAAGAAAAATGTTTTTAAGAAAAGTTAAAGTTAAAACAGAAACAACAAAGAAGATCAATGAAGGAAAATTTACTTAATTTTTGGTTTTCAGAGCAGAACATATCCAGGACTCAGTATTATAAGGAGATATATTTTTATCTAATTTGTCCATACATTATACGCTATATCTATCAAAATCTCAACAATTTTTTAAGAAATTGACAAGTCTAAGATTTAAATAAAAGGAAAGAGTTCAGAGGTACAGAAACAATTTTATGTGAGAAGATGAAAATATTCATGCTTCTAGCTTATAGAATTACTGTAAAACTGCAGTAATCATTTTTGAACTGGTATTAGAACAGACTGATCAAGAGCGGACATAGAGAATCAGGAAACAGTGATATGCATATTGCCTCTGATTATCAAGAGATCTCATCTATGTATTGGGCTAGCCAAGGATTATTATTATTTTTAACAAATGATACCTATTTAAGTGAACATATTATAGACAATAGATGAACCTGAACAACCATCTCATTCCAAATAAAACATACTTTAATACTAAGTATTAAAACTTAGTAATAAAATACTAAGTATTACTTAGTATTAAATAATACTAAGTATTACTTCGTATTAAATAATACTAAGTATTAAAAGTTCTAGAAGAAACATTGAATGTTAGATTAGGTGATAGTTTTTAGGCAGGACACAAGTATTAAGTATAAAAAATTAAAAACTTATATATAGTATTTTATCAAAATTAAAATTTCCTGCTTCTAAAAAGACACGATTAAGAAAATGAATGGGCCAGTTACACTCTGGAAATTATATTTGTAGCACTTAGGTTTCACTGAAGACTTATATTCTGAATATATTAAAAATTCATATAAGTCAGCATTGGAAAGATGAAAAGCCCAAAAAATTTATCAAAAGGCTTGAGTTCATACTTCTGAAGAAGATGTATGCCTGTACAATAAGCACATGAGAACCTAGTTAAATCAGTAGTCACCCACTTAAAACAGCTAAAGATGTAGTTCTCCACACCCACTGAACTGACTATAATTTAGCAAAAAAGTTAAAACTGGCTGTAACTTCAAAGCCAGTCACAAAGACTAGCAACACTAATATTGGTTGGATTGTCTAGAAACGTGAGCTTACATAAGCAGTGTGGTGCCCACAGGTGTATGAAACAGCATAACACCAGACAGGCATTTCTACACAATAACAGACCCACACCTACTCCATGACCATTCAGGTCCACCACTATTGCATCCAGCGAAGAAAAATGGAAACCCAACTCCACATAAGACTTCTGTAAAAATGTATATTGCCCTATTCAAAATAGCCCTCAATTGTCAACACCAGCAATGTGCTCCAGGCAGAGTGGATAAAAGAGTTGAGATTTCTTCTTTAAAAGGAATACTATTCTAAAAACCAAAAACAAAAGGAAGAACAGTTACAAAAGTGAGCAGAGTGTC
This sequence comes from Dicrostonyx torquatus, assembly GCA_028555095.1. Lineage (NCBI taxonomy): Eukaryota > Metazoa > Chordata > Mammalia > Rodentia > Cricetidae > Dicrostonyx > Dicrostonyx torquatus. The sequence continues at coordinate 5,951,955 of JAQHUG010000052.1, forward strand.
ATAGGCCGGTCTTACAGAAACTCTGTTGGGTGACACAAGGTGAATATGAGTATTTATATTCTGAATCCTTTTATAAGAACCACAAGAAAGGTAAATGTAATCCTTCAAATTCTGTGTGTAGAACATGACTAGAGAACATTTGAAGGTGATGGAAATGTATATTTTGCCTAAACTCCTGAGGTAAACAACATATATATGCATCTTATTCTATGGATGCCAGTCGTTCCTCATGAAAGCCTGAGGGGTGCTTGTCTTTGCTAAATTTTTCTCTTCCGAAATTTCATCTTCCTATGGCAGATGCTAAAACAAGGTGCTGACATCTACTGAATGCCATGGGCTACAATCCTCACTGGTTTCTTTCAGCTTTACACATTGGCAAATCCATATCGCAGCTGGGCAGACATTCCGGAAGTCTCACCAATGATTCGACAAGGTGAATTCAATTGCTCAGAGCCACAGATTAAATTACATGCAGTTTATACTCACTTGTAGAACTCCTAGGCAAAACCCACTCACACTGCATCTCTATAATGACCGAATAAGGGAATAAATGAATGAGTAAAGAGAAGAGACCATTCAACCTGTAAAATGGATAAAGTGCTGCAAAGCAGACACAAAAGGTATAGAAATGAAAAACTGATCATCCAATGTGAGTGGCTTAGAAGGAAGGATGCTCAGAGAACTGCACCAGAGTGGCTTGGAAGCAAATGGAGGACATAATTTAGGTTCTAAAGCATGCAGTTAGGCATCAGTAGTTATTGCTTTCTACTGTCTGTATCTTGCCAGCCCTCTTCTTATTATCTACACGAACTATCCTGGTCTTTTAATCAAGCATTCCAAAAAGCACAAGAAGTGCCCATTGGGGGAAGCATCCCTCTCTTCTCAATGGGAAATTCCATTATGACACAAAACCAGGATGCTGCCACATATACAGCCATCTTCATTACGTAGCTCCTGCCACAGGTGGGTGCTATGGAGTTCTAAAGTTTCCAGTCTTCCAGTGGAATGCTGCAGTGCTTCTGGGAACCACCTCCCCATCCCCTCATAGAATTTATCCCTGACACTCAGCAAGGAGTTCACAGAGAGCAACCCTCATCACAGAGCAGAAAGGAAGAGAGCAGGAACCACTGCAGGCAGACACTGAGAGGTGGTACCCAGTCATGCATTAGATAGGCGAAGAAATAAGATGTGTGTGTTCTATTCTCCTTGCATTTGTTTTCTTACTTCGTGACCTCAGTGATATGCACCAGGAGGGAAAGAAATACTTTCTGTGAAGACTGTGGCCTCAGAAGCTACTTCCCTCCCTGAAAAATTACTGTCTCTAGCCACAAGGTCCGAGACAAGCTACTCATTTATTTATTCAAAGAACTCAATGAGCTGTAAAGATTGACATTTAAACTATCAACACTATATTCCATATGACAATGTTATTAAATATTAGATCTGATTTATGGAAAGGATTAGTCATTTGGCAATCCAGATCATCATGGCACTGCACAGACACTGGGTTATGTTGGATGTCACTTGCTGGAGCTGATTGAACTAAAGAAAAATTATATTCCCACCACAACATTAAAGTCTAGCTTCATGAGACATAGTTATTATCATATAAATTTAAACCACTTGGGAGCTCAATTCTGCATCTCAGAATCCCTCCGATTGATAATTTTTAATAGTTTAAGAGTCAAAAAATTGGGCTGGAGAGATGGCTCAGAGGTTAAGAGAACTGACTGCTGTTCCGGAGGTCCTGAGTTCAATTCCCAGCAACCACATGATGGCTCACACCCATCTATAATGAGATCTGGTACCGAGAACACTATATAATAATAAATAAATAAATAAAAAGAGTAAAAACATAAGACCACACATATAAATAACCTTTGCTATGACACACGGAAGGATGGATAAGATTGAAAATGGAAGCTAGGCATATAGCTTGCTAGTGTAGCATGCACGTGGAAAGGAAATGAAAGCCCTGTATGTGAAGTGCAAACACATTAAGGGAATGGAATGGCGAGGCTAGCCTGTGCGAATAGGCAACATTGGCTTAGTGACTGCTCCACTCTTGTCTGTGTAACGTTGGGCAGTCATCCTTTCTTAGGTTAAAGTCCCATTTTTACATTTTGGAGACAGTGAAAGTCAATTAGCCTGTTTAGGATGTAAACAACAGTGCGTGTAAGTCATTTGGCACCATGCCTGGTGCTCAGAGAGTGTGCAAGGGATGCCAAGTTGAGATTATACCAGGCTAGCACAAAATTTGGTCATAATATAGTGAGGGAGAAGTTCTTATGTCACCTGAGACGGGCCGGAAAGAACAGCAAAACAACAAAAGCACACAGTGAACACATTACTAGAAAGTGCAAAGACAAAGGCAGAGCCACTAAAGGCACCCAGGAGACCCTGAATGGTGCAGAGCTAGATGAGGAACTATGAGATAGTAAACAGCACAATGGTGTAAAACTAAATTATGAATTAGTCAAAGGGTCTGTGAACTACTACATGGTATAGGGTTGTGCTGGATAGTTTTATTTCAACTGGACACAAGTTAAAGTCATCTGAGAGGAGGGAACCTCAATTAAGAAAATGCTTCCAGAGATGGGACTGTAAGCAAGCCTATAAGGCATTTTCTTAACTAGTGATTGATGAGGGAGGGCCCAGCCTATTGAAGTGGTACCATCCCTGGGCTGGTGGTCTTGAGTTCTATAAGAAAGCAAGCTGAATAAGCCATGAAGAGCAAGCCAGTAAACAGAACCTCTCCATGGCCTCTGCATCAGTTCCTGCCTCCAGTTTCCTGCCTTGTTTGAGTTCCTGGTCCTGGCTTTCTTCAGTGATGGACTACAAGATAGAAATGTAAGCCAAATAAGCCCTCTCCTCCCCAGGTTAATTTTTGTCATTGCAGCAACAGAAGCCCTAATTTAGACAAGGGTTGAAACATGAGTTGCTGGGTAGTGCACGGAGGATGAATTGCTGGAGGTACCAATGAGCTCCTTGGTGGTGGAGCACTAGAGAAGGAGCCACTTGAGGAACTTATGAGCTATACAATGGTGTATAGATAGATTATAGCACTTTCTAGGCCCACATCAACTTCCAGATCATGCAGAAAGAATATAGATGATGAGTAACTAGCAGTGCCTATGAGCAACTAAATGATACACAGCTCTGCTATAAGACAACTGTCATGGATTTCTTTGGTAAACTAATAGATAATAATTATTTTAGGCTTTAAAAGCCATATGGTCTCTATCAACTCTGCTCAATTAGCAGGATATAAGACAGAAATGGAATGTAAATGAAGGGGTGGAGACATCTTCTAGTAACATTTTATTTACAAAAAATATATTTGGATTATAACCATATGGCATAGGTTTGCCAATTTTTGATGAGTCGTTATAGTTTCTTAAGTTTTTTCTTTAGTTTTGAGAATTTCATATAAGTGTATGATGAAATATGATCATAATCTGGCCACATTTCCTCCTTCCAGCTCCCAATATTCTCTATAACATGCCTCCCTCCAACTTCATGTTTCTTCTTTTCTTACGACCCACTAGGATAAAGCTGCTTGTAAATCCATGGATATGGAGCATTCCCTGGAGCATGGGAAATCTACTAGAGGCCACATCCTCAATAAATAGTGATCCTCCTTCCCCCAGCAACTATCCATTGCCAATAGTTTCTTAGTGAGGGCTTTGTTCTGGAGACCATTTGTCCACCTATGCTGGGATTGTAACCAGCTTGATAGATCTCGTGTGGATAACCACAGATACTGAGAGATCATGATTGCGATAGTCTGGTCCTGTTTAGAACACAGCACTTCACAGCACCTTGTCCTAATCCTCGAGTCTTTGTAAGGAATCTTCTGTCATCCTTTCTGATCCTTGGTGGTGGTAGTGGTGGGGCAGGTGGCTATGGGCAAATTAACTGTGAGGTGGAATGCTGGGTACAGAAAGGCTTTTATGCAGGGAAGAGTGGGTGACTATGGTGGGAATCAGGAGGTGAAAAATAGGCATAATTCAAAGGAAGGAGATGTGAAAAGCCACATAGAAGTCTATTATCATGCATCCCAAATCAAAGAAAAAATAAGTTAGATGATAGTAGAACACATGTGAAAAGAAGAAAGAGGGAAGAATAATGCGGGCCAAAGGGTTAAGCATGGATGGTACAGTGGGATAGGGAAGAGGAGGGCATGGGAAATGGATGAGCCAAAACAAAGGATGTGTGAAAAAAAAAAACTTAAGGGAACGAACTAATTAGTAAACTAATTTCAAAATACAACCTCAAAAAGAATTTCAACAAAATTACCCTGCATGTACAGATAATGCCAACCACTTAGTCTTCCTTCGGTCTACTAAATATGTATGGTTGAGGAGAGAGCCTCAGCCCTGTCTCTGCCACACATCCTTCAGGACCAGAAGGATTCCCTTCCAGGAGAAGGCTATCAAGATATAAGCCAAAAAATCAACCTGGGCACGTTTTCCCTGGTCTTCCTTCGGAGAAACCTAGGGCTTATAATCTGCTAACAGAGAGCAGGAACTGTGGGCTTAATTCATCTGCCACTGCTCCTGCAGACAGCAAACAAATGACTCATTCAGGAAGAGAGCAATTTTATTGAGAAGACTGGCAGTTTTGCAAAATATAAGCATTGTAGTCTTTTCATAAATAAAAAAAAGCCTTCTCTTTCCGAATTGTTCCTTGCTGTCTTATTTGCAGCCCAGGACAGCCTGTGTTCTTCCTTGCCTGAGCAGTATGGGGCATGAAGCAGTAGAACTGAGTTGCAGGGCAACCAGGACATAACTTTTCCAGCTCTGCTACTGTAGAAAAGGGATTGCTTCTTTCTAAGCAATATTCTAGGCGAGCTGGTTTCAGGTCATTAAAAGCTGCAGTACTTCCAAATAAAAAATAATAGCACTCCTCCAGCTTTGCCCAGATACTAAGGTCCTTGACTTTAGTAGCAATTAGATATGGCTCCACTTTTGCACACTGTCTGGAAATGGCGCCAGAGTCACCAAAGAGCAACTGGAAATTAGAAGTGTGATTGTCCTTCTGTGGCTAACGGTGGCTCCAGAAAAGTCCCTTGGTAGGCATCTCTTAGTTCACCTTTGCAGACCTATCTGCAGGTAGGCATCTCTTAGCCTTATAGGGCAGTCTGCAGGGCACAGTAGCAAGGAGGTTCTGACTGTTCTTCTAAGGGAGGTTGGGCTGCAGCCCATGTCTTCCGATTTGTCAAATCTCCTTACGAAGTTATACTGCTGTAGCCTAACAACCCATAAGGTTACCAAATACATGCAGGGAGGGATAGCTCCATGGTACAGAGAGGAAGTTTTTTGGTCAAGACCTTGCACGTTAACCAGTGAAGGGGAAAGATCTGGTAGGGAATCAGAATTCTTTTCCAATTAAAAAAAGAAAGTAACATTCTTCATTTGCTGATCATACTAAAAACTCACTTTTATGACCCTGACTATAAAAGCCTGAATATTTATTTGTTCAGTGCTGGCAGACAATTCCCCCTTTGGAGATTCAATTGAAAGGGGGGGGAGGGTTGTGACCCTGAAGCCAGATTAGGGTTTATAAGATGATGTCATAAGTATAATAAAGATTCCAAAAGAATGACGTTCTGTATCTTGAACAATGAGCTTGGATAAGGACTCTTTATTTGCATCTTTAACTATTTTTATTTTATACCGCTTTACTCATGAGCAAGAACAATGGACTAGGGCTGACTAAGACTGGGGAAAGGCATCTCCCCAATGACCCTGCTCCAGATCTGTCACCTCCCAGAGGGTTTTAATGGTATGGGTTGGTTGTCCCACACCGAAGCAGGCATACAGACTAAACAGGAAAGGACGGGCACGTCTGGAGCCAGACTCAGCTTGATTTGGTATGGATTTATCTGGATGAGCAGATAGATGCATACTTAGAATGATATTAATCATATACCTTGCTTTAGGATATCTGTTCATGATTCTTTTTGATAATTAAGTCATTTAATACTTAATATTGTGTGACCTGAAAATATAAAAAAATAAAACCACTGCTTAACCAACAGCTAACGGTGACTCTGACTTACTCCAACAGTAAGTAACTGTTCTCCTTCCTGCTCCCCATGTCTCCCAACGGCAGAATCACCATGGTGACTTTGTATTTTATCATTATTTTGGATGTGTATCTCAGAGTGCTTTATACATTTTTTAAAACAGTGTGATGGTATGTTATTTTCTATTAGTTGACCCAGATGAAATTGCCTATAATGCATTTTTGTTCAATATTACACCACAAAGATTCATATGCACCTTTCAAGGCAACTGCAGTTCATCCTTTTTATTGCGGATGTTTTTCTTCATGTTATGGGTCCTTTGGATTATTTCCAGGGTTTGGGCCAATGTTACCATGGCCTTTCCTGTCTCCAGGAGTTTGTGGGGACATTAATTTTTGGTCGACACACAGAAGTGGAGTTGCTGGGCCACAGAACAAATGGCATCTCATTCTATAACAGAATGGCAAACCCTTTTCCAAAGAGGTTGTATTGAGTACAACCCCACCAACAATTAAGCACCTGTTACACTGCATCTTCTCTACCACTGCTCATTCGGCACCAGGCTAATTGGTGTAAAATGATATATCTTTATGATCTTAATTTGCATTTCATAAAACACTAACGAGTTTAAGCATCTCTTCCTGTGATTATTGACCATATGTGTTGCCTCTTTGGGAAACGCCTGTGTAAGACTTTTGCCCAGTTTTCACTAACTTGATTGAGTTTTCCTTTTTGGTTTGTAGAAGTCCATCATATATTCTCTTTTTACATCATATATTCTTGATACTCATCATATATGACCACAAATGTTGTAACTATTCCATCCTTAAAATGTCTCCTGATAACTAGCTACCCTTTTCTTTCTAAGAAGTACTAAATGTAATGCTATTTTACTGAGTCTTTGTAAGATCATCTGTGAGAACTGATACTTTCTGAGATACAGAGGCCAAGAAAATGAACTCCAAGCTCCTCACTTAGGCCTCACACTCACAAAAAGGCAGTTAGCTAACTTTGTATTCATTATCTCCAAATGAAGTCACCTGTCACCACAAACTGGATGTCACAGATATAAGAGAACCTAGGAGCACAAGGCGGGAGCATCTAGTATAGTGCAGTAGGAATTAAGAAGGGCTAATCTTGTAAGCATGGTAATGGCATAGTTACATAACATTTTATTATTCTGGTTAAATATAAAGACTTAAAAAATCTACCACATATGTTATAGAATCTTAAGTCCTTGCAAATAGATGTGTAAGAACGTATTCCCAATTAGGATCCACCACACATTGAGGTCATGAAACAAAACCACATTCTGCCAGGACATACTAAGCTTCCCACACAAAGCTGAGACCTCTCCTTTTGGAAGTCCTAGGCTTCCCCTGGAATGGGGCTGGAAGGTTTGAGGGTGGTGTTAATCTCACAAAGAGTATAGCAATGTGACTAGGTGGCCACAGAAATTTGCCCAAGTTCAGTTCACATTCTTGGCACAGTACAGAATGGCCAGAAGTTTTCTGAATCACCAAGGAGAGGATTAAAGTATTTGTTTGGGTGTCTGAGTGTGTGTGTGTGTGTGTGTGTGTGTGTGTGTGTGTGTGTGTTGGGGTGATAGCAGAATTCTTCAGGTAGGGCGGGGCGAGAGAGAAGGATAGAAGGATAAGAGGTAATAATGAGGCCGCTGGGCAGCAAGACAGTAGTATTGCTCTTGGGCCACTCACAGTTTATTAGTGACCTTAGGGAATGTGGCTGCCCCACACTAGGATTTCTGGACAGAAGGATGCCAATGGCAACAGCAGCAGTCACAAGACACCTGCATTTATCACACCACTTTTCTTCTATCAAGCTTTAAAAGTCACAGACTAGCACACATGGCAACGAATTTCAATCCTTAGTCTGGATCCCAAGAATACAAGGAGTCTGAGTCTAACCATAATGAGACTTTGTGTCTCCAACCTTCATTGGATGATATAGTAACTCTCAGTGTAAGTCATTGTAGGCACCTGGCTAAATAAAGGAACAATGTCTGACAAGCTACTCAGGACAGTAGCTTTCCTGGTTAGATTTTATCATTAGCTTGACACAACCTAGTGATGCCTGGGGAAAGGGAACCTCTATTAAGGAAATGCCTCCAATAGATTGTCCTGTGGCATTGTCTGTGAGGATATTTTCTTAACTGACAACTTAAATTGGAGGGCCCAGCTCACTGTGGATGGTGCCATCCCTGGGCAGGTGGGTCTGGGTTACATAAGAAAACTGGCTGATCATGCCAGGGACAGCGAGTCAATAAGCAGCATTTCTCTGTAGTTTCTGCTTCAGTTCCTGCCTTCTGGATCCTGCCTGACATCCTCCAAAGACAGACTGTAACCTAGAATCCGGAGATGAAAAACAACAAAAACAGCCCTCCATTTCCAAGCAGGTTTTGGCCATGCTGTTTATAACAACAACAGAAAGGCAAACCAGAAGACGACAGGCTTTCTCTGACCGTCTACTCTGGCTCTGGCCTCTTCGCTCTACAGTACAGGCTCCATCCCAGAACCACTGTCCTTTCCACCATCCTCAAAACACCTGTTCTCCATAGCACAGTCCAAAGACGTTCTCCTATCATCTCTGCCCCGTGTGGCCTTCCCTGTGCTAGCATCTCAGGCCACGTGCCATGGGTACACCTGTCACTTGCAGCTCTGTTTTCACCAAGTGCTTTCACCTGTAAGGGGCAGGTTCATGGTGCCACAAGATGAACAGCAAATGTGGAGAGAGGCACGAGGCTCTGTTTTAACCTCTCTGCCCTCCCCTGACCAACTTTCCCGCAAAAACCTAGACAGCATCTACTGCATAGCTCCTCTGCTTCTACAGCTAAGAGTGGGCATCAGCTTGAGCAATAAGAGGATGGATTACCTACAAGCAGATGCCTCCGGGAAGATATCTCTGGTCTAAAGCATGGTACAATTCATGGCCTCTATTCCAGTTCTTATACCCTGATCCCGGTTGTGCCTACCTTTCTGATGCCTTCAGAGGGACTGGATACACAGTTGTCAGCACCTCCATTCTTGCTTATGGTCCGCCAGAGCTCAGCAAAAGTGCTATCTTGCTCCAGGGGATTGGTACCCTTGGCTCTGAAGTACTCGTATACAGCAGAATCCCGGACAGTGCCATAAGACATCTCCAGTTGCTTGGACAGGTCCTGAAACGTCCTGGAAGGCAGAGAGTGACACATTGGTACTTGGCTGCATACAATACATTGTAAGGATAAAATGAGCTGTGAGCCCCTCCTGAGTTCTAAGTCCTACACTGACCCATTATCCACATTTCTCACACCCAGCATCCAAATGTCTCAGCCTGGTACCTGGCTTCCACATGTCACAGCTATGTTTCCCTAGTAAGATGACCAGGCATATAAAACCAGGCACTGTATTGAGATCAAGGCATGAAACAGTAAGTAAGAAATGATTCCTGGGAGCCTTTTGATGGCGGCTGGTCCTTGGTGAGCACCCTGGCTTCAGATCTGCCCAACAGGAGTGGTAAAACCAAGTCCTAGCGCCCCCCGCCCAGGCGCTCTGCTCGATTGGGAGGCTCCCTCTCCCCCTCCCCCGGCTTTTCTGTGTTCCACATCCTAGAGTGTCCCTGGGCAACGCTCCCATTTGACGGGGGCCCGGGTTCCCCGCGGGACTTGTCCTGCATCAGGGCTGTGGCCTTGGACGAGGGTGGGTCCAGTATAAACCTGCAGGGCTCCAGCAGAGAAGCCCACCCTTTTGATGGCAGCTGGTCCTTGGTGAGCGCCATGGCTTCAGATCCGCCCAACAGGAGTGGTTAGACCAAGTCCTATCCCCCCCCCCGCAGGTGCTCTGCTCGATTGGGAGGCTCCCTCTCCCCCTCCCCCGGCTTTTCTGTGTTCCACACCCCAGAGTGTCGCTGGGCAATGCCCCCCTTTGACAGGGGCCCGGGTTCCCTGCGGGACTTGGCCTGCATCAGGGCTGTGGCCTTGGACAAGGGTGGGTCCAGTATAAACCTGCAGGGCTCGAGCAGAGAAGCCCGACCCTTGGATGGCAGCTGGTCCTTGGTGAGCACCACTGCTTCAGATCCCTCTGACTGGAGTGGACCAGAGCAAACCACTCAGACCAAGCAAGTGACCACTATCTACTACTAGTTGATCCACCTGGAGAGGAAGAGATGGGCAGGCGCCAATC
>JAQHUG010000052.1:5967791-6016583 GCA_028555095.1 Dicrostonyx torquatus
GAGTCTAGCTACAAAAATATACATAAAGGCCGGAAATCACAGTAGAACAGAGTCAGGGCAGCACAAAACACAAGTTACTGATGGTTTCTGCCCTGAGTATCAAAAAGCTGAGCAGGCAGGATGGATGATACAGACTTCAGGTTACTTCAGCACAGACACACACTACAATGCTGAATCAATTAATAGGTGTCCCCTCCAAAACTTGCAGACATCTGGAGTTCTAGCCAATTAATGATGCTGAGCACCTAGCAACCAATTTGAGTTTTGAGAAAGTAATGAAACGTGAATTTTTATATGGATCTCCTGATTATAGGATCTCCTGAGCATTGAAAGATATTTAGAAGGTACTGATAGTTCACCAGATATACTTTTAAGGGCCTGGACAGGGATTTAACAGACAGAAGAAGCAAGTGGTTCTAGCAAGACATGGGGTAGAAGGCCAGAGTATCTCAGGAAGTCCCCTTGGGAGCCTGGAAACAGACACTAAACAGGACTCAGAGAAAAAGGCTTCTTTCTGAAAAGAGATATGCATATACTGCCCGACTTTCTGCTTTGTATGGTAGCAAAGCCATCTTGAACTGAAAATGCCACTAAACTGAAAATGTGCTTCATATCCCTGCCTAACTCAACTGTGTCTACATCACGCATGTTATCATACATGGAATATCCTAAATAAAGTATGCAATATCTGCTACTTATTTAGTATGTGTATGTATGTCTGCTCGTGCATGCATATATAAACCTGGCAACTATAAAGGATCAATTTAAAACCACCGGATCACCTGGCCCATTTGGAGATCCAGTCACTGCTGCCACCCACTCCCACAAGAGAGAATCTTTGCACATATCACTAGCCCGGGAAGAGATCCAAACTCAACACTTAAAATACAGTTTTTAGTGCTTGTTATTTTCACCCCATTAGATCATCAAAGACACTTTAGTTGAGCCACTGCTAAGTCAGGAATCCTCTGTAGTGAGGCAGGAAGGATGAATTAGTACAGTACTCTTGTTTTTTATTTGAAGAGTCGTGCCTATTATGACACTTAGAATGCCATATACCAGGCCAATTTACAGAATTTTAAAAGCCCCAATGGGAATTCAGGCTTTCTCTCCAGGGTCTGACCAGGTGAACTTTTATCTATTTCTCTTCTGAAATTCTCAGTATCTCCTCTATCAACGCATACCAAGTCTTTCACCAGGAAGAGTCAACCCAACTGTCTAGTTTGCTGTTTTATGGATGCAATACACAATATGAACAAAAGGAGGGTGGAAAGGAATGCATTTGTATCATCTTACAGCTTAAAATCTAACATGAAGAGAAGTCAGATCAGGAACCTGAAGACAGAAACTGAAGCAGAGACTGTGGAGGCATGCTGCTTACTAGCTTGTACAACCCAGGACCACCGCCCTGGGATGGAACCAGCCCTAGTAGATGGAACCCTTTCACATCAAGCATTAGTCAAGAAAATGCCCCACTGCCTTCCCTACAAACAATCTGACTGGGGCATTTTCTTAGTTGAGTGTCTGTCTTCCCAAATCTTCCAAACTTGTGCCAATTTGACAAAACACTAACCAACACATCAACCAATCTTGCCAGACTGATCTGTACAATTTCTGCCTTCAGTTCATGTCCAGTGGTTTTCCCTGCCCCTACTTAGCACCATTACCAACTTGAAAAGAAGAAATGTCACCCACTTTCCTGTAAGCTATCAGGCTATGGCTCTCCCTTTGCTAGGAACCCCTTTATCTCAGCCATGTACCTATGTACTTCTACATCCTCAGCCCAGGTCTCCCTATGCTGTCTCCACAGCTTGAAGATTAGCTGCTTGTCTTGTTTCCAGGCCCTACCATCACTAATAGGGTGGGCCTGGGCAAGTTCACTGATATCTTTGTGCCTCAGTTTCCAAACCTTAGATGAGGGCTAGAGGTTGAGCCTGCAGCAGTGGGTTCTTACTGAGGATTAAGTAGGATTTATGCTCAGGTCAAAGACTGGTACCTGATGGGGTCAGTGCCCAAGAGCTGGAGGTCATGATCCTGAGTTAGTATTTTATGCATGAGTCCCACCAGAGATAAGACTTTGGAGGCCTGGAGATGAAGCAGTTCCATCACTACCCCATGGCCCTAGGCCCAGGGCTGACACAGCCTCGAGCAGCCTGCACAGCAAGCACATAAGGGCCAGCATTGTACAGGTGCTCCCTTCGGCTGTGGTGCCACACTCTATAGCACTCCCCTGGTCCTTGCTATGTAAGCTAGAAACAGAGCTCAGAATTCATCTCAATGCATTGCAGATGAAAGGAGACATGAAATAACAAATTTGGTGAAGAAATTGTTCTAATTATTGTTCATTATTTATATCTAATTGAAGCAAGATGTTCCTTTGCTTGAAGGGCCCCAAGGGTTGTAACTCTGCCATAATTTGCCTATAATAAAAGGAGGGGAAATCTTCTTTCTCCTACTTTTTTTTTTTAATTTTTCTCATGGTAATACAAACAAACACAGGCTTTGATGAATGGGAAACATCAGGATGAATTACACAGTTGAGTTTAAATACTGAACTTCTCTAAATTACTGCAGTTTCTAAATGTACGGAATGAATGCATAACTTCCAGGAAGCTCTGATCTCCTGCATTATCCCCACATTTGAAATTGAGATTTCCTCCATCCTGTGTATTTATTTATGATGGTGCTCCTGGACAGAGGCTCAGGGACCATCAGGGACAACAAGAAAGCAGCCTGAATGTTAATTGGCTCTCTCTCCCATTCTGATCCAGCATAGATTATTGTTTCCCCTTCCTTGAGCAAACCCTTCCTCCTGTGAAGCTTCACCTTCTGAGTCATGGCGTATCTCTCCCCTCGCACAGCCAGCCGTGAGTTGGGAAGCAGAGATCTCTGCAATCCCAGATGCACACTCAATAAACAAAGAATTCCAAGCTCACTTCCCTGAGTGACACAACACAGTCAATCATTGTGTTCCTGAGTGTCTCAGCCTAAAACAGCTAGAAGAGGTGGGCCCACCTAAGGATACAACAAAACTATCACCTCCCTAGGCAGTCTTCCCCTGTCAGAGTGCAGAGTTTGGGAAAGAGAATACAGGGAAGGATAATGGAGAGCAAGGACAGTCAGTCAATGTGGCTGTCAAGCCAGCATTGGCAATCAGCAAAAGGCAGATGTTGAGGACAGATAGGACACCCATCCAAAAAAAAGTGAAGGAGTTTCACCAGGCGAGAGCCACACTTGCAGCACATACAATTAACCTTCTCTGAAGCCACTCTTTCCAGCAAGAAGTGACTACAAGTGTCCAGGCTCTTACCATATAAAACGAATGGAGGGTATGTGCACTCATCACAGGTCAGATTCCTGTCAAGCCAGTGTGTACCATGCATCGTGATAAAGTCGCTATACCAGCTATTGCCCCGAACAGTTGCTAGATACCTAACAGTCACGCACAGTGACAACTAAAGCAGGAGATGAATAGTGAGAATCTCCCAGAGGTTTACAACAGGACATACAAGAGCAGATGGAGAAAAACAAAAAACAAACAAAACAGCACTGACCAAACAGTAAATGGGAGTGAAATACAGTACAAATGGGGCATCCTTGAACAACTAAGTGGCGAGGAGCCACTAAATTGTGAGCCAAACATTAAGAAAGGGTTCCCTAAAGAAGCATTTAGCTGAATTCTGCAGCCTGGGTGGAGGAAGTCAAGGAAGAACCAATGAGTAGGACACTCTAGGAAGAGAAGTTCGTCTGCGGGTCCTGACAGGTGAGAGAACGCAGTTCACCTGGGACGCACACCATAGAGTGACTCTAGCCAGCTAGCAGGGAGCTTTGGCAAGCTGGCGGCTCTGGATGCAGTCCTGTCTCAGAAAATTCCAGCCATCTGACGCACCCTGTCAGCTATCCATCTGATGGACCCCATCAGCTTTCATGGAGTCTTTGAGGCTGCAATCTCGGCAGCCCCCTTGGCATTTTGAGAAATGGAAATTCTTGATCCTCATCCCAGATCTAACCTTTCAGAAACTCTGGGGCTGCTGCTAGGCAGCTGCGATTTCACGGTTCTTCAAGTGACTCTAATGAATTAAGTTCTAGAAACCTAGACCAAAGCAACACGTTTAGCAGCTGAGGTCTTAGCTTCCATAGGTCATCCCCGTTGCTCAGGGATGATGAATATGAACGATCACAGGCATACATCCAGCACAAATGTATGTGCGTGTTCATACGTACATGTTTAGCACGTGGCTATTCTTGTTAGACTGCCAACAAGTAGCCCCCGGTGTTTGAATCATTGTGCCCACAAAGCAGAGTTAAAGGTGGTATGTTGCTACATTTTATGTTCTAAAAGACTGGACCTTGGGCTGGACCTCACAGTGGAGGTAATGGTATATCTCAAGGTCACTTAAGACTTAGCTAGATATCCTGCAGTATACACACCTATTTGTTTATCCTGTCCTTAAGAGAACAATGCAATGATGTAACTTGCCTTGGATTTGTCATGTAATCAGATGACAGAGCCTAAGCTAATGGACTCTTCCATGCCTCTGGTTCAGAGCAGTCGGTAGGGGGTAAGCCTTTGCAGAAAACAGCCAACAGGTCAAGAGTAACCTTGTACAACAAAGACCCACATATAAGCATTGGAAGCAGCTTATAGACATTGCCTGATGACAGTACATTTGCAGTACTGCTTGTTAGTTGAGTCAGTTAGGGTCAGTTACTTAATCTCTTATAAAACTTGGTTAAACTTTTCTGTAATGCATCCCTCACTCCTTCCCAATGTGATGCTGTATGTGCTGTTCAATGAATGCAAAGCAAAGCCTTTTGTTGGTCACACAGGCAATCGGGACAGACATGATTCACAGATCAGACAGACTACAAACTAGCAAATCACTACAAACTACAGACCAATGGAAGGCACAGGGAGAAAAGCAGAGAATTCAAACTTCAGCTAGTTCTCAATCAAGTTAATCGAAGGAGAAGTGCTAAAACTTTCTTTGCTCAATGTATCACTGACACATTTTGGAGCCTCTGAGGTTACACTTAATGTATTTAACCAATACAGAATAGTAACTAGCCTGGTCACACTGTGGGGAAGAAAGCATGGATAGGAAGCAAATGTCAGTTTTCAGGATCACATGATCAAAGCCTAGCCCTGCACCTGTCCATTGAGTTCCCGAGGAAATCAGTCCATACCCCAATTTATTTCTATCTCCCTACCAAGGAGCAATCCTTCCTATCACCACCATATCAATAGTGCCAAGTCCAGGTATCCAGAATACCTAATGAGACGTCTAGGGGATGTCTGAATACAAACAGAGCATGGAGACACCAAAACTCTAACTTGCTTTGTGAACAAAATGGCTTCTACTTCAAAAGACCACCTAGAAAACCACAAAGCCAGAGCAAAGAATTCCTTGGAAGAAATGGCTTCTGAAGCATCAGTCCTGGGCTCCTTGTGTTTTACTCTGCTGCTAAAATGCCACAGTGCAAGCATGTACATCATGCGACTTCCAGCACCTCTGCTTGTCTCCTTCCTTTGGAAATACTCCCACGGCAAAGCCTACTCTCTTCTTCAAGTTTACATGTGAGCCAAAGTGTTCCGCTCAATGGCTCTACTAAAGTTCTCTTTGGAGCTTGTTTTCTGCGTCTCCCACCCTTGAACTGCTGGCCGGGGTGGGGGTGGAAAGCACAGCTGACAATGGTGAGCATATCAAGCCATCCTAGTTCTACGAGCAGAGTCTTCCATTTGCCCATCAGCCTCTTTGGAGTTATTTAGTGTCCCTTTTGTCTCAGCCAAAGACAGTCTCCCCAAGATGTCTCTGACCTTGCTTCCTCCCCACACCTTCCCTATAAATCAATCTTACAACTTCCAGATACATTTTTCACTAACAAAGAGATAAATGTGCTTCCAACAAGGAAAAAAATCAATAATACAGAATCTGTAAACACCACTTTGCATGACAACAGAAATATTTACATTGGCAATGAAGATAAATACAGTTGTACCAAGCAGAAGCAATACACAGTACATGTAAAGCAGATTTCAACAACCATAGGAATGCCATAGCCTAGACCTGCATAAACTTAATTCCAGAAGGTCTATTCTTACTACTCTTCCTACAGGAGAGCAATGGCATGGCCTACAGATGCAGGAGGGCCGGCACACACATCCCCACAAATGGAAGTCTTTACTCCTGTGTGCACGCAAGTCTGTCTCATTTCTGAATCTACCCAGGGAGCAGAGTGGCAGCTGAGGTAAATCCCCGGACAGGAAAACTGTTCTAGGAATGAAATAAGGGCTACACCAGGATGAAGGTTGTTTTGCCCAACCTTTTCTGTTTTGTAGAAAACAAAAGCAAAACCAAAAATGGTAGTCAACAAATTCCTGATCTATTAAGTGGAAAATAATTAATTTATTTATCAAACCAACTTTCATAGAATGATACTACAATTACTCTACTTTTTAATTATTTTGTTATGCTTAATTTATCATTAAGGTTTATTATACATGTAGCTGTTTAGAAAACAATGGCATACAGACCTTAGTGCCATTTTCTGTAAGCACCCATTTTATATCTTGAAAATTCTCAGTCAGAGAAGACACTACATCATGTGATCGAGAGATGCCCTCCCCCAAATTGTTCAAAAACAAGAAAAACAACTCTGAACATTTATAAACAGTATCTACTTCCACTTTTATGAAGAACAATCATTAGTAAACATAAAAACACAAAGAGGGACAGGACCAGCAAAGAGCACTTCCAAGGCTTCCAGCGCTATCAAAAACATTCCTGCAAAATTTGCACTTGTATTATATGTAAAAATGTGACCCTGATGATTTTTAAAACCCCTCGGATATGCAAATGCCAGTTCTGGACTCTGGGAACTTAGCTCTGCACTCTCTTCTCTTTTCCACATCCTCTTTTCCTCCTGGGTAGGCCTGCTAGCCAGTTATGACCCTTCTAAAAGACAAAGCTTCTTTCCCTGCAGTCTGCCAAACCTCCACTCTGCAGACTGTGGTGGAATAGATTCATGCACACAGCTGTGTCTTTAGTCCCAAGAGCTCAGAAGAATTTAGAAATTCCAAGGCCAGCTTCCCCTTACCCCACCCAAGGGTCAGTGATAAAATCCCTACACCAGGCAGGCTAGCATTTCCTCCACCCCAACTACTTTCAATCAGATTTAATCCAGCCTGGACCCTGGAAGTGACCAGGCTCAATGATGTGAGATCTGAAAATAACCTCAGGGAGATTAGGAAACGGCAGTCCTGGTAGAGAGTGCAGGCTGTGTGCATGGCAGAATCACGCTTTTCACTAAGTCAAGCCTGCAGGCCTCTATTGTCCTCAGTGAAAGAGACTCATTCCTCCTGTAATTACAGTTGCTGCCCCCACTAGCCACAGGATACTGTGCTTGGAAAGTCTAGTGTGCAGGAAACCCTGTTCACTCGGGTCTTCCAGTCTGCTTTCAGGCACATTGCCTGCTAAGCTGTACCCAAGAAATCATCTCAACTGTCACATCTTATAAAAAGAGTCGGTCCTAGAGCTGAGGAGATGGCTCATCCACAGCACTTTCTACTATAGACTGGAGTTTGGATCCCCAACACTCAGATAAATGCTGGGTGCCTGGGATGGCCTTCCTGAAATCCCAACATGTGGGCAACAGAGACATGGAGTACCTGGAACAAGATGATTACCTAGACTACACAAATCAGTGAGCGCTCGGTTCAACTGAGAGACCTTGCCTTTTATATAAAGTAGAGAGCAATCAAACGAGACATCTGACATGAACCTTGAGCCTTCATGTGCATGCACAAACTCATGCACACTCATATACACATATGTATACAGACACACATGTAGACATGAATACATACAAGCATGCACTATATATATGTATATATATATATAATATGTGTGTGTATAAACACACACACAAGCAAAACTGGAAGGAAGGAAGGGAGGTATCGAGGGAGGGAGGAAGAAAGGGAGAGAGGGGGGAAGGATGAAAGAAGAAAAGAAGGAAGAAAGGAAGGAAGGATACACCCACATCTACTAGATTCATGTCTCCTTATATACTCTAGGCTGATTCCTGTCCTGATACTTACCCACTGTACCTCATGTATTCTATGTTCCGCATTCAACTGTGAGCTCCCTTGAGCATGAACTACATCCACTTGCCCCATAAACACTGTGGTAGATGGAAGTAGAAGAAGCAGCTCTGACTTAAACCTATTCTGTGCCTGAAGCTCAAAGGCTGAACATGGCTAGAGAAAAATCCAAACTGGAAGCTAGTATGGCAAAGGGTCTAACTTTAGAACCACTAACCTGCTTGCTTCAAGTGGATCCTTGATGCTGCCGGACAATCTTCTAAATTTCTCTGCACAATTGATCCTCCCAATCTCTTGGATGACTTAAAAAATGACCCTGCTTATTATTTCTTAAGAAAGCAAAAGCCATCAGCAAAGAACTTAGCTTTATTAAAGTGCTCGGTTTTTCTAAAACCACCGAAAATCTACCCGACTTTGTGTGCTGGCATCTCTTCTCTTGCTCCTATTTAAGTGTATCTGTGTTTGTCTCCTGGGTCTAGGACTTGCCTGCATTCTTAAAGTACATTGCTCTTCCAGTTGTCACCTCTGTCTCTTATATTATGAAATTACTCCTTTACATGGATCATTTCCATGAGCTTAAAAGCACATATATCTTCTATCTTAAAAAAATAAAAAATAAATAAACCTTGATACTGCATTTCATTCTAAGCTCCCACCAAGTCCCTCTAGAGAGTTATCTATGGTTGTCATTTCCATCACCCATTTCTTATGATTGGACTTACTCATTTGTCTACCTACTACATAAATGCTGATTTTCTCAAGGTCAATGATCTTACAACTATTGAATCCCTCTCCTTCCCACATCAGTAGTATATAACAAATGATCTCTTTTCCTTCCTAAAGCTCTTCTTTCCATGGGTTTCAGAACTATCTTTTAGGAATCTCCTTATTCATGCATTTTCCTTGTTCTTCATTTTTGCAGACTGAGATCTGGAGTATTCTGGAGCTTGGGCATCACATCTCTTCTCTGGTACAAATATTTGCCAGAATCTGAAGTCCACTAGCTAGACACACCTCTCTACACTCTGGACTTACCTTAACTCACCCCCACAAGCTCCTAGAAATTTCCCAAGTAACAACTCCATTGAGTTGACTAATATGTTCCCAAACTAAAGATGCTCAAACTCACACTTTAGGTGCCAGCCTTTAAACCCAGAACAAGTCTGTGTATCCTTCCATTCTCCCATCTCAGCCAAATGCTGCTCTTCCTGGTTGTCTTGAATCTCTGTGAAATGTCACTGTCTCAAAGAGACTTTTGCTGACAAGCATGTATAAAATATCTTCCCCTTAAAGTATATGATAAAAATAAATGTATCCCAGCCTGATAAAAGGTGTTTGATGTCAGTTTTGCCCTAAGAATGAGACCTGGCTACTTGCTTGACTGGTATATCACCAGTATCTATAACTTGGCTGATGAGCTATCTCCATATGTCAAGGACTGAGGGATTTTCAGAGATTGACTTTTAGAGAGAGAGAGAGAGAGAGAGAGAGAGAGAGAGAGAGAGAGAGAGAGAAATTAGGTAGGTCTTGCCTTCAAAATGTTTAAGTTGGGCTGGGTGGTGGTAGCGCACACCTTTAATCCCAGCACTCGGGAGGCAGAGGCAGGCGGATCTCTGTGAGTTTGAGACCAGCCTGGTCTACAAGAGCTAGTTCCAGCTCAGGCTCCAAAGCTACAGAGAAACCCTGTCTCGAAAAACAAAAACAAACAAACAAAAAAAAGTCTAGGTTGGAAATACTGTTGAAAAAGTCTTTCTTGTGGACTGGTCACACCCATTTCATCTTCAGGGGTGAAGACTTATCAATGGCTTGGATGACTAAATCAAAGAACTGTGATCTCAGACCTAGGGGCTCAGCAAAGGACTGAGAAAATAGTAGCTATCCCAGATCACCCCCTTCCTGCTTCTTCACAGGGTAACGTCAAGTGTTGAAGCTTCCAGATCCAGTTTTCTCAAGGATTCAGTGGAAATCAGCATCAGTCAGCTGCTGTCTGCTTCCCTGAATCTTGCATCCCTGCCATTCAGTGAGAGCCTCCATGCCAAAACAGGGCTGGTTCCCAGTTATCAACACTCACAAATAATTTGCTGCCACAAATGATTACAAAAGCAGGATGTACCATTAACCTTTAATATATCAGTGCTGGGAATCTTAATTTATTCTGAGACTGTCATAAATGTGACTGAGATGCAAATAAGAGTAAGGACCCTCCTAGGAGGCTGTG
Organism: Dicrostonyx torquatus; assembly: GCA_028555095.1. NCBI lineage: Eukaryota > Metazoa > Chordata > Mammalia > Rodentia > Cricetidae > Dicrostonyx > Dicrostonyx torquatus. The sequence goes on from JAQHUG010000052.1 coordinate 5,978,111, forward strand.
AAGGGGCCCTCCCTCCCTCCCACCTGTCACAGTAGGATGCTCCTTCCTCTCCAGGGAAATACCCTTTGTCTCTTCTCCTCCTACTGGGTTTCACCCCTCTTCTCCTTCTACAAAGATATCTTTGCCCCCTCTGCTACGTCTGCTTCCCTGTCTGTCCATCACAGGATATGCTAGAAGAAAGATCTAATGATGGCAACTCCCAGACTCTAGTAACACTTTATTTGCATTGCTTAATTTAACTTTGGCAGTATCTCTTTCAAGAAGTTATTATTACAACCCACCCCCAACTTTAAAGACAAAGAGATGGAGGCCCAGAGACATCCAGGAACTAGTAGAAGTAGTAAGTCAAGATGACTTGGGAATAAAACTTGCATCCTCCAGTACCATCCAATGGCAATAGTAAGTAGCCTAATCTAAGTGCGAAGAGCAAGGAAGCACACAGATAATGGAAAACACCATGCTATTAGGATTAAACACAGAGGTGCAGGAATGTAAAATTGAACTGATTCCACCTAGGCAACAAGGCATTAGAGGTTGGAGCAAAGAAAGAAGGTTAGTGGGAAAGGAGAGACCAAGGTTAAAATAGACTTGACACGTAGAAGAGAGTAATTAAAAGTGCCCCATACTAAGGTAACAGTGTTTTCAAATTATGGATATCTGTGAAGGTGGAATATTCGGAGAAACATTAATGGTTTACTAAGGAGAACAGAAATGGTAAATAATGAAGGAGTTTCAAGTACAGGATCCAGAGACAACTGTCCATAAAATACTTAGAAGATAGTTAAAATGGAAGTGCAGAAGTTCAAAGATAATGGGGAAATGATGAACTATATCAATGCTGCTTAGACAATTAGAGGGTCAGAGAATACAGAGATAAGCAGGTGGCTTTTCCTTTGCAATGAAAAGGGCATGGTATAAGAGAAAACAGGTCATATGCACATTAGAACAAAGCTGCTAAGCAACAGTAAGCATGTACTTACATGTGTGCTGTGCACGCATACAAACACACATGTCCAGGTCTCAGTGTATGTAGGCATGAGAATACACTTCACGATAGGAAGAAGAAAGAGACTAGCAAGGAAGGTATTATATAACAGGACCCGAACACTTGGCCAGAGGGATGCCATTTCCTATGAGAAATTTCAAAACAAAGGAAGAATGCCAGAATGGGAACTCCCAGGAGGCCAATTCATGTGCATGCTGGATAACAGCTCAGAAGTCTTAGGTCTCTTTATAAACTACATAGACCTGGGCAGTCAGCACTCATGGAGGAAGAAAACAAATTAAGGAATTTCCCCCTGGCCAAGCCTGAAAGCAAACACTAGCACACAGGAGCCTGTTACTCAACAATACAAAACCAGTGGTAATTAAATGTAAAGCCACAAGACAGTAACCACTCTGAATCAGTTTGCAGGAAAAAAGCTACCTGTACAGGATTATCGATTCTGGTAACAAACCTAGGAAATGAGGTGAGAAGGCACAAGAATGTTTACTATTGATAGGCCGTGTTTGAGTTCAGAGGGCGGAAGGAGCCAAACTTTGAAACAAATGCTCTTACAATGACAGGCTAACTCATCTTCAGGACCTCCTTCTCTGATGAGCTAGTTTCTCACCTCATCAAAGAGGTCTGGGAGCTGGCCCAAGCCATCTAGGTAAGCTTGCTGATTAACCTAAAGCCACGCCTTCTCAAACCTGCACACGGAAGGTGCATAGAAATTCATCCTTAACCAGCTCCAGCTAGGAATTTTGCCCAAGACATGGACCATTCAGTTATGGATGTTTCTTGCGGCACCATGCCAAGTGCAAGCCATACTATCCCAGGGGTTCCACAAGTCCCTTAAGACTTATCCTGGCATTCTCTCCAGTCAATGACAGGAACTGGGCCAGCGTCCATCAGCAGACTGTCTGAAGGGAATCAAACACTGAGCTACAGAACTATATAGAGCGACAGAAAAACTGTTGGCAAAATACACAGGCATTTGTAGGCACCAAGATCTACCCAAGTCTGATTGTGTTTTCTCTTTTATTCTCCTAGCAATCCTTGGAGCTATCAAAGTTTTTCAGTATCAGCCCCTTAACTTATACCAGCTTACCCAGAAAAAAATGCTGAGCATGGAAACCAGTCTGTTCTGGTATCCTCTTGACAGGCAGGAGGAAATTAGGAAAGCCTCATAGTCCAGTTCAAATGTTACCTTCCTGGGAGTCCGGTACTTTGCCCAGAAAGCACAGCATATCAGTGATCCAAGTAGTGTCCTGATGGGATGGCAGTACAGGATGGGCATTCAGAATGTGGGCAGCGATGACAGGTTGGGGTTAGGAATATCAATTTGCCAATTGTAAGCTCAGTGGCCTTGAACAAACTGTGCTTCTCCTGCGGTCTTTTGCTATATTAGTATCACTGTAGGCAGAACACGGATATTCATGTGTTGAGTGAATCTAGCCAAAGCTCTGGGAACATTCCATGAGTGTTGGCTGCTGCCATGACTGTCAGTTATCCTGACAGGCAAATGAGAGATCAGGCTCTACTTATAAGTGGCCAGGGTGTGTGACAGGCTCAGTCATCGTGGACTGGCTAGAACAGTGTGTGTTTGTTTGGACTTGGGTGTTTTCAATGGCTTATGATTTCTGGGCACCTGCGGGTCCAGCACTTCCCTTGCCTGTAGACAACATCTACATTTTTTGTCTGGCTGTATTAACTAACATCTGCAGTAAAAACCACTGGCCAGGATGCTCACCAGCTCTTCTCCCGCTGCGACATTTCATCATCCTGAAGCCTGGGCTGGAACGGAAACCCTTACCTTGTTTGGGATTTTTTTCTTCTAACAAGACAGCATCATGGACTGTTTTCTCTGAAACAGGGCTGTTTTCTTGGAAAACTGGAATCTCATTGTGTTGTCTGTTGGGACTCAGACATACCATAGGGAAGCGATCACACACAGATTTTGAACAATTAAATCACAGCTTCTTGAGACAAGTGGTAGCATTGCCCTGCAGGGCACTGGCAGCTATTCTCCAGAAGTAGAGACCTGTGAGCTCCTCCCCAAGTCACAACAAGGCCATAGCCACAGGGAGCAAAGCAAATTCATACTTCCAAAGGCATGAGTTCCAGCGGCTGTGGGTTTCCCTAACTTAGCTGCATAGTGTTCTCCCACAGTTTCTTGGAACAGAAAATAATGGATGCACAAAAACAAATCACATGGCTAGAACTAAGCTAACCCTTTCTTGGAGCTGAAGAGAATCTTCTATTTCTGGCGAAAGTTGCCTCTCATTCTTCAGGACATGCAATGCATCTTCTGGAATTCCACACAGGCCTGCGTTACTCGGGAAGTTCTCCCTGTAGCCTTCCCTCCAGAATCACTGCCCTCTAGAGGCACGGTCTCCTGGAAAATTCTTTCTCTGTCATCCATGGTCATAGGACATCTATGTCAGGTGGGATGGATGCTGTCATCCATGCTTCCTGGCTTCCCAGAAGTACCAGGTCAGGATGTATGTGGATCTGGACTTCCACATCCCAAGAGCTATCAAGCAAACATCTCATTATAATTTGTTTTAGCAAATGAGTGACAGATGAGCCATGTCTCTATCTCCTGTTCCTGCTATTTATGTTCTATTCTAGATATTTTAGTTATAAAATAAACAGGGGTACTTATATTTTGAACCATGCCTTTCCTAGATTGGGTAGAATGGGTAGAGAAGAAAAGTTAGAAGAAACCTAGTACTGTGGGTTTTAGGAAAGTCCCAAGGAGAGGGCTCAGATGGTTGGCTTAATAGGCATGGTGATCACAGTTGGTCATGGGGAGAGGGGAGGCAGTGACAGGCAGCTTGGGAACAAGCAGGACCATCTCAGGAAGTGTGCCTCTTTTCGAGCCTGCCCACTGTATCCCATCCATGCCTATATTCCTCCCACCTGCCCCAAAGAGGTCAATGGCATGCTGACACAGGCTGTCATCTTCCAAACATCAGGACTCCTCTCTAAGAAAAAAGCCAGGCTCCCCTATGTCAGGACTGCACCGCAGCCAGCGTTCTTCTGAGGCATAAATGTAGCTGACAGAAGAAAGCGGTGCCCTGTTGAAAGAGATATAGGGTCCTGTCATACAGCAGCGACAAGATGCTCTGTGGGATGAAATTCAACCATGATGCTTACTGAAAAAACTTCATGGCTTCCCACTGCTGCCAGGTTGAAGTGATGCATCCGAGTACAACTTCTCACACCAGGCAAGACTTGTCACACATAGTCACCCAGCATTATTTTATACTTTGTCTTCTGGCCTGACTACATTTTTCTCTCTAAGTTCATAGCTCTTTCCCTCCCTCCTCTGGTCTTTTCCATCTGCCAACAGGAACACGTTTTTCTAAACGTGCTGTCAGTTCCTCATATTATAATCAGCTCCACATATATACCTCCAGATTCTACGCTTCCACGGAAGATAGTCTCTTCCCATGTGATAGGTTGGATTGAATTTAACACTGATATCTGGACCTCCTAAGTGAGATCATTGGGTGCACCATATTTCAATGAGACATATCTTAGTGGCTTTCCTACTGTTGTGATAAAACACCATGACCCACTACCCTCCACAGTGACATAGATCCTCCAATAAGGCCACATCTCATAGTTCTTCCTAAACAGGTCCACCAATTGGGAACCAAGTATTCAAATATTGGAGCCATTCACATTTAAACCAAAGCCCAGCTGATGAACTTACTAAAGGAGAAGATTTGGATATGTGTAGATTGTATTTTACAATTCACAAAGTGAAAACAAGGACCGAGACTGGGGCAATTCATGGATGATCCAAGGGAAACCAAAGATGGTCAGCAACCATCAGAAGCTATAGGAGCAGTAAAGAACACATGATTTCACCTGGCCTGTAGACAGGACCATCTTAAGCTCAAATTTTCAGCATCTGGAATGATAGAAAATGCATTTCTATTATCTAAGACACCCATTTTATGGTATTATATTTTGGCTATCCCAGAAGACTAACTCAGTCTACATTCTGGAAATGATAGAGTGATTCCTTATCACAGCAGCATTGCTGTACCATGTTGAGTGACTCAGTTTCAGCTCTGAACTGCCAAATGCCACTTCCTGAAGGAGAATGTGTATTTCCATTGATCTTTTTATCTCTAGACCTAACACAGCAATGACTACATAGGAGCAATTGATCTCCTTATAGAAATGCACGGATGATGAATGGATGAGCAGTCATTTATATGGTAATGTTGCTGAAGTATTGTCATTTCCCCAGTGCTCAGCCAACTCCAGACACTGAGTGCATCCAATGACAGTGTGATGGACAAACAATGGCAACTGAACAAATTAACCTGTGAGAATAAAATATGCCCAGTGTACTTTCCAACTCAAGTTCACTTCTAGTGCTTGCCCTCGAGAGGAGTTTATCAGATGGAACAATTGCATAGTCTTAGAGTCCAACAGATCACAGGGCAGGGCAGAGGTCAGCTCCTGACCAATGGTCACAACTCCTTGCATGGTAGTCTGATATCAGAAAGTAAGGAGCTCCATCCATTAAAAGGGGGTATGCTGTTTAAAGGGCGCCTATTTGTTGGGCCTTCTGTAAGTACTCATAAAACCCAAAAGAGGCAGGAACAGACATCTCCACTTTCCTACAATGAAGCCAAACCATACAGGGGAAGCAACTGAGAAGCATTTTGTTTGTGGTACTGTAGCCGATATCAGGGTAACCGTGAATTCTGTGTCATGGGGCCTGACTACACAATGTTCTTCCCTTAAGAAGCATCACTTAGATGAACCTTCCAGCTCAGCCTTCCCAATCTGCTCCATCTTTCATACATGAGCTTTCTGAGTATGCTCATGATTTGGGATGCACATTTATTTTCACAGACCCAGCCAATCTCAGCTGTACATGGGAAACTGGTCCAATTAGGTGGGGCTCTGTGGAGGGTCATGAATTCTTGGGGTTGACAGAAGCACTGGTAGCAGAAGCTATGGCTTCATGTCCTTCTGAGGAAATGAAATCCAAGAGGATACAATAGGCCTTCTCCTGGAAAAGTTTCTTTCAATGTTTTACCCTGAATAGGTTTTGTGGAGTAATACATGTTGGTGAAAAGTGCCAACTTTGGCTGAAAAAAAGCTTACATTTGAATCTGCCTCCAACCAGATGCATGGACTGGCTCTCTGCCTCTGCATCTGCAATAGCAGTTCAGTGTAATAAAAATCAAATTATACCATTCTCGGAAAGCAGTCGGTTCTAGCACATAGTTATATTGCACAACTATAATATGCACACACTCTCCAAATGCATACTATAGGTGGATGAAATCTGGAAAATATGTCTTTATACTGAACATGTACAGACATTTTTTGTGCCACCTCTCCCTAAACAATATACCATAGTAACTACATGCATGGTATTTACATTGTATAAGTATCATGAATAATCTAGAAATTATTTAAAATGCAAAAGTCAATACAGGTAGGTCATATGCAAAACAGTATACCATTTTGTATAAGTGACTTGAAAGCCCTTGGATTTTCATATCCACAGGGGACAGAATAATAATGATAATGAAGAACGGTGTAAATAAATACATATTTAAGTGTACAGAATATTCCATGATACAGCCAAATAATATCAATTCCCTCAATAAATGATACTTACTGTTGATGTCATCATTACTACTATTTTATTAGTAGAAGTACTGCTATTGTTGCTGAGATTATTTCCCTTTAAGGATCAGGGAAATTGATATAACTGATACTGCAATAAGCGGCTTAACTGTTGGACCCACTCTGCAGTTTCGTTCCACAAAAGGAAATTCTCAGAGACCCCTGGCTAGAGATCAGCTCTGAGGCTTAACATACATTAGGTCCTTTAAAGAACCGCTTGGGTTTATGTTTCATTTTCCCTTCCTTCACACTGCAATCCTAAAGGGTTAACATGACAGTGAAAGCATGGGATCCTAATTCTTAGGATATTAATTAAAGGGAAAACTGCAGATGGTGTTTAATAACAACTTAGTCCCAGCAGGTTCCAGGCACTTTACCTAAATCAAACATATCATAAAGTTGGCATGAGAATCACAGAGACTGTCCCTGTCGCATCTGGCCAGGGACACGTGCTTTCATCGGGAGTGAAAGCAACAAACCATCTCTATGACTTACACAGATGTGGCCTTAAATGGCTTGACAGTCTGATTCTACCCCACCAGCTTCTAGAGCCAAAAATAAAGAAGTATTGATTGCAGAGATTAATAGCAGAGCTTGAGGAGAAAAATGGTACAAACACCTTTTTCTCTCCTTTCGTGATATAAATGCCTGCCACCCCTGCAACCTAATTTTGTCACCCAGCACACGGGAGTGTATTAATTAAAGTGACACCAAGGACAGGAAAATCTGAGCTCTTGGGGTGATGACTAGAAATGCATAAATATGCATCTCCAGAGTGTCTTAGGAAGCAAGGCACATTGCCAGGATAATTCCTCTAAGGAGAGGGTAGGAGGGATGTACAAGGCTCAGCCATGGAGGTCACAGCTCAGATTCTGGCAAATACTTCCAAAACCAAACAAGAAACAACTACTTGATAGTCCATAGTTATATCACACAATTATGACATGCATGCATGTATGTATATATGTGTATGTGTACACACACACACACACACACACACACACACCACTTTGTTGGCCCTACATAGCTATAGAATTTTATCTAAGCTTTCATACAACTATCGGTTGACAATATTTGTAATAAAAATGCTTTTACATGGAACACGTACAAATTAGACTATCACTTTCATAAATGTCCCCTAATAGTATTGTGGAGTAGCTGTTAATAAATAAATATTACGACATGCCATTTTTCAGAATACAGATGCCCTTACAATAACAGTTCATTGTACAATTCTTTAACTTTATAGTAATACCAAAAGGTATGTGTTCAATAGAACACACGACCAGGCTAAAAATAGGCTGTATGATAGCCTCAATTCTGTCTAAATACACTGAGCAACAGTAACATGTAAAAAATTTTGAATACAGGGTGTCTTTCACTTCAAAAGGATTTATTGAAACACAGGGTCATCCTAAGGAACATAGGCATCCTGAGATGGTGCTGTTTTGTAGGTTATGAATCTGAGGCCCATTGTGACTTAGTCAGTGGTGACTGACAGAATTCACAACTGGGACTAAACACACTCTCTCACACTATTCTGATAGAAGAAGACTAGATTAGGGGAGAGTAAGCATATATCTCAAAGAAATAGTATCAGAGCAGTTCTCCAGAGAGGTGTTGGGGAAGCCTTCCTCTAGTCTCGGCACTTCCCTCTGAAAGGCCACCCCCATTGTCTATTTACCAGCAAAATGTCAACTGGGATTCCGACTACCTAGTCAAGAGGTCTCCATCTCAGGGAAGCATAGATCTTGGCAACCTTGGAAAGAGAAGTAAGAAATTAGATTGGGATTAACTTTAGGGATATGAGAGGAGGCTACGTGAGTTTAGATGCTCATGTTTGCATTGTCTTCTGTAGGTTGATTTCACTATTATCGCTATATCGGTTTCAACTGCCACAGTGTGCCCTGATTTCAGATACTCCAGAGGATTCAGCCTCCATTTATCCTGAGCACCTCACCAGTCATTACCTGTTGGGGGGGCTCTACCTAGATTTCCAAGAGCATCTAACGCTGATCAGGTCCCACTGGATCTTACTGTGCCTTCGTGAGCTGGCTTCTTCCCTCTGCACTAGCATCATCATTCAGTCAGATGGTGGAGTCAGGACCCCGGCTGCCTGCCCCTCGTTTCAGCCTTTCTCTCATCTGGCATATCCCAACAGGCATGATCAAACTGACCCCACAATATTTCTCAGATCTCACTCTTCTGACAACATCGGTGCCACTGCCCTAGTTTAGGGGAATGCAGAGAATAATCATTAGGATACAGCAAGAGATAAAAGGCGAAGAACTGAATCTTATTTATAGCAGAAAGGTAGCACAGACTCCCATTCTCTGCTCCTAGAGCTGCCAAAGGGACAGCATGGCTACCATGCGTATAAATCCACACCAATACCTAGCATCTGGGAATATGATAATATTCATCTGGTATTCTTCCTGGGACAACTTTCCATCCATAGCACCCTTCTGTGACCTCCAAACTGCTGGAAGCATCCAGACATCGAGCATCATCTTCCTTTACTAGACCTCTCTCTTTCTCTCACCTTTCCTTCTTCCCTCCTGCTTTTACACACACACACACTTTTATTTGCTTGCTTTCTCCCTTAGGAGGCTATTAAAAGGAACAACACATAAGAGGGGCTTGCCAAGTGGCATGTATGGAGTACTGTATCTACAGAGCAATCTTTTTAGGTGGCTTATCATTATTTTTAATCTACGGAATGGGAATCTGGGGTTCAAAAGGTTAATTAGCTTTCTCAGTTTCCTACCTCTAATAAATACCGGCTCCCTCATATGAGCTCAGGGAATCTGACTCCTGAGCAGATACTTCTAACCATGCTCCTTTGCTTAACCCCACGAAGGCACATGATGGTCTAGTTTCTTTCCCAGTGTGTTCCCGGCACGAACCATAGAACCTGATACACTGTAGGTCCAGAATGTTCCAGTACTATGCAGAACATGAGCATAAACTCTGACAAATGGTTCAGTTGAGTTTTGTTGCTGGCCCTGTTGTGTGACCCTGCTTTTCCACTCCACAGGAAGTGACTCCTTCTTCCTGCCACTTCCATAGTTCATGCTGAGTGGGCGCTCTCACTGGGAGCACCGTGGAGAGTGAAAGTTAGAGCCAAGCTGCTGAGCATCTCACAAGATGTCAGGGGAGAAGGCCAGCTTAGAAAACTATGCAAAAATCCTCGCATTTCTGAGACCAAGACCATGAGTTCCAGAAAGGACAGACATTTTCTAAGAGCGCATAATGAATGACTATGCCAAAATCCTATCTCGCATTTCAAGAACTTTGCGGAATGACTGAGGAATGGCTACTGAACGTGGCAGTGCCTAAAGGTTGGGTTTACTTCCACTTCAGAAAGACAGTCTTATTCAGACACAGTGTATAGCATCCTGAATGATGGTGGCTGTGTTCTTAATAGTCCGTGGTCTTCCCTATGAGTCTGGAAATTAAGTCACAATAGTGAAGTATAGGCTAAAGGGTTCAGCTCTCAGGACCTAGAGGAAAAATGGGGATTGCTGTGGGAGTACACTGGTGAAGCCAGGTGTCAGGAAAGTATTGTTCATGTTTGAAATACCTTAGCATCATCTGACTGCTAAATGACCTTTCCAGGCCTAAGCAAGCATGTGATCCTAACTGAGCTAACCTGGGCTCCCATGGCTTACGACAATTCCATGACCACTGCCCAAAGTCAGGACCTTGAATTCTCCAAGAATTCAACAAGGTGACCAGTAAAGAGAGTGAAGGGTGTGGCCAGTGACGGGTAGCCAATTTCCTAGTCTGATCAATAACCCCATGCCATGAATTGTACAGAATATTCCAAAGGCAATAGCTCACTGTCCATTTGTTGTTTGTAGGAAACCTAGTGAGATACATCTTAGGAGGGCAAATGGAATCTGCAAGGCTCCAGAGAATCCTTTAGGGGTTGCAGTTTTGGGCACAAAAGATAAATGATTTCCAATGTGGACATGTCGGCTAGGAAAATAATATATTTCCCTAGGCACACTGAACATTTATATACCCTTGGAAGCCCCTGGCTTCATCCTCCACAACCATCACCCTCTCCTACAGCTCCTGGTCTATTTTCCATCAGTGGATGTCTCCTTGTACTCTAGTTTGGTCCCAACCCTGCTTGCTTTTCATGGCTTGTCCTGCTTCCTGGATCCTAACTATCCCAATCCTTAGATCAAACTGTGTAAGGAAGGATGCTGGGCTTCTGTTGCCCACAATGATCTGATCCTGGAGCCTTTTCCTTTATCCCACCCAGCTGGATGCCAAATTCAACACCTTTGTTTCATGAGGGATCACAATAATAAAAGGGAAGATCATTCAACCAAGTTTACTTCTGTGAACATGAGTCTAAAGCCTGAACAATCAGTGAACTGAGAGCTTGGGGAAAGATCAAAATAACATATTCTACACTGGTCTAGCATACAGTAAAGAATACAGACAAAATTGTATCATAAAAAATACATTTTGGTTTTTTTTAATGTGGATGAAAACAAGTTTTTCGAGTTAGTCTATTGAATTATCTTTCTCTTTTATTTTTAGAGAAATATTTTCTATTTTTTAAAAATATATTTAGACACTGAGAGAAACAATTAATAAATAAGACCTGCTGAAAGTGAAAAGCTTATGTAAAACAAAAGACATGGTCAACAAGACAAAACGACAGCCTACAAAATGGGAAAAGATCTTCACTAACCCCACATCGGACAAAGGTCTGATCTCCAAAATATACAAAGAACTCAAGAAATTGGAAACCAAAAGAACATATAATCCAACAAAAAAAAATGACGTACAGACCTAAATAGAGAACTCTCAACAGAGAAATCTAAAATGGCTGAAAGACACTTAAGGAAATGTTCAACATCCTTAGTCATCAGAGAAATGCAAATCAAAGCATCTCTGAGATTCCATCTTAACCAATAAGAATGGCCAAGATCAAAAACACTAATGACAACTTATGCTGCTATGAACATAGTTGAGCACATATCCTTTGGATATATACCCAAAAGTGGTATTACTGGGTCTTGAGGAAGGTTGTTTCCTAATTTTCTGAGAAATCGCCACACTGACATCCAAAGGGGTTTTACCAGCCTGCCATCCCACCAGCAATGCAGGAGTATTCCCTTTTCCCCACACCCTCTCCAGCATAGGTTGTCATCAGTGTTTTTGACCACGAACCCAGGAACTGGATGTTAACAGATGATCAAATAGATGGGAAGAACACCAGCATATACCACTGGACAACCTCAAGTTCATGAAGGAAAAAATATAAAGTCTAATTTCGAAGAATGGTGGATTAGAAAGTTCACAAGGAGCGAAGCGGTGGTGGCACATGCATTTAATCCAGCACACAGAGGTGAACCTCTGTGAGTTCGAGGCCAGCCTGGTCTACAGAGTGAGTTACAGAACAGCCTCCAAAGCTACAGAGAAAGCCTGACTCGAAAAAAATTAAAACAAAACCAAACAAAAAAACCAACCAAACAAACAAAAAATAAATAAAAAAGAAAAGAAGAGCTCACAAGGTACTTTAGACTATTCCAGAAACCGTCAGATATACTTCAACAACTGATCAAGATTACTGTCATAAAAATAAGTTGGGTTTAATTACCCTCATGTGATACATAAGCATTAGAGGCTCTTAGCAGTTAAGAACTGCGCAAAGTAACAGGTGGTGTTTTGTGGGGACCATGTAATCTTTCTCACACCATTTAGCTGAAGAGCTGATGGAACAATGTTCAGTCAGTGAGATGGGTCAGTGGGTACAGGAGCATGTTGTCAAGCCGGAAGACTTAAGTCAAATTCTCAGGGCTCACATGGGAGAAGGAAAGAACAGACTCACACAAGCTGTCCTTTGACCTTCACACACACACACACACACACACACACACACACACACAGAGTATTTATGCAATGTTTAAAAGTGAACATTTTAAAATTTTCAAACTGCTGTACAAATCTATACATAACAGAGGCAAATGGATTATGTGCTGCTAACACAGCCAGTGTATACTACCAGGAAGCTCATTCATTATTAATGTAAATCGTAGCCAAAGACATTTTAGGTCCTTTATCTAAGGAAGAAATAAACGTAGGACAAAACCCTGGGCCCGAGGCTCAGGCATTTAGAGAATCAGTCTGCCTAGCATGCTGATGTATTCCATTGGCGTTTATTGAAAATTATTTTTTAGAGCTCATTTCTGGGTTCATGTGCATTACTGTTACAGCTGTTCCAGAGGAGATAACAGACTGTCCATCAGCCTTGATGCTACTGGTCTGTGTCATTTAGCCCGAGGAAAATTGCCAAGAAAAAAAGAGAACCTATTCCTACAGAATCTTTTGAGAAATTATTTATACCACTGGAAGGCCTGGGAGAAATGGAACACGCATGTTTTCCCCAGGGTGGAAGAATATGTGCCCACGAGACAGGGATGAAACGCACTGATGCTGTCAACTGATCCTAAGCGGAATGACTAAAAGCAAGTCCTTTCTTCATCTCCTCTTCCTTTCCTTCCCGTCTTCTACAGCTTCCTCAGGTTAAGGGCAGTAGTTACCTCAGGCTGTGGCAACATGGTACAAGAGTGTGAACTTACATCACAATTCCAGGGAAAGTCTGAGGTTCTTGGGAAATGATGTTTGGAAGAATGACATAGTCTGTGTGTCACCTGGGAGGTTCTTTGATCCCCAGTCTTGCCTCTAGTTCCTTATGGACACTGTTTGATGATGTGACAAAGCAAGGGAATTCAAAGGCTTATGGGATCAAGGATGAACTTTATTACTCTTCATACTTATTTTCTTAGCCCAGAAGAGCAACATCATAAAAACAATAAGTTCAATATTCAAACTTCAGGGATAAGAAGGACAGTGTCCTCGCAATGACCCTTGGGCCTCTGATAAAAAAATACTACAAAGACATAGATGGTATTGGGCTATACAACAAAACTGGGCATTGAGAGGATGGACAGGCTCGATTGGGGGGGTAGTTCATTTCAGGGAACCACACAATGGTAGTGTTAGGATTCCATTTACCTTGTGTGAAGGCTGGGACCTGTTCATGAAGTTCTTAATGGGAACTAAAGATATGCATCCAAGCCTCAGAATCCTAAGCTTGGTCAAAAAGCATCTGGTTAAGTTGGGATATCAATTCCTACCTGTGTTCACAGGCTTACTAAATATACTAGCTATACAATGCTGCAAGGAGAGGTCCATCAGGCACATTTTCTTGTCAACAAAGAACATAGGTACAACTTAAGCCCAAGCTCATGACAGACAAATCAGCCAGGCCTGCAGTAGATACTACGGTGCTTGATCTAGAGTGCTTTATACAAAGATGTGTTCATCTCTCCTGTGAGTAGTGGCTGCTGACATGCAAGAGTTCCCCCAAAGGGAGCTGCTATCCCTAGAAATGCTCCTCACCTATAGCCAGTGACAGAAGGACGTGGAGTGATATGACAGCCTCCTGCCCCAGCTGAGGAGAAGACCAACTGGGTGAGATACGTAGCACTCCAGAGCCCTCCTTGCATTGGACAGGCAGTGTCCAGTCAGTGCCCTTTTTCTTTGTACTCTTCTGCTCTTGTTCCTGGACTCTTCTCCCATCTCACTCCATTTTGCTCAGGATGCTCCACTTGAGATTTCTCCACCTTCCCAATAAGTCATTTGTGCAAGAGTCCTTAGAAGCCTTCTTTGTAGGGATCCTAGCTAACAGCAAGGATCAGCTTCTACATGCCATGAAGACATGACACTCAATGAGCCCTCCATCCCTGGGCTGGCAGATGAAGTGAGAAAACTCAGGCTTCCCATTTCCAGAAAACTAGAATGCATAGGCCGGAGCGCATCATAACCACTCATTAATCTTAGAATGTCTGACTTGATTGATAAAGCTCCACATTTTCGGAGGCTCTATGCATGCCTGCAGTTTTGCGCTTCTGTACGTCCTCAAGAGCAAGTCTTCACAAGGACAATTAATTTCACTTGCTCATCACATTCAAGCACAATTAGTCACTGGACTTGCCATTAGTTAATAGCAGACGGAGTTATCAGAACCATCATTCTCCTGTTTTGAGAAGGAATAAAATAAATAATGCATAGAAGAAAATCTGAACCCAAACTGGCTGTCTGTAGATGACCTAAGAATTCAGTTTTTAGTTCCTCAGTCTAGACTGCACTCACTTTTTATGCCATCTCAATTGTTCTAGACTGTATGAGATACCTCTTCTAAGTCAGCCATTTGACCCCCATATCGGCATGCCATCCTCAGTTCTAGATCCAGAATCTATTTAAAAAAGGAAATTTCAATTGCCAAAATGCCCAATGGCACATAAGAGAAGGTGGGACTGGTCCAGGAAAGTTGTAATGGAGATCAAGGTATAGGTGTGATGGCTATAAGTATACCAGGATGCCAACTGGGGCTGCACGCTCAGCATGAAGTGACCAGAGCACAGCAGATTGGGGATTGACATAAATCAGCCAGGTCAGTAAATTAAGAATAATGGAGGTCAGAGTTCAGCATGTTCAAGGGCCCATTAGTAATTGTGAATGGAGGAAAGGGGAATAAAATGATGTTACAACCTAAACAATGACCTTATCATGGGCTGGAGGCACTCCCATGGTTGTCTATTAACCTTTTGGGGAGAAGACTAATGCTTCTATCTAGGAGCCATAGGAAATAAAGCTAAGAGATACAAACTCACATTTTTCAATTAGCAGAGTTTAATCTTTTCCCCATCATGCTGTCCTCTCAACACTTTTAAAGAACCTCAGGAAGATGGGGCAGCAGTGAATCTTGGGTCTGATCGCGATATTCTCTGAGAATGTAGTGCGTATGAGCTAAGCTGCCAATGAAATGGAAAATATTTCAAATAAGTTAAATGCAAAGACCTTTCAATGGGCGACAACAGCATGACCAGTGATGGCATAAGGAGAACACGATCGACTTCTAACACTAAGGGATGAGTGAAATAACCTGAGAGCATTCCACTTTGAAATTGAGATAGCACTAGAACCGGAGCCTTCCCAGATACCAAGAAAGGGCAGAGACTGCAGAAGAAAGGATTTTTCTGCAAGACACTCAAAGCCAAATGATTCTAGTTTGATTCCACTGGCACTCCCTGATTCAACCTACATCAAGACTCTGAAGTCTCTCAAACAGAATGGAAGAAGGCTCTCTGGCCAGACTTGGATCATCATAATTCAGTGATTCTCAAGCTCTCCAATACTATGAACCTTTAATATAGTTCCTCATGTTGTGGTGACCTCCAACCATAAAATTATTCTTGTTGCTATTTCATAACTGTAATTTAGCTACTGTAATGAATCATATTGTAAATAACTGTGTTTTCCAATGATGTTAGGTGTTCCCTGTGAAAAGATTGTTAGACCTTCCAAGGGGTCTCAACCTACAGGTTGAAAACAACTTAATACGGCCTTTTCACTAACCTCTCAAAAGAGCAGGAGGCTCAGGTCCCTTTAGAGTATTAAGGGGAATCCCCCTGCTGCCCAAAGAGCCCCAGGAGAACATTTTACCCAGGTTAACAACAGAGAAGGACATTTCTTCATGAATGTTTTAAAGGAAAAGTTTAAAAGCAAGATCCAAGGGGCTGGTGCTCAGACTTCTCCACTGAGTACCTTCAGATGTATTCAGAGAGAATTACAGCCCAGGTTTTTCTCATGCTAAGAATTTCCCTCGACAGAGGAAAATTCTAAAACTCTCCATACCCAAAGATGCAACTAAAACTGGACTTCTGAAATTGGTGGCCCATGGAGGAACCTCATTACTTCAAGGAACCCCTGCACATATATTCCTTGCTTCTCTTTTCTGTTTTAATCTCAACCTTCTTTTAATTTTCTCTTGTTACTTTTGACACTTTGCTTTAATTATCAGTTGCTCTCTTCCCTGCCTCTGGCTTCTCTGTCCAAACATTTGATCATTTTAAAACAACTACAAGGCTTGTTGGATACTTACTTCCGCTAACTGATTTTTGCCTCCACCACCACTGCAAGCTAATCCCTCTCCCTGTCTCTCATCTGCCACTACTAGCACTTTCAATAACAACATATCCTTATTTCTCAACTCTGGTTAATTATATCCACAGACTCTATCTAATATTTATGTCCCAGTGGACAAGGAGAATGCTTCATTCAGATGCCTAATATGCATCGTTGTTGATGATCTATAACCATCAAGAGAAAGAAAGGCTCTCAAGAGATGCTGATGACTTCATTTGACATTTAGACCTGTGTTCTTTCTAGCCTTGAATGCCTCATCACAGCTAGGGACAGAACATTCTCCTATTATGCCCATAATGCTAGCAATTTTCAGGGATATAGAAGAATTAGTTTCAACCATTGCCTAGTGAGGATTCTGACATTACCTCTAGATTCTACTTCTGCACCTACGCATCCTTCCAACACCTATTCTCTGATTCATCGTGATACTGAGCTTCCCAGACCTTGTCACCTCTCATATCCATGATTACCCCTCTTCCTCTACTATATCCTAAAAGTGACTCCTTCCCAGGGTTCCATCCAAGTCTTTTGATTTCTCAGTCTATAGTTTTTCCATGGTCAGTCCACTAACTAGCTGTATATCATTCACTTGCTTTTAGCCACCTGAGAAGCCTTGGAGATTACAACCTCAACCCTTGCCTATCCTAGGAGCCCCCAGCTACCCTGTCCAGCATATTTGCAAACCTCATCTCTCAAACGTGTGACTACTGGCCAACTCCTGACTTCTATCACTTATCACAGAAATTCTTCATTTTATATTATAGTATCTCCGGGATCCAACACAACCTAACATGCAAGTTCATCACTCTGGGCTCCCTGGTCCCCTGTTTTCCACCTAATCTAAAGGCAGGAAGGCAGGAACAGAGTTTTGAGTGGATTTTCAGGCAGCCCCTCTATATAAAAGAGGACATCCAACATTTGCATTTATTTCTGAGAAAGGAGTAAAAAATAAATGAAATAGATTTTGAATTTTCAAGGTATACTCAGGCTTTGTTAATTTCTAAGGCAGAGACTCAGACCTATCTCCTTCACAGCCCAAGGATTCCCCAGACGACACTCTGTAACCTTGCTCCTGGTTTACCCAGCACACATTGCCTCTTTACCTGGAATGCCCCGTTCACCATCACTTTCTTAGCCTTACACCTCCACCTTTGTCACACCCAGCTCCCTTCTTGGCTCTGCTGAGGATAATTATTTCTCCTGTGCTGCCTTCAGCCCACGCATCTGACACATCACTGCACTGCTCTGAATGCCTGTTAATCAGCAGGCTGCCTGCAAAGGGGCCTTTCCAAGGGCAGGACTCTGACCCATTCTCCCAGTAAATGCTAAGCATAGTAGCTACACACAGTAGAAGCTCAGACAGCCTTGAATCCAAGCTACGTGAATCCCATGAAATTCACTCAAAATTGTTTGTTTAGAAGTCCCTGGAAAAGAAAAGACAGCAGTAAACAGTAGGGAGGCACCCTGAGCTCCCTCTCTACAGTATCCTTGGGACTGGAGAAGCATTGGAGAGCAACCGGTAGAGGCTGATGAGGGAAAAAGGATAATCTTAACGATGCCCTTTAAGCACTGGTTTTCAGTGACAGCAGGTCCCAAGCAAGGATTTGAATAAACAGATAAGGTAATATGGCAATTAGAGAGATTCAGGATCAGCCCAGGAATAGATCCCCTAGGGTTGCCGGCAACAGTGAACATGTCTCTCACCTTCCAAGATCTTGTTTCCTCTCCACTGAACTTGCAATAATACATTGCTCGGCATGCAGAGTTGGAAAAAGAGACAGGAGACTGTGTGGGTAAAACATTTACTACAAAGTAAATGGTGTGCATCAATTATGGACTATGGGCTGTAATAGATAAGGCCTCAACAGCTGACTCTCAAAGAATAAACAAACGGTCCTGCATTAGAGAGTTTGCTGATAAGCTTGGTATAAATACTCCACCAAAGAATTTAAGCTGGCCCTGTGATACCATCCAGGATTACCAGCCAGCTCCAGCACACTGCTGCTTGTGGATCACAGGAACCTTCGCTCCTCTTGACTCTCTCTCTACCCCGACATCAACAGAGATTGTTTTTTCACATGGTGAAAAAAGAAACTAAGAAATACGACTTCTGATCACCATGTGGAGAAGACAAGAGCGCCTCAGTTGCCCTCTGAGCAGGCCTTCACGGCCTCAGCAGAGAAAGCGAAGAACACACTGAGTACCTGTTTCTGAGGTGCCACTATGTTCATGAGAAGCAGGCACTTGGCAAGAATCCTAGGCTTACCTGTTCTGAGATTCATCTTCAAGCAGACGAGAAGATAAGCCTTGTGGCACTCTCCCCAAGGGCAGACGGCATGGAGCTAGACAGACCTTTCTGTTGAGGCCTTTTCTCATTTTCTATGTATGTAAAGCACATCCTGCATTTCCCCTCATGATTCTACATTATTTCTCAGTTTTCCTTAGTGATTCACATAAAGCAACCTATTTTTACAATCAGGACTTAAATAATATTCCATTACCATGGCAACAGGCTAGGCCAGTGGCCTTCGAACCCAGCTCGCCCCATTCATCAGGTGCATAGCAATTCCAGCAGATCTTCTTCCTCACCACGTTAGAAACCTTCTTACCAAGAGAGATGCCAGACTCTAGAAAGTTCTAGTGCTCTATTATAAGAATGGCAAGAAAAAATACACAATTATGTATGTATTTTAGAGACAGAGGCAAAGGCTATCTTTAATCATGGTTTGAGGGCTGAGTGTCAGTACAGACCAAGTTAACTCCTTGTCACTATCAATGAAAATATTCCAGTTCCAGAAAGGATCTCTTGATATGAAGAGAGTAATTTCTTGAAGTGTTGTTCTGATGGCAAGAATATAAATGGATCTTCACAATAATTGTCAGTGTGCTCTAAGACTTGGCACAGAGTATGGATAATATTCCCAAATGTTGAGAATAACCCTTCGGACAATATGAGGTTTATTACATGAGATGGTTAATACTAATTGTCAACTTGAAAGGATTTAGATTCTCTTAAGAGACAAACCTTGGGCATGTCTGTGAGAGTTGGTTTTGATTTAGGTAACCTCTAGGCATGCCTGTGAACAATCTTCTAAATTAGGATAACTGAGATCAGAAGACCCATGCTGAATGTAGGCAGTACTATTGCACAGGCATCTGTGATTCTGGAATGGATAACAAGGAGAAAGAGGACTGAGTGCCAGTATTCAGCATTTTACCTCCTGGTGATTGATGCCATATGAGTAGCATCCTTATGCTCCCACCTACAGGACTCCCTACTAAAAGAAACTGTATCCTCAGACGGTGAGCCAAAACCTTTCTCCCTTAAGCTGCTGTTGTCAGACATATCTAGCACAACAAAGGCCAAAGTAACTAAGTTACTAGATAAAACCTAGCTAGTGTGCCCAACTTAAAGCCCACAGATCACACCAAATGCAGCCCAACAACTCTTAAACTTTACATAAAACAGTATTTTTGTGTGTGTGATTTCTTTTATATTTGGATCCATGATTCTTGAGTGCAAATTTTGTATATGACAAAACTGTGTCATGATGTCAAAATGTTGGACACATTTAAAAACAAAAAAAAATTTCTTTATTTCTTGTTAGAAGGAGCAGAAGTGGCAAAAGTCATAAGTAGTCCTTGGGACACTAGTTTTTTATGCTTACTGGCAATGAACAATTCTTGGAATAGCATTGATAATCCCTGATGAAATCTGACATAATAGAAGAGTTGGATAGCCCAACAAGTATTAAAGAAACTTCAATGTTTTATGACTTCCTCACATTGAAAACCCATGGCCCAAAAAGCTTCACCACAGTAGTCTATGAAATGCTTCAGAACTAGGTATTCATTTTTCCCTCTTAGTGAAAATAGATTTTTTTTCTTACACAGTATATCCTGATCAGTTTCCTTTGTTCCTTCTCGCCTCCTTTCCCATCAAGATGCACACTCATTCTGTCTCTCTTTAGAAAACAACCAGGGATAATAATAAGATAAAATAAGATAAGATTAAAAACCTAACAAGTTGGAATAGGACAAAACAAATATATGATAGGAAAAGAACCCAAGAAGAGGCACAAGAAACTGATACAGCCACAGAGACCTACCCATTCACACTCAGGAATCTCATAAAAAAAACACTAAACTGGAAGCAATACACACTCAAAGGACACACAGGGCAAAATAAGAGAAAAAAGTAAACATACAGAGATAAAATAAATTTAAAAGAAAAGAAACTCCTTGGAGAAATCATTGATGCTAGGGCCAAGGCAATGAATAAAGATCTCACAGTGCTAGAAAGGAAGGAAGAGCTGAAAGAATAAAGAGGCATCAAAGGGACCTTGGAGTCAAGCAAAGAAGCTCCCATCAGCCAAAACTGAGGCAGTATGAATACAAAACCAAACAGCACCATTTTAATTTGAAGAATAAAATATTTTTCAGTCTATATGAATGTAAATTAATACCAGTAAATAAGTAGAAAAAGAATGGGAAATGTTCTTTAAAGAAGAATTTCAAGTAAGTTATTTAGACCTTATCACCTCTGAGAAGCAGAAGACTTCAACTCTCTTGGAGACCTGGGCTCAATGACTTATTACAAAAATTAGAATATGGCAAATAGGCCAAATAAATTACATGTTAGAAAAACCTGGCAAACACTACCTTAGCCAAGAAAACAAAGTTAACACCATTGGCCCTAAGTTATGTCTATAACACATGATCCTGACCTGATGGGTTGAGAGTGGTCCTCCTCTGTGACCTCCCCACCAAACTCACATCCCCTGACTAAGCATAAAAAAGTAATGCAATTCCAAAAGGAACATTTTTCAAAGCCACTAGACTGCCAAAGTCATGAAAGGGGCACCACAGAGGCTGTCAGTACCCAGGGAGACCAAGGTGAGTGTGTCATCCTGGACCGAAGCATTCTTCTATATGGACTTTGGGGAAAAATCAAGAGAATACAAATAACTATTGAGCTTTGCTAATCGTGATAGATTAACACTGGACTTCACTTGTTCACAAGAGAGAAAACAAGCAAAGGCTGCAGGTGGAGGATGAGGGTTCCCTGCACTCCATCTATGCAAGTTTATGAAAATATAAATGATTGTAAAGGTATGTTATTTTTAACCAAATGTGAAGATCAAAAGGGAAATCATGGGCTTTTCAATAAGCAGTCCTATTAAAACTGTTTGGCCATATAGGTTTAATGATATTCTCACAAACATCGTCAAGACAGATTAAAGACCTCTATGCAAAAATCAATAATTTACAGTTTTATAAACAAATTGTATGATTTAGAGGTGGGGCTGATATTTTTTTTAAAGAACACACAAATAGCACAAACCTCAAAGGGAATAACTTATAAGGTTGACTATGTTAATTTATAAACCTTCCTATAATGAAGAGTATAGGAAGTGAAATAAAAGGTATACAAAAGTATTTGTGCATATGTAATAGAGAAATGCAATGTGGTGGTGCAGGAGAATTGTCTGTATTCTTTCAATCGTGTTTTAAATAAATGCTGATTGGCCAGGCAGGGAGTATAGGTGGGAAAACCAGACAGGAAGTAGAGGGGAGAACAGGAGAATTTGGGAAGCAGGAAGCTCCCTTGGCATTCCTGCGCAGACCACCGAAGAAGCAGCATGTGTCCCTGTCCCAGCTGAGAAAAGGTACCAGCCATGTGACTAACATAGATCAATGGGTTAATATAAGTTACAAGAGCTACTAAAAAGACTGAGACAATGGGCCAATCAGTTTATAACCTAATGTAGACTCTCTGTGTGATTTTCTTTGGGGCTTGCCAGCTGCAGGATACTGGGTGGGACAGTAACCCCAACAAGCCAGCCCTCATGTTACAATGTGGATGCAAGTAAACAAAAGTGGAAAAGTGCAGAGAGGGAAAGCACAGATGCCCTAGTAAAATAAGGTTAGAGAAATGCTCGACCCTACTTGAAATCAGGAATTAAAAATTAATACAGTCAGAAGATAGCACATGGTGCCCACCAGACTTTCAAAATTGAAAACTATGAATTCATCAAATATTCAAAATGTTGATAAATAGCATGTATTCACATACATAGTAATTGGCAATGTAAATTTACAAAACCACATTAGAGAGTAATTTGGCAATATCTGAGAAAACAGGTCCATACTAATGACCCAGCGGTTCTGTTATGGGATATGTATCCCAAGGAACACATTCATGGCACATGCTAGAAGGCGCGCTGCAGCACTGTCAATACTGCTGCACTGGCATCACACTGAGATGCTGAAATGTCAGTAGAGGTGTGGACAAGCATAATATGACTGTAAAGACTCCTCGTTATATGAATGAATATTATCTAAAATGTAAGTACCAAATAATGATCACAAAAGCATATGATTTTCCATTTTAGGAAAGTTATATGCAGCTGAATACTATTTTATATATTTTGATGATATTAAATATTAAGAGACTGAATACATGAAGTGTATATTCATATGTCAAAGATGTTGACAGTAAAATACATAACATGATTACATATTTTATTTACAGTCAGATATTATATATGGTAAAATTTGCATTTATTTATTCTGTCAACTCAATACACAGAATTCATGTCAATAAAAACAGGTAGATGGAATGGAAAATTACACCTATGTTTATTTAAATATACAGTAAACAATATCTATCTTTTTTTCAAAAAAATAATTTGCAACATTAACATTTGTTATGTGGGATTCAGAATATAAGTTTTTGTGATTTCAAAATACCTTTGTGTTTAAATATTTTGTATGAAAACTAAAAAAATTAATAAAATATAAACTATAATAAAAATACAGCTATTGAACAGTCTAGATTTCATTTACGTATAGAAGCATATTTAGCAAACTGTGCTAATTGTACTTACAGAAAGGGAATAAAATTTCAGAATTTCATAATGTAAATATAATAACTAAAATTGGGAAGTGATACTTAAAAGAAATTGGAGCTCTTTCTATATGATAATCCTCTTATTTTCCATAGAAGAGAGACACAAAATGAAAGCAATTAGTTAGAAGTATGTCAACTTTGTCAGTTTCTCAGATCTGACATGACAGCTGTATATGGATAATGGAGCAACCGATACAACTTGTGACAAAGAAATACAGATAAAAAGTTAGCAACATCTTCAATCTTGCCCATGTACTCAGTCATTTTTTTCTCGAGGCAGAAAAAAATAAATATATTTTCCCTGAAAATAGCTTTAGCGTATGACCCTGCTGTTAGAATACACCTAAATTCAGTTCTTTTTCAAATGGGTATTGATTAAATGGGGGAGGGCAAAGTGTTTTGGTTGTTTTTAAAATTTCAATGTTTTGAAAAGGGTAAGAAAAATTGACATCAAATCATGCAACCATTATTATACTAAAACAGAACGTGAGAATAAAGTACAACATGGTAGAAAAATAATATGTGACAAGGTATTTTAAAGACCAAGTACATTAGCAGTGTTCAAAAAGAGTCAAGGAAAACAGTTTTTATTGGGAAGCAAAGGAGCTGAACAGTTTCAGGGAGAGTGGGTATGGTGGAAACTAACTCAGAAACGACTAGCTTACTGACAGTGAAGTGACTGTGTGTGTGCGCGTGTGCGCATGTGTGTGTGTGTGAGAGAGTGTGTGTATGTGTGTGTGTGTGTGTTATGCTTTGTGTCAATAGTGCAGTTTCAATAGAGGGAAGCACATTAGTGCTTACATATAAGACTTTCTGGAAGAGCCCAGATAGCAGGGCTTTTCAGAGTCTGGCAAGTACCCAAGGATTTGCATAGCATGGTGCTCCTGAAAAAGTTCTCTCTCAAAGGGAAAATTCTGCTGTTCAAGGAAGAGGAGGGGAGTAAATTATTCAGGACAGAGAAGGAAAGTACAGAAAGGAGACAACTTGTTATGATCCAGATGCCAGGTGTGTGTGGGGAGGTGGCCCGGGAGAAACTGCACTGGCGAGGGCTGTGGTCTTGTCTGCTTCCCACCTGCTGAGGCAGGGATGCCTTGGCAAACTTTTTGAGATGAGTAGATGAAGTAGGTAAGGCACAGGAAAACAATCTATTCCAGTATGATTCAATTGTTTAAAGAATACTTCGGAAGCACTGGATTCAGGAATAGAAGAGATTGAAACACGTGCAAAACAAAGAGGAAACCGTGAAGGCCTGTGGACACCTTGTTCCCCAAATGCAGCTATCCTGAAGAATATTTATGAGAAAAACAGAAATCAATTATCTCCTGAGAGAAATGAGAATGGTCTAGGGTAGGATGACTAAATGACCAGGACATTGGATGGCAACACTTTGACACCAGGAACTAGGGCTGGAGGATGGTTTGGAATGGAGCTAACAAGCTCATCACTGAGCAGCTGGCTTTGGGGGCCGACCTGGGCAGCAGGTGTGGCTCTTTCAGCATTTGCTAGAATTGAAACCTTCAGATGGCCAGCACTGGAAAGGTATCAAGTGAACCAAATGGCAAACAGGATGTGTGGCTCTGGAAATGAACCAAGGCAGGCTTCCCCAATCCTGTAGTTAAAGGACATTATTTTTACGCAACCTGTCAGACTTCATTTATTCACCTGGCTAGTTTCAGCACTTTGTTCTGTTCCTGTTGATATCGTTTATAATCTTGGTTTTTATCAGTTAACATATTAGCAACTCAAGTACTCCAGTTGAGAATGTTTTCTCCCTAGCACCCTTTTCTCTTTGAAAATTCTAATGTCTAAAACATCAAGAAGAAAGAAAAAAAACCACCAGGCTAATTCTAAAGAATTACGAATTTGTAAAACAGCAAAGATGCCGTCTTTACCAATGTTTTTGTGAGTGGTCCAAAAGGTCTAAGAAGAGATCAGTAAGACATGAGAAGTAAACAAGGTGGGATCACAAGAACACGATCAATAAAGCGAAGGGGTGTCGGTGTGTGTGTGTGTATATGCATGTGTGAAAGTGTGTGTAGGTATGTACAGTAGTATGTGTGTATAAGAGGTGTGTGCACAAGTGTGTGATGGTGTGTGTGATGTGTGTGTAGGAGTGTGTGTGTATAGAGGAGTGTGTGTGTGTGGATGAGTGTGTGTGTGTAAGGGGTATGTCTGAAGGTGTGTGTGTGTAGGGGTATATGTGCATGTGTAGAGGGATATGTGGAGGAGTGTGTGTGTGTACATGTGAAGGCGTGTGTATGCAGGTGTGTGTTTGTGGAGTGTGTTTAGGGGTATGTGTGTAAGGTGTGTATTTTTTGAGTGTATGAGTAGGGGTGTGTATAAGGGGTGTGTGTGTAGGGTTGTGTGTATGTGTTTGTGTAGGAGTGTATTGTATAGAGGTGTGTGGTGGTGGTGGTGGTGGTGGTGTGTGTGTGTGTGTGTGTGTGTGTGTAGGGGATATAGAGGGGGCAGGTATTAAAATTGCTCAAACATATGCCACATGGAAGAGCCATAAAAATAAACTACAGTAAATTTTATGAGAAACATACTTTCAATCTGAACCGTAACTAAAAGATTAAAAAAATTTAAGGAGAAAGAAATTAAAAAGGGCATTTGCAGGGTCTAGAGAACAGAGTACCAGAAGAGAGAAGCAGCTGAGGTTTATGTCAAGCTAAGATGTAAGTAATAACCAAAGCGATTACTGAAGGAAGGCAAGATGACTCAGATGTTAAGAGCATCTACCTTTTGCAGGGGACCTGTGTTCAGTTCTCAGCACTCATGTAAAATAGCTTACAACTGCCTGTAACTCCGCATATAGGGGAGCCTATGCCCTCCTCTGGTCTTTACAGGCAACTCAACTCATATGAACAAACACAGACATATATAATTAAAAATAAGATCACTACAAAAAAACAGGAAATACCATTACAAGCACAATAAAGAAACCAAGGAACCAATCATATAATAAAGGTGCTCACCACATCACAATCCATAAAAAAAATTGGAAGCATTTGTATTGTACACAGGTCAACAAACTTCTGTCAATAATATCCTGTAGGAATGTCTTTTTTAAGGGAGGGAAAGAAACTTACAGAAAGCAAAACAAAGCATTCATCCATTTCCTTGGGGGTCCTGCATGGTAAAGGCTACAAGTATTGATCCAACCACTGAAGTTCCCTTCCCATAAACAGAAGCACACGTGAAACACATCAACCGAATGGAAAAATAGAGAAGAGTCCAGTTTTATTGTTGAAGATACCTATTGAAAACCAATCAAGAATTAAATTGAAGGTATAAACCGAAATACATAGAAACAATACATAAAATGATTTTCAAATTTTCCATAAAAACCTGTCAGCTGGAAAAATGCCCAACTTAACAAAATTGTTTGGAGAAAGGTTTTATAAGCTATGCTCATATGAACTCACCATAATTAAATTTGCAATAAAATGCAACTACATATTTAAATATACAATCTTGTATATCTATACTTTGTAAATTTCTCTTTGGGTGCTTTAAATTTAATTATCTTTAATAACTATTTTTATGATAATACACTCATTATAAAACATGGATGTCTTCAAATATTATGTCATATCTGAAATTGCTTAGTATGTCTTTTGCTGGCTTACTATGTATTTAGTGATTATTAAACAAAAATATTCTAAGGTCAGCATTTTCTGCAATTCAACTTTGAAACCATCTGTCATCTTAACATAAACACTCACCTAATAATATCCTGGGACTTTTTAAAACCAGTTGTAAGTGTATTTAATTATATTACTCCATTTTCCTTCTTATCCATAAGATTTTATGTAACACTACCAAAAGTATTGTTGAAATCAAGATACAATTAAGGGTTCAAGACTATAAACCTATTAAAGACAAAGAAACACAAATTGAGAGAGGTGAGCCAAGCATAAGAAGATTTGTTCTCGGGGAACTGGGGCTACTACATAGGGGTCATTTTTTTCCCTTTCTGGGTGTTTCACACGTCTGCTTCCAAATAAATCATTTACAAATGTTGGCATAGTGGCACATCAATTCACTGGCTTAGCAAATAAAATATTCAATAAGGAGTCAAAGCCATTTTTCAAAAAGTTGCTTTGCTTAAATGTCCTCTCCCCAATCCCACGACAGCATTACAGTTCTCAAATGTTATCAGCAGTGCGCTTGCATGCACTTGCATGGGTTATATATTATCCCAGTGTCTTGAAATAGTTTTTCACTGAACCTGGAAGAAACCTTGAAGGGGCACCATAGGGAAGATGGAGTTGTGTATCTACTGAGTGGTAACTGAATGCCAGCACCGTGCTGGATCCCATATGATCTAATTTAATTAGTAGACACAGTACACAGTGAATTGGTATCACTGTGTCTATTTTGTAGGTAAGAAAGCTAATTAAAGCTCAGATCCATATAGTAGCCAACTGAACTTACACAGCCACGAAGTCCCTATATTGACATAAATGTGAACTCAATGGTTCTTAATCAACAGTGGTAATTCTGTTTTAATTTGTGGTAATTACATCCCAGTATTCCTTAAATACCGATCTCTCTGCTGGTGATTGGTTTTAGTCAAAACTAGAATTCAGAAATATATTCTATCAAAGTCTTTTCTTAAGGGATTTTCCCCAGTTGAAACGCAAAATGGGGTACTATTTGCACAAACTTTCAAGAGGATATCCCTGTTTTATTCCATCATTACCTACAATTTTCATGTTTCCATGTGGCAACTGACTGTGTTGAGACTCCTAGCATATGCCTGCTGTCCTTCCCCACTGAGATTTGTGATAATTTATGACCAGACAACTGTTGCCTCATTATTTGAAACATTTCTATCTTGAATCTTACAGTTGGACCAAAAAGGTTTTCTCTTTTCTGAAATTTTTAGAATTCTCCTTTTCTCTAGGCTATGATAACTGCCAATCACAACCTGTTTCATTTTCCATTGCTTATCTAGTATCAGTTTGGAGAACATTTTTGCATCTCTCAAATCTCCCATTACTTGCATCAGAGGCAGCAAATTATTTCCTTTCTCTAATTTTAAAAATGTCAACAGTTCCACAAGGCTCAAAGTTTGTCATAAATGTTCTTCCCATTTTCTAAGCTACTCAACCTGAGCTTCTGAGAAAACAATCACCAAAGACCAAGCATTCCTGGCCTTCTAGAAGAAAGATGGCTGCACAGCCACTGACCGTCAGAGATGAGCAGCTTGCTCACCTAGCCCATTCTCATGTCAGAGGATCTGAGGACCAGGTCCTGCTGCACAGTCTATACTAGATAGTCTTACCTCAGACCACCACGGTTTTCATCCCAGGGCTTCCACACCACTTGGTGCAAACAACCATGGCGGCTCACCTGAGCAGCATTTCCAGTTACACAATCTCTCTGCAGGCCCCCACGCCCGCTTTCAAAACACCTTCTCGTTGCTATTACATTATCATTTCCTTCCTTGAAGTGGCAGATATCATTCCAGTTCATTTGCCTGCGCATTCATTTTTACCTAGGCATTTCTTTCTAAACGCCACAAGGAACAGCTACGTGCCAAGCCCTTTGCTTGGCATGGGAAACTCTAACACAAATATGACACAATGTCTGTTTTTAAGAAGTTGTGACTAATGAAGGAGAAAAATCCTATAAATTGAGAGTAATAACTTATTAAGCTCAGTCCTAGAAACCAACAGACAACATATAATAAAAATTAAAATTCAATCAATCAAACTCTGTGTAGGAGCTGCCATAGAAAACAATGAAAGAAAGCACTATAAAGTAAAAAACAATCCAAACACACACACACACACACACACACACACACACACACACACACACGGGGCGGGAGGGTGCGACAAAAATCTTGTACTGAAAATCCAACCTCTTGAGTACTTATCATAAAGAATATAAACAGATTCAACACATACATGCAGCTGCAAACAGAGATGTTACAGATGCTCAACGATATACTAAACATTGCAGGGAACCGCTGAAGCCCCAGAATTTGTTTTACCAAGATATTTCTACTGGCAATACAAACAAAGATTTAAAGTAACAAAAAGAGAAGAGGAAAAGTCAAGCCAAAACATTATTGTAATATACTAGTCATCAATACCTAGACATGACAGAGTATGAAATGACACAGGAGAGATCTGGGGACTAGAATGGATAAACTCTACTGACATTATTTGTAGAGCGTGTGGTCCCTAACTTCTTATCAGTAATTAACGCCAATAAGAGCAAGATTTATTGGTAGAACACAGGAACTTGCACAGTGGAACTGCATGAAGCTATAATGATGGATATGTGTCCTTGCACATATGTCAAGCACAGGGAATGGACCATTCAGAATAATGAGTCCTGAGTGCACTTTGGCCTTGAGCCAATAATGACCTGTCAATACTGACTAAGTGGCGGTGATTAATGCAGCACCTCAAGGTATTAATATCAGGAAAAGGGGGGAAAGGGAGAAAAAACTTGGGAACACAGATATTTTTACTGAAATGCTCAATATATAATATGCATTCGTTTGTTTTTAGGAGAAAGTGGGAGAAAGTAACTTGAGGCTCTTTGGCACCTTGGACATGTCCACATCCAATTAGCCATAAAGGAAAGTGACCTTGAACATAATCTACAGAGGAAGTCTGCAAGGGT
This sequence comes from Dicrostonyx torquatus, assembly GCA_028555095.1. Lineage (NCBI taxonomy): Eukaryota > Metazoa > Chordata > Mammalia > Rodentia > Cricetidae > Dicrostonyx > Dicrostonyx torquatus. The sequence continues at coordinate 6,008,341 of JAQHUG010000052.1, forward strand.
TCTGTCTGTCTGCAGACTTAAGAACCAAGAGTCTTATTCAACCATGGTAATGGATATCCTTGGACATTTGAATGATATAGTTTTGGACATGATGTGAGAGAAGGGGGCATTCTGTATTCCACAGGCTACACATCTGTCCCCTAGGGAGCGAGTTTTCCCGAGTAACAAAATTCTTACTAATATATCATGAATTCTTATGCCCAAGCAGGAATACAAATTTTATAGCTAGTTTGTGCATATGTATGACTTACCCGAGCTATAAAATCTGGGTGTTTTCAATTTGTGAATCTCACTGTTGCAATGTGAAAGAGCACACATACTGCAGATTATACTTTTCACAGTGTGCATGGATCCATGAATACAGGAGCAATAGAAGAATGAAAATAAAGCCCACAAAAGATATGGAAAATCTCCCATTTGACCTTTAGACAAAAAGATGTCTTGTCAAGGCTGCCCAGCAGGGCTCTGGTGTATACACCTGACATTCGCATTTGTCCTCAAGCTAAAAATACAAAGGAATAAACTAAACAAATAACACCCAAATCAGCTTCCCACTTCGTGCAGAGCTTTAACTGGTGGAAAAGCCCAGGAGCAGAACAGGAAGCATGGCTTCGGGGTCTGCAAGAGATGCTCACGCTCTTCCAGCTGCTGCAGACACACCTTGGGGGTACACGATTCATCACCTCCCGGAGCTGTTTATTCAACTCCAACTTGTTTCTCCATCCTGAACTAAATCTGCCTTGAACTATCCCACCCAATGTTCAGAATTCTTTACCTGTGAACCAAAAGCCACATGTCTGCCTTCGGTAATGAATTCATCTAGTTGGCATGGTATACACTGTGCCATACACTGTGCTAAGCATTAGTTACACAAAGAGGAAACACAATTAAGTCTGTGGCCCCAAGGGGCTTACTAAGGAAAGGTAAGGATGCATATTTTAAAAAGTAATATAAAAAATCATCACACATATGATGACACAAAATGATCTGACACAATTCTACAGGCAGCCACGTGGTTACATGAATGTAGAAATAAAAATAGCTCACGAGTTTGAGAGAGATTAAAGGGGTTGGGAGAACACAGGAATGACTAGAGGAAAGAAAGGGGAAGTAAGTCAGGTATATTTTGCTTTTAAAATTATTAAAAATAAAAGTTACTAATTATTTTAAAGTTATCTCTGTATATGCACATTGTTTATAAAGACAGAAAAACTACTTTATTCAGGTGTTAGAACAGTATAAAATTAATGATTATTCCAAATTAGGACTGTTTTTTATTCTTTAAATTTAATTTTCAAAAAAATATAGAAAGTAGGCATTGCTGGGCCTGGTGCTGCATGCCTGGAATCTCTGGGACTGATGCAAGAGTATTAAGAGTTCAAACCCAGTTAACTATTTTCTAGATTCATAATTCCTTTACCTCTACTGTAGATAAACCTTGATGTCTTTTATATATGTGAGTCATTTCTTTCATACTTGCACATTTCTATCTTTTTATAGAATCATTTGACAATAAATAGTATATGTCAAACAGATAAAAACTAAGTATGTAAAGATGTGGTTACATAGGGCCATAATTGCTAAGAAAGAAAAGTCCCAGGGTTTACAAAGGAGAAAAACAAACATTTAATGTCTTCAGAAAGGCCACGCTGAAGAGGTGACAGAGGAGCAGACTTAAAGTCAGTCAGATCTGGCTAGGCGACAACCGAGAGAAAGTGTTTTTAAAATATGTGATGACCAGGGGGCCCAAAGCTGTCCGTGATATTTAAGGAGCAAAAAGAGGCCAGGCAAGCAATCCACAGCAAGAGAGGTCAGATCAGAGATGGGACACAAAGAAAGCCACCACCGTGCCAGAAGTTCTGAAAACCAAATGGGGTTGTTTCACTTCCTAAACATTAAACTCAACATTCTAATCATTGATAATTACACAGAGGACTCAAGAACCATCTAGCAGCCCCTCCTTTTAAAGCAATCCTGCTCTGGTTTTGAGGAGAGCTGAATCTACAGCACAGTTATGGGGAGTTCCCTTTGCAACAACAATGTTTCCCAATCTAATATTCTATGACTATTAGAAGTCCATTTTTAAAATATTGATTTCTATCACTGAGATTATAGCCAGTGTAAAACCTTTACATATGTTATGAAGGACATCTGTACAAATTTGTTTGTTTATTTGGGGACATGGTTGTAATATCACTGGGTTTCTTTGTCTCTATTTTCTAGCTATTGATCCTGAGAAGGTAAGAGAATGTTGCATTGCATAATGAATGTAGTGAATGTTTCCTGAAACATAAAATTTATTGAATTTGGTTAGCAGATTTTTAGGATTTTCTACAAACATTGTCAGGCTACCATGAAATGAAGATCTACTTTAAAACCCTCTGTTTCCAGCTTCTTTTAAAATAAACTTTAAAGGAACATTTTGTTTTTACTATCTGTATGTCAGTGGCTTGCCTGTATATATGTATGCACACACATGTGTGCAGTGTCTGCAGAGGCCGGATGAGTGAGCTGATTCCCTTGGAACTGAAATTAGATAAGGTTGTAAGCTGCTATATGGGTGCTTAGGAAGGCATCTGGATCCTGTTAGGGAGTGGCAGGTGCTCTTAATTGCTGAATCATCTCTCCTTCCCTCCTTTTTATTTCCTTCATTGCCTGAACCTCAGGCACTGACCTCTGGTTGTTCTCACTGATCCTGGGAGAAAAGTAAAAAGATTTCAATCATTTAGAGTCAATTCTCTATTGGTTCCTTTCGTCAAACTATGGATGTATTTTTTACTCCTGTTTCTTTATCATTTTAGGTTATTTTTGTTGTTGTTTGTTTTCAGTTAAGGTCTCACACTTAGTTCAGATAACCAGAAACCCCCACTATTGGGTTAGTCTGGCATCAAACTATTGACAATCCTCCTGCCTCAGCTTTCTCAGTGCAGTGATTACAAGTATGTGCTACCAAATACATTTCTGTATTGAGATGGCCATGTGATATGCTTCTGTATTTTATTTATATAAATTACATGGGTCTGTTCTCAACTGCTTAAAGAACTTTATCTAAGGAATAAAACTCTACTTTGGCATTGTGTGCTATCGTTGTTATACATTGCTGATTTGGCCTGTTAGCGTTTGCTGAAGGCTTCCGTCTCTGAGCGCATTGATGGTTGGTATATAATTGCCTTCTCTTGTATTATCTTTTTCTGGGATTTATTGTGAGGAAGCTGCTAGTTAGTTCTGACTGTTCCACCTCAAAATAACCACACAGAAACTGTATTACTTAAATAACTGCTTGGCCCACCAGCTCTAGCTTCTCATTGGCTAACTCTTACATATTAATTTAACCCTTCTCCATTAATCTGTGAATCACCACATGGCAGTGGCTTGCCAGGTAAAATTCTAGCATCTGTCTCTGGCAAGGCTACATGGCTTTAAACTTAGTGTGTCTCATTTAGAGGTCTTTTATGTCTGAATTTGTTCTATTATGTATTTGAAATCCTTTTCTGTCCAGAAGTGCTTTTTAAAATGCTATGCCATGGCATGACTAGGGTCAAGGCTGCTTTGTCTTTTGGCTCCGCCCATTCTAACATATCGGAGGTATGTTCATTGCTCTGCAAGCCACACACACCACCCCAATTCCAAGTATGCAGTTGGTCTATGTTGCACCATTAAACAAGTTGTAGCACTCTGCTCACAAAACCCATTTAAATATTCCATAGTCAGACCACGTCAGAGTTTGTACTGGCAGCACGGCCTAGGAAGCCACCATTTTAAAACTGTGTAGCTTTTTTTCTGCTACTGGTGAATCAGGAAGACTTCTCTTAAAGGGGCTGCAGCACTCTGCCAGCAAAATGCTGGCTACCAAGAAGCCATGCTTACCTCTGTTCTTTTGTGTCTAAAATTACTTTTTAAGCTTTCTCAGGTTTTACATGGATTTAGTCAGTCCCACGTTGGTACACCAATTTGTAGTAAGAGGCCATTTGTTCATTTCCCAGATACCTGGACTCCCGAAATAATCACATAGAAACTACATTATTTGCAAAACTGCTTTGGCCTATAGCAAGCCAGAACTTAGTAGGTGGGGAAAACTAAACTGAATGCTGGGAGAAAGAAGGCAGAGTTGGGAGAAGCCATGTAGCCCCACAAGAGACAAACACTTGACAGGTAAACCACAGCCTCATGACGATACACAGATTAATGGAGATGGGTTTATTTAAGGTATGAGTTAGCCAGAAATATGCTTAAGCTATTGGCCAAACAATATTGCAAATAATATTGTTTCTATGTGATTATTTCGGGAGTCTGGGCAGATGGGAAATGAACAAACAGCCTCTTACTACAGGGGTTGGTGTTCGAGTTATGGCAGTTTAATTAAAAGTGATTCTTTGGAAGAATTTGTGGTTAGTATTGCTTCTTTGAGTGCTGGATGAACTCCACCCGTGAGGATATGTTGTCCTATAATTTAAAAACTGGCATGGCGTTTGTTTTACAAACCTAACATCTTGTTTTAAGGGGTAAATTTCCCTTTAGTCTCAGCTCTATTTATTGGCATAAAATTTTGTTTTATAATCATAGTATTGTTTTATCGTCTTCTTACTGTGTAGAGAATTTATTAGAAAGTCTTCTTTTCATGCCTGATATTGACAATGTTCACTTTTTCTTTTGTTGATTTTTCCCTTGTTTTGGTTTATCTCTGACTGACCTGTAACTTGCTGTGTAGCTTAAGACAGCCACAACATCATGATCCTCTGGCTTCTAAGTCTTCTGAGTGTGGCAATTTTAGACCTGTGTAAACACAGCCAGCCTCATTTACAATATATCCATTTTATTTTTTAAAGGGGGTGGGGTCAGGCTTTCTAATTTATTTATTATACCAATCCTATTTCTTCAAGATTCTTTTTATCTAAGCTTACTCCTTATTTTTATGTCTTGTTAAGGAAAAAACTAAGAATCTTCTACTTGGTCAAAGCAACAAATTTCTTATAGGCATTTACAGTGATAACTTACCTTTAAGTATTATTTTAGCTGCATTTCACAGTTGTTGATATAGTGTGCTTTCCATTATTATTTAAATCAGAAACATTTTAGAGATTTTTGTGCCTTTTCCTTTGACACGGGTTATTCAGAATTGTGCTATATAGATTTCACTGTGTATTTCCTAGATTGTTTATTCCCATTAGTTTCTAACTTAATGGGATTGCAAATGACAGAAAACCCTCTAGAAAGTCAGCTCTTACAATGACTACTCTTTAGCTCTGCAATGACAATATCTTTTGTGCCGAATGCTTGTGCATACTTAAAAATGTTGATTTTGGAGTGAAATGTCCTACAAATGCTAATTGTGTTCAGTTAACTAGTACAGTTCTTTAGATCTATATAACCTAATAAATTTGTTTACTGCTTATGCATTTTTAGGAGAATGAGGTTAATATTTGACTGTTTTAGACTTTTTTTATTTCTCCTACTAGATCTGCCCCAACTATTTTTCAAAAATTTTAATGTTCCACATACATTTTCTTTTTGGTATACTTATTTTGGTTATCATTATGCAGTGTCCCTAACTATCGATAATGATATCCATGGTGTGACTTTTCTGGTTTTCTTATTCTTACTAGATGCATGCTGTGTCTTTCTCCCTCTCTGTCAATGCACTTGTGCCTGTCTGCTTTAAAAGCTTCTAGATTTTTCCGACTTCCAGTTGTTAATAATTGAAGCTCTAGGCCCTTGCCTGTTATTCAACCCTAACATGTGAAGAAACCTATAATCTCTTCTTCATGTGTCCCATTAGAGTGTGTCACATTCCTTTTCAGGTTTTTGAGGCTTCAAAGGCAGGAAATAATTTGTAGGTGTGTTAAAATACATTTTTTTTTGACATGGCTGATCACTTCAAGCTACTGGAAATGCATAGATGCTCCTTCTTATTAACTAGAAGCACTAAGTGCTGAGCTGTAACATGAATCAAGAAAACTGGGGATCTAGTCGCACGGACTCTGCTTCAGGCTATCTGTAACAAGGCTTCCACTTCACACTAGTGAGGCTGTTACTGACCTCACCGTGAAGATAAAGGATTTATGATACTCACCAATACTCAGAGCCATTTACTCACACAGGAATCAAAGCTTATGCACCTCAGTGCCTTGAGGGTCGAAGACAGCAATGTGAGTGTAACCACATTGTAGCCAAACAGTGTAAGAGAGCTATGAAACCAGAGACAGCACAAAGAATGCATACCAAAAACAGTCAAACTTCATGGTTCCATGAAGAAGAGCATGCAAAATAAAATGAGTGCATATTTATGGTTCAAACTCAGTGATTTTATATGTAATAATTAAGAACTAGAATCCCCACATATGAACCTAAAAGGAACCATGAATAAAGTTTAGTGTCCATAGAAGAATCCATCTGGGCCATCACTGAAAAACATACATATTTCTACATATCATCGTGCGTTCACTCACCAACATGCCCTTAACTGTACTCTAGATCAGTTCACGTGTTGTTATACCTGTTCAGTTCAGTGACGGATCACAGCTCATGCTGGAGTGTACTGCAGCTTATTTATCCATTCACCTCTTAAAGAGTATCTAAGTGGCTTCAAAGGCTTAACAGTGAAGGAAGTTACTGCAAAGATCCACAATCGTCCTCAGCATGATGAAATAGGCCTGTAAGTCTATGGCCTGAGAAGACTGAGACAGGAAGACCATGATTCCCAGACCAGTCTGTGCCACACAGCAAAAGGAAATGTCTCAAGAATATAACCACTTAAAGCATTTGTGTTGCTCTGTAGTTTCCACTAATTTGGGCAAGCACGGAGCACTGTGATTGCCGGGTCATGTGCCTACTGTCTACTATCTAAGCACAAGGGCATAGCTGGAGGAAGCACTTGATCATTTTGGGTCATGTGCCTACTGTCTACTATTTAAGCACAAGGACATAGCTGGAGGAAGATTTGCTCATTTTGGGTCGTGTGCCTACTGTCTACTATCTAAGCACAATGGCATAGCTGGAGGAAGCACTGCTCATTTTTCCTTACAAATCCATGCTTCCAAATTCCAAGAGTAGACGAGTGAACATTTACATTTCCAGCCTCTCTAATCTACCAATACAAAGACAAGGATCAAACCAGTCAAATAATAAGTGCCATCCATTCTGACATAATTGCTAACAGAGTTCCTTCCCTCCTACACATTCCTACACAGCTGCCTTCTTTCCTACATTTCTGACTTATTCTCTATTCAGGACTCCATATTCAGGCTGTCTGTTTGGCTACCACAGCCCCTATCAACATCAGCAGCAAAAATAATCAGTCTAAAGCTCTAGCAGGTGGTGATTCGGTCGCTTCCGCACCCCGTGTAGTAGACATAATTGTCACTCCTCTGTATAGGTGAGTGTGGGAAGTGACACAGGGTTAAGTGACTTGCACACTGTCACACAGCTAGAGAGGGGCGAAGAGGATTTGAACCCAGAAAGTCAGGTATCAATGACAGTGCTCTTGGCAAACACAGTGCACAATTTCAAGAGCAGGTGTTTCTGCTGCTACGTTTTAAAAGGAATTTCTGGGCGGAGTGGGAGTCCTCTGAACATAGGGTGCTACTCACCTAGGGCTTTTGTTAGACAAGCGTTCCAGAAAACAGGCACTGACAAAATAAGGGCGCTGGGCTGTGCAACCCTTTTCCAATTCCAAAATTTCCAACGTTTCTGCTAAGATTATGATAATATGTAAACTGACACAGGAATGGAAATCACAAAAATTGGAAATTTTTGTAGTGAAGCAAAAGTGAGCTCTGTCCTCTCAAGGCAGGAATGTGCCTTCCTGCAGATGAATAGGTACAGTCACTCAAAGTAGTCAAACACATCCGTGTTCCCAAGAGGAGCTCATTCTCTCTTAGGTATCAGTGCTATGTGTACCTTTAAGGAATGTATGAATTCTAAATGCTAGGGTAGCAATTACGAATTTTTGCAGGGACAGATGGAATATAAATGCTAAATTGTTATATGCTAGACTGAAATGTAGATTGTAGGTTAGTTTGATTAATAAGAAAAATGTTGATAGGAAGAGGACAGACAGTTGTCATTCATTCTTACCCCAATGACCAGGTCGTGTTTTCAACTTCAGGGAATGATATACCATGTACAAGTAGGGATGTTACCCACTTAGCAGGCACTGAGACATTTCCAGAGGACAGAAATTAATGAGGGATTACCTTGCTTTGAAAAATACATCATTACAGATGGTTTCCTCTTATACACACAGA
>JAQHUG010000052.1:6031775-6111055 GCA_028555095.1 Dicrostonyx torquatus
ATAGTTTTCCTTAGATATGATAAAAGATAAGGTAGATAAAAGATAAGGTAGATATAAGTATTATAACTGTAATTCTTGCTTGTTACTTGTCTTGTTATAAGTAATTTTAATATGTTAAAGTTAAATCAGAAAAGGGGAGGTGATGTGGGATTTCCCCTCTGTGAATAACATTGGTTAATAAAGAAACTGAGCTTTAATAAAGGGTTAATAAAGGGAACAGAGCTAGGTGCGAAAAATGAAAGTAAATGCTGGGAGAGAGGCGGTGGAGTCGGAGAGAAGCCATGTAGCCCTGCCAGAGACAGATGCCAGAACTTTAGCGAGTAAGCTACAGCCATGTAGTGTTATACAGATTAATAGAAATGAGTTAAATTAATACGTAAGAGTTAGCCAATAGTGCTAATGGGCCAGGCAGTGATTTAATTAATGCAGTTTCTGTGTGATTATTTCAGGCTAAGCAGCTGGGAACAAACTAGCGGCCTCCATACTACACTGCAGATAGGAGGAAAAGTCACAGTGTGAAATGTAAGATATGTGGGGATGCCACACCTTCAACACACAACAAAGCCAACATGTGAACAGGTAGGTCTACTCACATTCACACACATTTGCACAGGTGTACACTACACTTATAGTTTATAAGACATCAAAGAACAAGCACTCAGCAGAACTCAATGGCTGGAGAGAGGTGCGGGGGGAGTGAGTTTCCCATTTCAGTCCAAGATTGAAGGAGGTTTATTAGAAGGTGAATTACAGAGCAGGTTTATTACAAGGGGCAGGTTGGACAGGAATGAGCAATGTACAGGGAGGGAAAAGTCAGGGTTGTCAGGATATGAGAAAATAAAAGATTAGAAATAGGCACAACATGGAAGACAGAGAGGAAAGGGGCACCTTGGCATAGCCCTAAGGACTCAACTACACAATAGGTCAAATTTAGGTATCTCTTAGAGACATATTAGAATGCCCCTCTTTGTGGCCCTGATCCTGGAACTTACCTTGCTAATGAGCTCCCCGATCATCCCGTTCCACGAGGTGTTATGGAGCTGGTGACCATACCTGCCATCAGGGGCCTGGTATATCTCATACTTGAATCCCAAAGCCTTAGCCAATGCATCCAGCACATCTATGGAGAACCCTTTGTAACGTTTGGGCTGTCCAAGGATGTTCTCAGCCACCATCACAAAAGGTTCTTCCTATAGAAAATAGAATGAATATTCTTTAAACCAACAACAGTTTAATTGACATATATTTCCAGGATATTGGTACAGAAACCAATCTGGTGAATTGTAACATCAGAATGTTAGTATTAGGGCTGGGGGCATAGCTCAGTGCTAAGGCAAATATTCTTTTTCTACAACCACAGTTTTTCTACCCACCCTCCCTCACCTCCTCCCCAGCCCATCCCCATCCACTCCTCCCAATGGCTAAAAGGCTCCCATGGAGAAAGTCTGGCTCATTAAGTTGGGGCAGGACCAAGCCCCTTCCCACTGTATTAAGGCTAAGCATGGCATTCCACTATAGGGAATGGGCTCCAACAAGCTAGCTCATGCACCAGGAATAGATCCTGGTCCTATTTCCAGGGGCCCCTCAGATTTAGCATGCATAACGCCCTAGCTTTCATCCCCAACATGGACAATAATGATATTAACAGCACCAACAGTAGTGGAATGTTGGTATTTACCCAATTTCTACCTAGAGACTGAACTCCCCTGCCCTTTTCTAAGAGCGCTTTATAGACAGTCAAGGTACAGTGCACAGGAGCAGTGCTCCAATCAGCAGGTCAGCATGGGGCAGTGAGGATTTAATTGTCCTGTGTATTTCTTCCTAGCCTCTATCCTAACCCTCAGACCCCACAATAAAATGGTGTCTTTCCTTTCCTTCATCTATAGAATTCATACTGACACAGGACTCTGTCCTTAGGACATGCCATCTACGGTAGCCACAGAAGAATAATGGCACTTTTCATGTAGAATAATACATGGATATAAAACTATGTGATATTAGACAGCAAGAAAACAGCATTTCATCTATCAAGCTGCACTAGAAAATAGGTGCCCATTAACAGGACAATGTTATACCATAAGTCAACGGATGGGGAAGAATCAAACCCCAAGATCATGAATCCACAACTGTGCTGAATTCATACCTACAGACTATCTATGCCCTGGGAGGTAGGCAACCATCTAGAAAACACCTACCCATATCATATCTTCTTGTGTGAAATTGAATATGAAGGGGCTGAGGGCAGAGTCCCCTCGTAATGCTAATGGAGTTCCTTTAGTTAAAAGAAATAGGGTTTAAGGCCCATTCGTGGTATACATATAAGAAATGCAGAAAGATTGCAGGCAAAGGCTTCTGAGTTTTCTGGGAGGAAATGACAGAGTTGAGCCATGTCTGGGCTACCCCCAAATGGGAACATTTTAAGTTCTTCCAAATGGAAAAGTAAATTTTAAAATATATTAACCTAAGCCTCACAATTATAATAGTGTATGATTCTAGGAAAACAATATAGAAAAATATAACTAATTAACATTTTTCACTGCGCACTTATTATCACATTTATCCTCAGCAGTGTTGGCCAGTAGGAGAAGGTCCTCCTGAAAGCATCTTTCTGGGAAACCTGCTAGTTTCACTGTAGGAGCCCAGAAGTGTGAGTGGTCCTCCTTCTATACTCTGGAGACCGCCACTAGAAGGCCCTGGAGAGACTCTTCCATCTCACTCTCCTTTAGGTGGGCCCACATAGTTATTTGAATGACAGGACTCCTGAAACCTCAACATCCCCTCCCCAACCCTGCATTAACCAGAGAGGAGCCTCTTAGTCAGAGACCTGGAAAATGAAGTTCCCAGGACATCCCCATGATCCTACCAAGACAGTCACCACTTTGAGAGTCAGTCCTTGGAGGCGACTGCCCATGGGCCTCTCCTGAAGACTGCCATTCAAGCCCTTCTCCGAGTCCCAGGTCGCCAGCTGTGGATAAAACAGGGAAGAGTAAGGGGTGGAAGAGTCTCATATACACCTTAGGGGCTTCTGCTAAACTGGAATCTTGAATGAGACAGGCAGACAGCAACAGCCTGGACCTCTTAGAGACCCAGAGGCATCTCAAAACCATTAAAAGGACAGAGAGTCATCAAACAGAAAGTTTCACTTCCTCCATTATATCACCTGGAGGCCCAGAGTTCCAAAATTCCTAAAACAAGGACAATTGGTAGAATTTTGCCTCTGGAATAAATGTTTATGCCTAATTTTATTTTGTCCTCAATGGATTTGATGTCACTATGTGTCCCACTATGCCTTTAACTTTCCCTTTGATGGTACTACAATCAGCTGAATTGAGGTAGAATAATAATGCAATTAACAAAGACACACGTATATGGCTTATCTAACATCCTGTGGCCACGGCACCTAGGGTTAAGTGCTCTCTGCCTGTTTTTGCTGTAGTACAAGCTCTATAACTTTCTATGATATATAGATAGAAGCTGGTAGCCAAGTATATGTGTTTGGTATCTGCCAGTATCTTTATGAGGTTTTAGGCTGTATTCAGTACTTTGTTGCATCTTTGATATGTTTGCTAAGGAGATGGAGCAGACTCTGGCTTTGGAATAGTAGAGAAGATGAAAGTGTTCAAGAGTCACTTCTCCTTCCTGCATGGCTACAAGGTCTCAACAACAATGACTAAATCCTTGTGTCATCAATGAACAACAGAGGCAAAAGACATTTCTTGAGCCAAGTAAATCAGAACTTTGAGGTCTAGTCATGGGGAATATTAATGCACCCTGAGACACTAGCTTAGCTGTGCATTAGGCTCTTTTGTGGGGACATTTGAACAGGCTAAAACCTTGCTCCATTTTGCAGATTCTGATTTAATTGAGTGGTGGTAGAAAATATGGATATTGTTGCTCTCCTGATGTTTCTAACATTCAACAAGGATTGCAAGCCACTACTATAAATCAAACTGGCAGTTCTTGAAGTACAGATATGTGCAAGTCACATGGCTTTTCTATGTACTTTATGGTGAGAGTATATGTGCCTGACAAGCTTCAAAGTGCTGCTGCTATTGCTGGTGCTTCATTGGACTCAATTTATATAGCAAGGGGTTAATGAACCAAAGCACAAGATATCTGTTTAACTCCAGAAGTATTCCTCTATATATGTGCCACTGGGGCCCTAACGGAACTATCAAAGTTGCACTTAGGATATGTCTACTCTCCCAGCATTCTCTGGAGTTCTGACACTTAACCCTGAGAAGCAACATTTATAGAACCTGAGAAAGCATTCTAGCTGAGAGATACTACAATTCCGAGATTAAAACAAAACCATCACAATGAGATATAGGATCCAATATTCAGCCTAAAAGAAGTCTGGTGTTTCTTAATGTCACTTTGGACCCAACGTCTACTAATATCAACTCCATCTTAAATATTAGGATGTATGCCAGTATAGAATAAATAATTTGAATTAGAGCATAGGCTCTAAAGAGCCCCATATGACTGCTAATTAACTTATAGCACACTGGAGTGAAGAGCAAATTGAGATTACCAGAATTCTAATCAGACATCAAGGATGTATAATGGTACCATTCTCTGAGAACAGAAACAAAGAGAAGGAAATAACATGGCTATTTACCACCATGTTCCAAAAAATAGTACTCAGACTCAGATTCATGAGGCTGATTGAAAATTAAGACCAGGGCTAAAGTGATGGCTCAGAAATTAAGAACACTTGCTGCTCTTGCAGAGGACCCAGGTTCTTTTCCCAGAACCTACATGTCTTCTCACAACTGCCTTTATCTCCAATTCTAGGAGCTCCAATGTCCTCATTGGCCTCACAAGTATTGAACACATGTGGTGAACTTACACACATGAGACAAAACACTCATACACACCAAATAAAAATAAACACCTTCTTTAACAAGCAAAATTAAATGTTCGTCAAAGACAAAAGTAATAACTCAGTCAAGGGAGTGGTTTCTTGTTTTCTTTGTGCGCTACACAATGAACCTAAGGGCCAGGAATAGGTGTGCATTTCGGCTCTCTGCATCTGCACCCTATTACTGTTTAGCTGGCACTGGAGCTGCCTAATCCCTGATGTGTGACCCATGCTTCTGGGTGTGGGTGGCGTCTGGAGGTGTCTTTTACCATAATAATGACTCAGTGTTATGATGAAGGCAATCTGGACATAAGAATGCGTCAACTAGATATTCTAACCTATGCTGTCATTAGATTTCTACAGCTGCTGCCAAGCATCCTAGGCACAGGGAAAGGCCATCTTAGCACTTAGTATCTTAGCACTTTTATATCCTTGCTTGATTGAGCACCTGGTACAGCACTTTGCCTAGCCTTCATCAACCAGGCTTAATTTGTATTGAGATTATACTTGGGTGTGAGAATTCAGAGTAAAAGCAAAAAGGAGCACAGAATAAAGCCCTTGCCTACTTAGGTTTTAGTTCATTTGAACAAGAGCTCTATCTTTCAGAGCTTCTCCATCCATGCTTTGTTTCTCCCCACAACAAGACTTTAGGCAGCACAACTCTGCCCAGACCATTATAACAGTTTCCTTATGAGTCTCATTACTATCAACTTTCCTCTGCTCCATCTTCTGTGTGTTAGAACATATATTTCAAACCAACTAACCAGGCCTAGAGAGACAGCTCAGTGGTTAAGAACACTCATTCCTTTTGTAAGCGAGCAGGGTTCAGTTTTCTGCACCCACATGTGACAAGGATAGGCACAACCATCCTTCAACCCAGTTCCAGGGGATCCAATGCTTTCTTCCAGCTTCCATGGGTACCAGGCATGCATATGGTGCACAAATGTATATGCAAGCAAAACTACTTACACAAATAAAATACACCTTTAAAATATTTTAAAACAAGCAGGGCAGTGGTGGCACATGCCTTTAATCCCAGAACTTGGGAGGCAGAGGTAGGCAGATCCTTGTGAGTTCAAGGTCAGTCTAGTCTGCAAGAGCTAGTTCCAGCGAAGACTTCAAAACTACAGAGAAACCCTGTCTCAAAAAAAAAAAAAATCAAAACACAAAATGTATAAATTATCATTTTCTAATAAATTCTCTTTTCCTACAGAGTAACTCCAAATATTCATAAGTCTGACCCAAAAGAGCAGCTTTCCCAACCCCCAACTCCACTATGACTTTTAGCCCACTCAGTTTAGATAGCCATGTATACTCTAACCCCAGGAATTCTATTCTTTCCCATGCTCATGTGCCCTCCTGGGCCTTATTTCAATTCTTTCTGCCCAGGATGCTCTATCTCTCCTTCTGGATCTGATAAATTGTGATTCATTTTTAAAAAACACTTTCAGTTTGGAATAGTTTTAGAATAACAGAAAAGCTGTGGAGGTTTCACTAATCATTCCTAACACCCATCTCCCCTGACACTAAGGTGCAAACACAGCACACATTATTATCATACATTAGCATGTTACATTCATCACAGCTAATTAATGTTTCTCATAGTCTCCAGGATTTGTGCAAAGCTGCACTAGAATGGTCTCTAGAGTCACAGACTCTGGGGCAGTTGTGGGATCTGATTTCCTGCTCTACTCTCTCTCTCTCTGAAGCTGGCCTTGATCCTTCCAGCATTACCTCAGACACCACTGCGGCCTCCTCTCCAATAACAATGGTTATAGCTGGTGTGGATTAGGAGAATATGGGAGCCTGAAGGTATGAGATCAGCAGGTTTTATGAATGAGCCATGTATTGTAGCTGTTTGCATCATTTATGGGGATGACCTCAGAGCACTTGAGACACAGAAGGTTATCAATGAGTATTTGCCATTGAGAGTATCAATATATTCACTCTGATTCCATTTTCTTAGTTATAAAATGGAATACATTTGTACCTCCTGCCGACCAAGTTGAGAGTTTGTCAAAGGAATAAAATAACCTTGAAATAACCTACCATATAATAGCTTAATTAAGAATCACCAGTAGGTTATAAAAAATGTGTTTCATAGAACCCAAATTATGTGTACAGAAAAAAAGTATTGATAAAAATGGAACAAAGTATGTTAAAATGCGCTGCATGTAGGCAGAGTCGTAGCAAACAGCCATTATTACCTGTGTTATGCTCATCTTCTTTCAATCAGATTTTCACTACTTAAGCAGGAAGAGAAAAGGAGCTTTAGATAGACAATATGTAGCACAATGAGTACATAAAATTCTATCACGTGTTTTTCTGGGGACTGAAAGTCAAAGGGACATCTAGACTCTTACCTGCGATTAAGTTAAGGTTCTTCTAAAACAAATAACCAAATAAATCTATGCTCTTACTACAAGGAATTAAGGGGAAGGGGCCCCCATCTCCTAGAGAAGGCATATTGATAATTTATCATTATCTCATATCCTAAGATGCCATGCTAGAGAAGGGCCTCTGAAACTCGGTGGGTCTGGAAACAGAGAAGTAACCACAGTTGAGACGCAGACCCTGAAGATAGGAAATCCTTCTCTATTAAGAAGGTGGGATGACATTGAACATTTTTGTTAGTCTTCAGACAAATCTGATGGAAGAACATTTAAATCAAAGTGGACATCATAAGAAAGGGAAAAGAGAAAAGCTTTCTAAGCCTGTTGTTGTCCTTATCTCTAGTTCTGAAAGTGCCTGGGACTTAAAGGGTTTTTTGTTTTCTTTTCTTTTCTTAATATCAACTTTCTCTCTTTGGCCTTTAGGCATCCTGTAGCCTACAAAGGAAGAAGAGCTACTTCAAAGTGAAACACAAATTCTGTCTTTCAAACACATCAAAGTGCAGCCATATTCCAGGATTCAGGATCCTTCGTGTTGGGCAAGAAAGCTTATTATTTTCTCAGATGAGACTAGAAACCCAGGGCCCGCAGCTGAGACTATTTCAACAAAGCTATATGCTCTTGCCCAAATCTTAGGACCAGAGTTGGAGTTTGCACAATTTCTGAGAGAGGAAATGTCTCAGAACACCCTTTCTACAAGACCAGGACAGATCAAGATAGTTCCAATGAGAGAACCTAATGGAATTTAAAAATAATTCCCAAGCTTGCAGTCAGTCAACTTAGGATGAAACTGCCCCCACCTCCACCCTGAGGGCATCTGATGTTTCCTGGTCAGAATGTAAGGAGAATGTCTCAGCCAGTAAGAGTCAAATGAGGCTGACTGAGTTGATAAATTGGAAGTAGGAAAAAACTTTGCCTGACACTCAGTCACACAACTCCAGACCATTTCATCTGTACCTAAGTACATTGCCTGCATTTTGTAGACAGGGTTTTGTGTATGGGATAGATGAACTATCGGTCATAGACACCCACTTCTGACAGCTGAGCTATCACGACCAGTGTCTGAAAAACTAATTTCCAGCACTGCTAAACAAAACGAGTACTGCTGCTAGGTGATAAGGGTTGTGTTTTCATTCACTGCGGAGATCTGCTCTACCCAGGCAAGAAATGTGGATGGAGCCAGGGTGATGGAACAGTTGTTGCTTGGGATGAGATATATGGGCTCAAAATCTGATTATGACAAACAACTGTTCCAGAGATCCGTCGATGGAGACTAAATTTCATAAGTCACTGGTCTCGGAAAAATGTTATTTCCTGAGTCAATTGGGTGCTCGTCATGCTGGAGGTTGTAAGTTGTAAGATGTGAGGACTTGGAACTTTGTGGCCCCATTCTTTATAAATCCAGGGCTATTAACCCTAAACTGAACAAGCTTCTTTTGGAAGATTGGACTTCATGATCTATAGCTTTACTGCAGAGGTATCTTAAAGTGTCCTTCTCTGGTCACAGGAAGGTGGGATGAAAATGGAGACAATCTGACTACTTTATAGCCTAAAGATCAGTTTCAGAGCCTGGCTCATTCCAGGATCCAAGCTAGAAAGTAGGAAGGGAGGGAGAGCAGGGATGGTGGATTCCAGGAAAAGAAAGGGAAAAGGGAGTGAAGGCAGAAAGTCCATTCACTTAACCCCAAATTCCAGGGTTCATAATATCCAACACTATAATAGATAGAAGGCTTGTATTGTCAACTGCTACCTCCGAATCTTGTAGGAAAGTCTCAAGAGAAGACTAGAGCTCATTTTATCATCATGTCATACAAATGGCACCACCAGAACCAATGTCCTATGTCAACTCTACTTTTATCAACCTATAACTGCCACCAGCACAGTGCAGATGGCATCAGGTAAAATAGAGGATTCAGTGATGATGGTGACAGTCTGTTTATCACTTCACTGAAGAAGCTTTCCTAAAATAATATGCCTTCTGTCATTTTCATTCCTTTGCCCACTTGTATTGGAAAACAAATGGGATTGGTGTACCTTTCAAAGGATCATGGCCTTGAATGGTGAATAAGAATCTGTTATCTTGAGCGAGCTTGAACTGGACATTTAGCCAGCAATGATTTCAGAAAATTGATTACAAGTCATTTCTTTTGAGGAAAGGGGTTCAGAAGATTGAATCAAATGCTTCATACATGATAAGAAACCACTCTACCAGTGAGCTACATTCTCAGCCAATTGCCAATTACAAGTCATAAACAAAGCCAAATGCAGGGGAGACATGCTTAGAAACAAGACAGAAACTGAGAAGCAGTTTGTTAGCATCTGAGAGCAGAATGCTAATATGGGTGACCAAGATTGCCAAAGTATTATCTAACTGGAGGATTCACATGGGGAATTCTAGCACATGAGGGCCACTAAGACTGGGTGTGGAGGAACTGCAGAAGTCGCCAGTCAGTGAGAAAGGGGCAGGCAAACACCTCCTAAAGGCCAAGACAAGCTGTAGGACAGGGACTCATTCCTGCTACAGGACAGGGACTCACTCTAACAGAGGAGAGCAGAAAGGTTCCCTCAACCAAAACCAATTGCACAGGGAACTGAGCATTTGCGGAAAGTTACTCTATCTTAAGGTGAGCCTCAGCAAAACTCAACTGCCTGTTCAGAGGCCAGGACTGCCAGAAACAGAAATGACAGTGAAGTCAGAGGAGAACCGTGATGTAGAGAAGCTTCATGACAAACCTTCAACAGAAGAGAAATAACACCTTGTCCAATGATGCTGGGGAGGAAGATGGGAAAAACTGGTAACACCACTATTGCCAGGACACAAGGCTCTCCATGGAAGCAAGGGGCATACCAAAACTTGAGCCTGTTAGTACAAAGCCCAAGAAACAAAAGCTCAATAGGATGGAAGGACCGACAACACCAACAGAGCCACTGGTGAAATCCTTCTGTCAAATTTCTCCCTCTCCTAAACCTCTCTGGTATGGTCCCTACTTAGCCTCATGATTTATACCGACCCTTGCATATGCACATACATGTTTGTGTCATATACATATATATACATATACATGCATATATAAAATATTACAACTAAAATATAGAATCTTATATGAGAGAAAATGCAAATTAGTCTTTCTGAATTTAAGCAATATCATTTAATATAAATTTCCAGCTCCACTTACTTTCTTGAAATTATCATGATTTCATTTTTCTTTATGACCAAATAAAATTTCATTATGTCTATTTACCACATGTTCTTTTATTCACTTATTTATTTATATCTGTGCACACACATGTATGCATGTGGAGGCCAGACGTCAACATTGGGTGAGATGTCTTCCCCAGTTATCCTCTGTCCTATTTCTGAAATCACCATCTTTATCTGAACTTCTGACTAGTCAAAAAGTACCAAGATTCTTCTTGCCTCTGGATCACTAGTCCTGTTAAAAACATGTGCTGCTATACCTGACTTTTTACATGAGTTCTGGAAACCTGAACTCAGACCCTCCCACCTATGCAACAAGTACCCTACTGACTGACCTGTCTCCTGAGTTCATGAATTTTGTGTACTCATCTGCTGAAGGGCATCTAGTATCTTTCTAGCTATTTTGAACAATGCAGCAGTAAACACAGGACTTAAGGGTCACTGAGTAAATTTTCAAGACTGATGTCTCTTGGTCATGTGTCATGTGGTAGTTCTGTTTTGTTTTGTTATTTGATTTTGATGCTTTGAGATTCTCCCATACCGGTTACCATGATGGCTGCATTAGTTCAATTCCTACCAGTGAGTAATAAGGGTTTTTTTCCTCTTGTTCTTGCCATCATCTGCTGCCATTTGTTTTCTTGATGCTCTGACTGAGGTGGGATAGACTCTCTAAGCAGTTTTAAAAGGCAAAAGATTTAAATGGCTGAAGAGAGTCCAGAGTAGGCAAAGGTGGTTTAACTTGCATTTCTCTGATGGCCAAGGGTATGAAACATTTTTTTTTAAAAAAATTTGCTGGCCTTGGAACTATCTGCTCAGCTCACTACTCTGCCTGCTGACAAGAAGATTTATTTATTTAATTCTGTAGTTCTTTATAGATTATTGATACTACAGCTACCCTGTTGATTCAATTAAATATTGCCCACTCTAGCTATCTTTAAAACACACACTTTAATAGGGATAAGGGACACAAGCAGATTTACAATACAAGACCCTGGATCCTTGCTTCTCTGAAGACGCTTACCGACCCACCCAAGACCCACCCAAGATCCGCGCAGAGAGAGCTTTTTCACGCGGACTCAACCTTTTATACCTAACTGGGACCTGATGGTCCAACCCCGAACAATCAGCCAATGGCTAATGCCGGGGCATGGCTACTAGCCTGATAGGCTAAAGCTGTTTCCCCATCACTACCCCATAAAGGATAGATGGCAAAGATTTCTGCCATTTTATAGTCTATCCACTCTGACACTAGTTTCCTTTCCTGTACAGTTTTCTGCATTCCCATTGGCCAATTCTTAGGGTCGTTTCCAGTCCTACTGGAGTCCTGTTTAGAAAGTTTTGACCTATGCATATCATGAAATATTATTCTCTGTTTACCTCTGGCAGTTTCAGCAAAAGGGAAATACTTCAAGATACATACATGGGCCAGAAAATCACATATATTACCAAATTCCCACTAAGTAAAGATGAAGGAAAAAAGAATCATAACAGAGCACTCAAGAGTTATGGGACAGTGCTGAGTCTACACATACTCAGTACAGGATTCACAGTGGGTATATCTGAACAAAACTTACACTTAATTTTCCAAAGTAGAGAAAGGATTTGTCTTGACAGAGAACACATTTGAAAGCCTCATATATACAATAAATGTGTAAACTCTGCTTCTGAATCATAGGAAAATGAAAAACTCACTAAACTAGTCAAATCCAAGATGGATATTACCAAGTACCATTGAAGATCTGGAATGTAAAACAGCAGCCACGCTAGATGACAGGATAGTAATTTCTTACAAAATAAACATACACTTACCACACAACCCAGCAAATATGCCTCTAGGCATTCTATAAGGGAAATGTAAAATATTCTCATAAAAAAATTTGTGTGAGAATTTTCATAAAAGCTTTATTCATAAAAGCAAAATAAAACAGAGGCTCCAAACTGGTCAACTGGCGAATGGATAAACAAACTGTGGTATATTTATGCAACCAAATACTATCTCAGAAATAGAAAGCAGCAAGCTCCAGACACATGCATCAACACGGATAAAGCTCAGAAGCATTACAGTAAGTGAATGAGGCCAGACACAAAAGACTCCATACTTCATGATTCTATTTATATGACATTCTCATAAAGGCAATATTACAGGTAATGAAAAATAGATTCATGGTTGCCTGAGGCTGGGAATAGAAGGCAAGTATCACATGCAATAGGAAACAGGGGTTCATGTGGGCAATGGAAGTGTCCTGTAATTATACACTAACATGCATTTATCTGCACACATCAAATGGGTACAGATAATTGCATCTAAGTGCCTTATGTGCTCATATAAACATTTTGAAGATGATGAAGTCATGTGCTAGAGAGTGGGACCAACTTGTCATCTGATACATCTATGACCATAGTTGGCAAGGATGATTAGAGGATTCTCAAGCAATCCATGATGCCACACTTGAGTGATGGTGCTTTAACTACACGGAGCTAGGTGGTATCAAGTGACCAAGATATTACCTGACGTAATACTGGACTATCAATTTGACAGGATTGAAACAGTCTAGGAGAGCAGCCTGTGGGCAGTTCTGTGAGGGGTTATATAGATTTAGGCTGCTGGGTGTGATGTGCCTGTGAGGGATTACCTAAAGTAGGGAGACCAGCTTTAACGGTAAACAGCACCATTCCATGGGCTGGGGTCCTGAACTGAATAAAAAGAAGAAATTGAGTTGAGCACAGACATTCCTCTCTCTCTCTCCCTCTCCCTCTCTCTCTCTCTCTCTCTCTCTCTCTCTCTCTCTCTCTGCTGTGATGTGAGCAACCATCCCAAAGTTTCCCACCAAGATGATCTATAGACCTCGAGTTGTGAGATAAAATAAACTCTATCTTCATGGCATTGCTTTGGTCAAGAGTATTGTCACAGGCACAAGACAAATAACGAATACACTCATCTGTCTAAAAAAACTGTGTGTGCCTACTTACATGCTCAAGAACAACATAAAGCCATGTGCAGTAGCACACACTTTTGTTTGCTAGTACCCGGGGAGGGGACTGATGCAAGAAGAGCTTCATGAGTTCAAGACTAGCCTAGGCTACATAACAAGACACTGTGCCAAAAAAAAAACCCCAACAACCTAACACACACACACAATAAGTGCAGCTTTGCCTGCAAGTAATTCCATGACAGTGGTAATTATATAATATTAAAAATAGCATGTTTTAACTTTTTCTAATGCTTATTTCATTCTGTGAGAAGATACACACATTTGCCTAAACACAAAGGCTGCTATAAGTGGCTGTTTCTGGCATTGTTGGAGCAATAAGCTTGCAAGGGAACATTCTCTCTGGCACAACACAGTTCTGGAATGTGGGAATTGTTTTACAGAGAGGAAGCATTGCTTTTATTATCACAAGAAAAACAATAAAGCAATTTTCATTTTGAAACTACACAGTGATCTAGCTTATGGCTGCAAGGTTGGCTTTGTATCTCTCCTTAATTGCCTTAGGTGTATTGGTTTTGTCTTCTCAAATAAACTGAATGTTCTAGCAATGGTGCCTCAGAAGGCCAGGCTGAAATCCCATTTCTCCCACTTTTGAGTCTGGGATCTTCCGCAACTTACTTCAATTAGTTATACTCTTTCCATAGTTTAAATACACTTATCTATAACTTTCATGAGAGTCCATTTCTTTCTCTCATGTCTATGTTACGCTCAAACCCATACTACCAGCAATCTAAATAGCACTGGTTTGCACTGACTAGATTTAACTATACTGTCCACATTAATCACGTCTTCATTCTGACAAGCTACTTTCTGCTAGCCTGTTCTATGAATCTCTGTACTGACAAAGTGTCAGGCAGGTTCTCTTTCTCCATGTACTCTCTAAACTTTGGGCCATCTTTTCTCCCTTGGCCACTTCTGTTTCACATTGTTCTTTAATTCTTTTACAATTCACTCTTATGACCCCCTCACATCTTCAGGAGTAAGCATCTACTTTGCCAAATCTATAATGTCCTGACATAGAGCTGCGGTAATGCTCTGCACGATATATTAAAATTTTATGTCTATCTATTCAGAAAAGAGACTACCTCTCTTTTAAAACAGAAACTATTGCCTCTTCATTTTGATCCACTCAATAAAATCTTATTAGGAAATTAATGTGTTTCATCACCCCCTGGGCATATCCTCATTATTGCCTGTGATACCATGTTTCCTGAAAATTCTAGCTTTTAGCAAACCCATGTTATACCCCGTATCTGAAGCTCTACAAAAGGCTGGCTCCTTCGATGCTAACTTATTTACTATGACTCCAAGTGTCTGAGCTAGGTTTTCTCTTCCAAATAATTTTCTGCTGAAAACTAGTATTTTGAATTGTGGAAAAATATTAGTAAAACAGGTCAGATAAAAGACATTTAAGGCGGTAGATAGAACTCAGTAGAAGAGCAAAGACCTAGCATTCGCAAGATCCTGAGTTTACTCCTCAGCACCACAATTAATGAATAGTTAATTAATTAATCCACCAACAAAAGGCTCATTAAAAAGCCATTTCTTCATTGCTTTAGACCTTTGTAGGTATGCATGGTCTGTGAACCATGTGAATATCACCTTGCGTACATCCCAAGAAAACAGAATCAGTGTCTAAATGTACCCAGTAAAGTTTGAGAACATGACAACTGATTTACAGTACCATTCTATCTTGTCTAGAACTTGGACCTACCAATACTCTTGTCTATCTAACCTCCACAAAGTCCTAGCGCTCTCCGTTTATTTTGTAAGATGGAAATTATTTTATTGTCATCTTTGTTTTAAAACTCACTTCTCTCATTAAATATGGATAATCATTTCCAAACTCTAAGGACTCATTCAGAGCTGGCCCATATAGATCCTTTAAATGTAATCAACGCTAAGTTTCCACCTGTCCTTCTAACCCCACCCCAAGCCAGTGACATTGGCTGCCTGTCATTTTCTCTCCCAAACCAAGGTCCCTCTGTTAAAAGAACTTTGGTACAGCCTTCCTTCTCGTCCCTGATAAAGCTTATCTCTCTGACTCACATCCCATGCCTGGCTCTTTTTCATCTGGCTGCTCTCACCTGATGAGCTCTACTTTGAATAAAACCTTTCTAGGTCATTTATTCTAAGTGCTTGCAATATTATCAAGCACAGGCTTTGGCTATTTTCCTCACAATCTAAAACATTGCAATTGTGAAAAACAACCTTCAAGCTACATAGGATGTTTGGTTTTCTCATGACCACATATTAAACATCTGACATGATTTCTGGGCCACAGCACACAGATAAATTATCCATTGAATGAACAAATGAATTGAAGAACTACCTAGAGATCAGCAAGCTTTCCCACAAATGACAGGACAATACATTTCCAAGGCTGCTATGGTCACCTGTTCTTTATGGTGAAAGATTCTGTAGGTCTAAGTGGTTCTGTTGAACTTTACTGATGACGTTGTAGGTTGGAGTAAGCAAAGAGGATATATGACTTATGAGTTTGAGTTCCGGACTCTTAGTGCACTTATTTCTATTGTTTCCTTTGTCCTGAATATTCAGCCCTTTGCCAGATCACATTTCCAAAGAGCTATCTTTCTTCCAAGGCTTAATTTGTCATTTATTAAGTTGTTTGCCATGTTTGAGAAAACTTATTTTCTCCCCTGGGCAAATGTGACAGGTCTTCCTGCATTCTTAAGGCATTATGCTAAACCTTGTCCATGGCATATGTCCCATTCAGATCTCCCAATCAACTCCTGTTTCCTATTGTATCTTCTTCTTTTTTTTTTTTTTTGGTTTTTCGAGACAGGGTTTCTCTGTGGCTTTGGAGCCTGTCCTGGAACTAGCTCTTGTAGACCAGCCTGGCCTCGAACTCACAGAGATTCGCCTGCCTCTGCCTCCCAAGTGCTGGGATTAAAGGCGTGCGCCACCACCGCCCGGCCTCCTATTGTATCTTCTAAAGGTTATTCTGACATTGGTCATTCAACACACTTCTCCATCATATAAGGATTATGCCCCTAGATTATATATACATGTACACACACACACACACACACACACACACACACACACATATATATATATATATATATATATTATAAGCTCTTCTGTAAAGTAATATCTCCATCCTATCAAAGGTAGAATTTAGCAAGTGAATCTCTGTAAGCTCAAGGCCAGTCTAGTATATACAGCAAGTTTCAGGATAGCCAAGGGTATATGGTGAGACACTATCTCAAAAACAAAACAAACAAACAACAATAATAGCAAAATAGTCAAATCCCTCTCCCTTTCAATCTGGTCTGAACCTCATACTTCATGCTTTTGAAGTGTGGCTAGAAAATGTCAGGAAAACTCTGCCCTGTTCTCTTGAGATACTCAGTCTACAACAAGGATCTTCACCCTTCACACTGGCTGGTATTTCAGACCAAACAATTCTTTGTCTTTTTTTTTTATGGAGGACTTATTATTCCGTGGCTTATAAAATGTTTTGGAGCATCTTTAACCTTTATCAACTAGGTGCCAATAGCATCCTTCAGGGTGTCAATAAAATTATCTCAGACATTGTCAAAACCTTCTGGAAAGATAGAATTACCCTCATTAACTGGCAACTGGGAACCCTTAGGTACTCCATATGCATTATAAATAGTACAACACTGAGACCACCATGCTTAGGTAGACCAAGTGGGTATTCCAGCTGACAGCCCCAGTGAGAACAACCTTCCAGTGACCTCTGGCACAGCCCTCTGAAATGTCATACATCCATCTTGAATCCTTAAGACTAGCCCACCAGCTTGGGGAGTACCGCCAAATGAGCTCAGTTGACACCACCAGAGGACTTGAAAAGCTGAGTCTTGTCCAAACTGTAGACATACAGAACCATAAGCTCTAAGAAAGATGTTACTTATGATACTAAGTTTTGTAATGTGCTTATAATTATCTGAGCAGAACTTGATATGTGGCAATATGGTATAACCATAAGAAACAATTACAAAATAAGAACAATTGCTTTGAGACAAGTGGAGGAAATAGCTAGAAGGATGCTATGGAAAACTTCCTGTGAATATAAAGTACAAAGAAATTGTCTACAAGCATTCAATGGAAAATATTGAAAGATGAAATAGAAGTTGTTTTAATGCAAAGAGATAAAAATGTTGAGAACAATGCCCCTACATTAATATGAGAAGTAGGAGGTTTGATAAATAAATTTATGGATTTGGAAATTATAGGCAGAATTTTGCATATTCCTTTGTTTTGCATAGCTACTTGTTATAATTGTGCACAAATACAAAGCTATTTCACAGCTGAACTAGAGAAGAAAGTCTACTTCAAAGCAGAACTTTAAAATGATATATAGAACCCAAGATACATTGGATTTGAAAATAAAATTATTTTTATTCCTGTTTCTTCTTATAGCAATCTCCAAGATTGTATCTTAAAGACCTTACAGCGAAGCAAGGGATTATCAAAGGCTGTATATCATAGATCGTCTCTCGGACAACAGCTTCTAAAACTCCACAGAATCTTTTAGGAAATTCAAGAAATGGAAGATTCTGTCTCAAAAGAACACATAGGTGGACCATCCTCTAAGGCAATGAGCAATCAACAAACCTAACAATAAGCCCACCCTGTTCTCAAAGGACTTATGTTGGCACTTATATTGGCAAAAGCACTAAGTCTAATAAATTGAACTGAGAGAATACAAAATGAAATTGTTTTCAAACTCTTGTAGGAAAAAAAATGAGAAGACTATCAGAAACCAAAATGTGTAGCTGTATTGGGAAGGTAAGTATCACATAGAAAGCAGAGTGAATTATCTCAAACGCTGGATTCAAGAGACAAGTGTCCTCAAAGCAGCAAGAGGTTCTAACCACAGGGCTAACCAGCTTGGTCCAGCTGGATATCAGAATACAAAGGGCCTGTGGTCATGGTGTGCCTAATTCCTCCCTTATGGATGGGAATACTTATTACCTCTATCCTCATTCTCCTACCTTGCATGTTGAGCATGAGGGAGTTATATGACTTAATTCTTCAGACAGAGGTCTTCAGATGAAGGGACTATACTGCAAAAATAACCTGTAAACAAGGATCTTTGTACCTCAATCTGGAAAATTCTGGACATTGATCCAAATTCATAATAGAAGGAAGTCCTGGCATTCTTGAGCTAGTTTAATTCATAATTTCTAAGTTTTAAATACTATCACATGACTTCTGAAGATACATGTGATCTTCCCATAATGCCATGCTGCCATGTGAGCCATTCAACAATTTTAAAGTCTCAGTGATGAAAAGGATGAACACAGGTGCCCTTGCAGACAGTTCCAGATGAGCTCAACCTTCCAATACCCTTCATCAAGTCACTGGTCATGCAAATGAACCTTCTGGAGCCCCCCTGGGTATAACTAAGTGTCACAAGGAGCAAAATATCAGCCATCCAAGCATTTAGAATCTGTGAGATAAAATAAAATAAAATACAATTATTATAATAGGATATAATATAATTTAATTATTGCTGTTTTAAGCCATCAAATGCTTGGGTCATTTGTCATGCATCGATAGTAACAGTCTCTGATGTATTTGACCTTGTGCTCATCCTATAAACAGGGGCTAGTTTGTCCCTTTCTGTACTCCCAGGCCTCTAAAATAATGCCTCGTGAACAATGATGGATATGTTTATAATACACAAATCTTGTCACAAGCAAGAGCTCTGAGCATTTGGTATGTTTTATGAGTTAAGGAAAAATGAAATTACTAGCCTCAATGTTTCTGGTAAGAAACTGAGGATGGTCTGGGCACATAACTCAAAGAGAAAGGTTCTCAATTCTGTCCTTAGCACTGAAGGAGGGAGGACAAGTGGGGAGGAAGGAAGAAGAGAGAGATGAAGGAAGGAGGCAGAAAAGAATGGGAATACTAAGAAAGAATTAAAAATATGAAAACTGAGGTCCAAGTGTCCTTTTCTATCTCTAGCAAATAATCTGAATTGGAAGTGAACTTAGAACTTTTGAGTATAAGGCCATTGGACACCCCTCACAAAATGCTCCCTCTTCACGCTGTAGAATCTGCATCAGCATACACTGGTTTAGTGGAGGAAGAAAGAAAACGGAGAGCTGAAGGTAGGCAGGGAAAGGGGAAAAGGAGCATTTCCAAGGTCTTTCATTCCCAAGGCGAAGTATCTCACCTGAACTCAAGGGCAGTAGAGAAGATGCAGACCCCACTGACATTTGTGAGCTCAGAATTTTACCAACTCCCATCTTCCTCACATTTTAACATTCTTAGAGCTACATAATTGCTCTGGTTTAACTTGGAAACTTGACAGGACTCAGCACCTCCCGCTTCGTCTCTTCCTCTTTGCTTGATATTTCAGAGGTCCCTTGTTCTTCTAGAAGGTAAGTGACTCTTACCCAGAAAGCACCAGAGTAAGACAATCATTCTTACCCATTGTCTTAGTCAGGGTTCTACTGTTGCAACTAAACACTGGGACCAAAAGACAAGCAGGGGAGGAAAGGGTTTGTTTGGCTTACACTCCATGTCACTGTTTATCACTGAAGGAGGTCACAACAGGAACTCGAGCAGGGGAGAAACCTGGAGGCAGGTACCAATACAGAGGCCAGGGAGGGCTGCTGCTAAGTGGCTTGCTCCTCATGGCTTGCTCAGTTCTTATAGAACCCAGGACCACCAGTCCAGGAATGGCACCACCCACAGTGGGCTGGGCCCTCCCTACATTGATCACTAATGATGCCTTACCGCTGGATCTCATGGAGGTATTTTGTCAATTGAGGTTTCTTCCTTTCTGATTACTCTAGCTATGTCAAGTTGACATAAAACCAGACAGTACACCCAGATAACAAACATTAGGGTGATAATAAATGAGATAAAATGCATTCTGAGAATGATCACTATATAAAACTGAGGGTGACATTGGAAAACAGGAATCAAGAGATAAGGATTTTGAAAATATTAGGGGATATTAAAAGCCTTGAACACAAACAAGCTCACAATCTGAGGTTGAGTAGGAGGTGGAAGGTGGCTTTTACCCATTTCTAATTTTCTACTTCACAATCATAAATAGTAAGTAACATTTTATTTCAGTCCCAGTGAGTCTTCTTTAGATATATAGATAACTTGGATCTAAACTAAATAAACCCTGTTTCTTTCAACAACAGTACAAATAGAAAAGCATGAACACATTCCTCAGTAAGTTGTGATAGAGACTTGATTCTGCTGAACTGTAAGGCGATGGACAGGAAAAAAGTCACAGTAATAAAGAACTACTGACTCCATTTTGTGTGTCCCCTCACTGCCAGCAGCTGAGTGTCTGTCTATGTGTCACCTCCAAAGCCCTAAGTTTACACTAAACTTCAGCACATTTTCTACCAAAAAACAAGGAATGGAATAGAATGGAATGAAACACAATGCTCACAGAGTTTTGAGACTGAGCACCTATACACAACTGTTAGAGTGAAGAAGTTCACAATGGTAGCTTGTAGTTACCGGAGAAATGACAGGTGGCCTTACTCACCCAATGGATTTACTGATGGCCCATTATCACGAACTGAAAGGAGGAAGGTATGGATCCTTAATATCTAATCTCTTTAGCATAAAACTATACATGAAAAAAGGCTGAGAGCCCTAAGATGAACTATAAAGAGGATGCTGTATTAATAAACATTTTAAAATTCATTTTACATCTTTGAGAAGATGTAAATTGATTTTTAAATTGGCAAATCATAACTACATTTTGTGGAGTACATTATGATTTTTGATATATGTAAAAATGGGATAATTAAATCATATTAATTAATATATTATACATCCTTTGTTTACTTGTTTGTGTGGTAATATTTGCTATTTTCTCTCCTAGCTGTTTTATTTTATTTATTATTTAAAAATTTAATACGATATATTTTGATCACATTATTTACCCTCTCCCAACTCCTCCCAGATTCTCCCCACCTCGCTGACCACCCAACTTCATGCTTTCTCTCTCTCTCTCTCTCTCTCTCTCTCTCTCTCTCTCTCTCTCTCTCTCTGTTGCTCAAAAAAGGGAGAAAAACCTAAAATCAAAATAAAAAATCAAGTAGACAAAAAAGAGCAAAACAAAACAGAGATTAAACACCCCCACACACACACATATATACACCACAGAGTCCAGTTGTGTTGGTCAACTATTCCTGGGTATGGGGCCTGCCCTGAAGTGTGGTTGGTACACACAGTGACATTTCAGTGCAGAAAAGGGATTTTTCCCTTTCCCAGCAGATTATCATTTGCAAATACCTTCTTGAGAGAGGATGTACATTTAAATTTGAATCCTACCTCAATCACAGATTAACAATGACCTTGAGGAAACCACTGAATTCTTTCTAGCCACTTTGTTTTACTAAGAGCAGAAAATACAATAACATTGATGAGGTCTCGGTGAATTTTAAAATTCACCAGTGTTCTGATTGCTTCTAAATTTACATTGCTGGCTCATATTTCTCCCTTGCGCTCCAGACTCAAATATTCAGGCTCCAGCTTGATATCTCTGTTGGAGACCGCACAGACAACCCAGAGACAGTAATTTGTAAACTGAACTTTTGGCTCTCTAATTCCTCAGACACACTTCAGAGTGTCAACTGACTTTCAGATCTTCCTACATTCAGTCATGAACTCTATCACCTACCAAGTTGCTTAAGCCAAAGACTTCCAGGTCATCCCTAATCTCATCACCATGTGAAACCCACTTGCCAGTTGTCTCTGGTACACCTTGAAACTGAACTGTCCCATTTACTGCCTCTCCAGGTACAGCCACCATCATCACTTTGCCTACTAGAACTGCTCTATAACTCTCACTTGATTTCTTTGCTGGCCTCCTATGATTACAGGCATTTGCTATGCAATGGGTATCACATTTTACCCTGATGTCCTTGGGCTCTGTTTTCAGTGAAGTAGTAGGAAACATGCCTGATTTCTAATAAGTGAAATATGAGCGAAACAGGATCATTACTTGGAGCCCAGGACATTTAGTATATAATTATCCTTTAATTCTATCTTTAGTGGCTACTTTGGAGCTTATATGTTGATAGGGTGGAGCCAAAGGACAGATGTTGCCTGGGTCCATGGATGGAGAAGATATTCCTTTGAAACACATCTAGCCATGCTCAGCTATGTGAACAAGAAGCAAACCATTATTGTATTAGGACTCTCAAAGTAACAGCCTGGCCAGTCTGGATCATAATTCATCTACCACATAACAGGTAGCAAGACATTTTAGAAGCAGTCATTTCCTCTCACTCCTTCATTTAAAATGCTCTCTTGGCACCCATTTAAAATATGACCCAAATTATTACATGTGACCTACAAGCTCGGATCTCAGAAGCTAATATATTGCATCCCAACACATCCAGGTACTGAAAATAGCTGCATTACCTGGCCTTCTGCTCCTCAAACATTCCAGAACTATCTCCAGCTGGTGTACAAGTGCCTTTCAGAAACATTTTACCCTAGAACTCCTGCCAGTTGTCTTCTTGCATATGTCCATTTCTGTGAAATGAATTCCCTGTCAAACCTGTCTAAACAGATTTCCCTAGGAAGTCCCTCTCTATTTTCCTGTTTCATTTCTGATAGTAAGTATGCTTATAGAAATTATCCATATCACATCATTACTTGATTGCTAAAAATTCTATGCCTTTTTTGTCAAGTTCTTTTCCTTGGAATACAGGTTACATGAAGACCCATTTCAGTAGTACCCGTCCCACTTATTAACACCCCTGGCACAGAACATGTACATGATAAGAGCTAATGTTATTGTATTAGTTAGGATTCTATTGTTGTGACAAAACATCAGGACCTCAGTAACTCACTGAGGAAAAGGCTTGTATTTCCATGTCACAACCCTTCATTAAAGAAAGACAGCACAGGAACTCAAACAGTTCGGGAACCTGGAAGCAGAGCCCTTCCACATCAATCATCTACCAAAAGTCTTGCCTATGGGCCAATACTATGGAAACACTTTCCTAATTAAGATTCTTCTCCGAAGATTCTCCCTTGTGTCAAGTTGAGACAAAAACTAGCCAGCACAACTATCACTAATGTTGTCATAGAAAATAAAGGTATCCATACCTATCTCTATCATTAGCTAAATTTCAGTAAAAACATATAACACAGAGAGGTGGTATGTGTAGATCTGCTGGAATGCTGACATAATACTGATACAATCAATAATGGAGATTTCCCTCAACCAAAATTCAGAGGGATGCAATACCCTTTTTATTCATGGCCAGCTAGGAATTTCAGCATCTGATCACCCACAGTGATTTGTTCTTACAGGAACAAGGCCTCTGCCCTGCAGTTTAGACAAAATATCTTGTAACACAAAACATATAAAACTTCTGAAAAAGAAAGGAAACAAGAATAAAACTGTCCACAGAAGAAAACAGTCAACTATCTGGCAAACATAGAAATGCATTCAAACCAACAACAAACGTTTGCAAGCTGCAAGCTTACAAAACTATTTTTGAGTGTTACACCTAGTGGTGATACAGTGAGATTAGGACAATTTATTATTGGGCAAATATTCTCCACTGTGGGGGCAATGGTACTAGACATTCAAAGCACAACAAACATATCCCTTGACAAGTAATGACAACTTTAGGGATTGTTCTACTGAAAAATTCCATATATGACTATCAAATACAGAAGATATATACAATAATGATCATCAGGGAACTAAACACAATATCAAAAGCAAACGAAAAGAGGAGCTACCAAAAATCCAATTGTGCGAGAATTGTTAAGAAGGTAAAATCAGTCCCCCTGTACATAACATTAACAACCTGAAAAGTGCCTGTCAGAGCACCAGTAATCCCTGTACTTGGAGGCTAAGGCAGGAAGGCAGTGAATATGAGGTTGCCCTGGGTGACAAAGCAAGACTGTCTCAGAAACAAAATGATTGTTAGAGATAATCACCATTATTAGGGATGCCTATTAGCCATGTTGTTGTTATCAGTGTTCATCAGTACTAACATGAGAAAATGTCATGATCCCAAATGCCTTGTGATAATGAGAAAGGGAACCTTGTAACTATTGGAGAAATGTTTGGTTCATAAAAACAGGATGTGCTGGTAGGTTGAGGGTAAGAGAGGCTAGGAACTAAAAGAACCTGAGACAAAAGGGTATTCTGGGTGTTTACAGTCTTGCAATCTTGAGAAAAGAGTCAAGAACTTGTAAGAAAACAACTAAATGGAGCAGGAAGCATTGCAGAGCCTTGTACATCACTGCTCCTGGCTGCCTTCTCTTAGCAGTGACGCTGTACAGGAGATAAGTGCCCTGCACATGAAGCAAGAAGATCTTAGAACAGATTCAGGTTGGTTCTAAGAAACAATGCTTAAAGGCAGGTCTGGGGAAGAGTTTCGGACGGCTTGTGCAGGAGACACATGTGATATGAGGAAGATAGCATTCAAAATAAGAACAGATAGCTACTGCAGCCTGGGAACAGCAGAGCTGTTGTCACACCCACTGAGACGGTGCCTGTCACATCAGTGAATCTGTATGGTTTCAGCTATTTCACCTGATTCCTTTGGCAACGGGGAAGAAAATACTCTAAGACTCTTTAGTCTTAGCACAGTTCAATTTCTTCAGTGGTTTTTATTGGTCAGTATAAGTTAAAGGAGGGGAATCATGAAAAGGTGTGTGTGTGTGTGTGTGTGTGTATTATGAGGTATGGGGAAATATGATATGAAAGATAGATAATATACCATATACATAGATCTAAAGTTACCAAGATAATAAAGATCTGCTTGGATGTCTTTCTCTCCAGGGCTGGATTAAACTCAAATTCTTGCACATGTCAGGCAATAACTCTTTCTATATCCCCAGCCCTAATAATCTTTTCAGTGTATATGTATGTGTGAGTACATGTTTGTATGCCTGTGTGTTTGTTTACATGCAGATGTGCATGTATGTTTGCACAAATGCATGTGGAAGCCAGAGGTCATTGTTGGGTATCTTCCTCAATAATTCCCCACCAATTTTTTAAAAATTGATTCATCGTGGTGTGTGTGTGTGTGTGTGTGTGTGTGTGTGTGTGTGTGTATGATGTGAATGTGTATGAAGGCGGGCATGCACATCCAATAGTGTGCATGTGGAGATCAGAACAAGTTTTGGGAGTCAGTTCTCTTCTTCCACTGAGTGTCTCATCAACCAAACTCAGGTCACTGGGCTTATGCAAGTAAGTGATTTTACATGCTGACCCATCTCACTGACCCTGCCCCCATCTGGTATTTTAAAATAGGATCTCTTCACTGAGCTCAGAGCTCAGCAAAGGCTCAGTAAAGAGACCCTGTCTTTGCCTTCCAAATCAGATCATGGGTCACAGGTATGCACAACACCACATTTTTATGTGACTGCACAACCTAGGTCCTCATCACTGTGTAGCAGGCATTTTACCAACTGAGCCATCTCTCCATCCCCAATTATTATTTTTGTAATAATGTTCAGCACATATTTTCAAATGCAATGTGTTTTAAAATATGCTACAATGAGCTTAACTTGTTTTATAGTGAGAAAAACTAGAGCATAATTTTAAAGCATTCCTTTATGTCATTATGTAATCAGGAGTGTGTACTTGCTGCAAATGTCAGCCACACACTGCCAGTCGGCCTCCCCTAACTAGTCAGGACAGCCCACATCAGTCTTCCCCAAATGGCCTTTCCTTAATACACATTCTTTAATGAAGCTTGCAATAGATAAACTGTGGAAGGAGCCGATGTGCCCCTTGAGTGTATCTTTATGATCTCTGTAATTAGTGCAAGACCAAAGCACACACACTACCAGCCCTCAGTCCCTTTATGAGGAAGAGTTGGTGGGAACCACATTTCAGGAGCAACACTAAACTCACATCCCAGCTGGGGGAGGTCCTGAAACTCTGGCCTCCACTTGTAGGATAAAAGTTGAGAAGTGGCTAAACACTTCAAAGGCAGGAAAGCCTTGGAGGTGACTGCACATCATCAGTGGCTATTTAGATACCCTAACACTACCCCTCTGAGAGAATAGCAAACCTTGCACAAAAGACAGATGCTTATTTATGAATGATATATACAAATAAATTATATATGTCATAATGTATATGTATCTAATACAGTTTTTAAAAACAGAAGCACTGGTAAAATATATTAATAACATCATGATTGTCTTATAAGATTTGATAGGTAATATTGTCATTAGTGAATATTCAGGCCCAACATATACTTTAAGCAAGGTGCTGCCTAATTAACCAATAGTGTTCTAGTTTGATATATTAAATATTTTATTGGTAACACAGAATTTTTAAGCTTCTCCCTATAATATTAGAACATGATTGCATTGTTTTGCTTCATAATATGATGTAAGCAAAATGACTTGAGACTTACAGGGAGCTCAGATTAAGATCTAGTGGAATGTCCACAGTCATTTTCATTTTTCATATTGATAGCTATATTTGTCTTCACTCTACCAACTGTTAACAGATACATTTAACCCCACACACATTCTACTATGAGCGATTTTAGTTAAAACTTGGATTTTATCCATAAATCCTTTCTCACATAAGCAAGAATTACAATACACTATAGTTTAGTGAAGTCAAATGAACCCCAAGGCTCTGTGCAAAGCCATCTGCATTGTGCCCACTTTTCCCTAGGGTTCCCACCCATACTCCACACCACCGTGCTGATTAGAATATACACTCTGTAGGCCAGTGCCAGCCCTCAGTGTGTTTCCAGGTCTTCAAAAGGTACAAGAGGAATCTAAAGTGGGTGCTTATAAGTATCCAGCATTTTGATAGAATATATGAGTCTTTAACGAAAAGATGGAGAAACATGTATTTTGTATCTTTTAGTTTTTATTTTATTGCTTTAGAAAATCGTCTTATACTTCATGAGAATGTGGCTTTGGTGGCAGATTGAAAATAAAAAATAAATGGTATTCCACAGCATGTAGTTGAGAAACACTGGCATTTGGAACACACACAGCAGTTAAATGAGGGGATTATCCAGAACACAGCAGGTCAGGCCAGAGCAAGGCCTGGAGATCCACTGTGAAGATACAAGTTACATTTAGTTTCCACTTACAGCATTTATAAAGGAGAGAATGATAGAACAACCAAATGTGCCAACTTCCTGGTCATTACACAGCAAAAAGATGACAAGAAACAAAAGGGTCCAGTGACTCTAACTCAAGCTGTAGGACACTCTGTTACCGATAAATCCGCCTAGACTTCCCCTAGATGTTTTTAAGGCCTGCAGTTACATATGGAGAGAGTAATACAGGAAGCCTCATACCTCATTAGAACCTAAGAGAGACAACAAACCTTCAAGCTAGATTCTCTGGCCAGTCTCCCAAGTATAAGTATAAACTGAGTGGGGGTGGGGAGATTGGGATTCAGCCTCAGAGCAGCTCTTGGCCTCCTTCCCATCATGCTCTAGGAGGGTGGAATGGTGTTCTACCAAGATTTCTATTTCCATTTCAGCCCAGGGGACCACATTAATCACATTTTTGTTGCTGTGATAAAATATCATGATCAAAAGTAATTCAAGGATGAGTGATTTGGCTTAGCTCAAGAGATCCAGTCCATAGTGATGAGGAAGACCAGGAATGCCAGCAGGACCCAGAGAGCTGACTGGTCACACAGTCAGTCAATAGCAGAGAGAATCGACAGGAAGTTGAGTGAGGCTATAAATCCTCAAGGTCTACCCCCAGTGAAGTACTTCTTCCTGCAAGGCTGCATCTCTGGAAGGCTATATAACCTACCCAAATTCTACTAGGAGCTAGGGACCAAGTGCTTAAGTCCATGAACCAATGGGGGGATGGGTAATATTTCTCCTTTAAATCATCTACATGGCCACCTTGAATACACTCATTGTTGTCAGGAAATCATGGTGGAGCCATTTCTCTACAATATTAGTGTTCATCCATACAGTGGATACTGCAAAGCTTAACTTCTTGAACAAGCTTTAAGGGGAGACTATAACTTAATATTCTAATTGTCTACTTTACTGTCCAGGGAGGCAGCATCTCACTCTTGAGATCAGTGATGCAGTGGAGTAGCCACAGGAAGCGAAAGCCCACACACCACCAGCCTGACTGCTCGGATGATCAATAGATGCTGGGGTTTACACAGAATGGTTATTTTCCAAATCCAAGCAATGGCTCACAGAGCTATTCCTTCTACTAAATCATCAAAATAGCTGTTAATTAAACAAGGCTTCATTAGCGTCTACCACCTGCCAGAATCTGACAGGCCCGGGTCCCAAAGATGAATGGAGCATAACCCATGTCCTAGAGAATTTATGGCCTGAAAGGGAGAAAGGCTGAATGGAAGAATGTAATTAAAATCCTGGGCTATGGAAGAAGAAAGCCCATAGTGTGTACTTTAGAGGGGCAGGGAGAAAAGTTATCCCATGGGGAAAATTAAGACAAATAAAATAATGAAATATAATCATATTGTTAAAGTGTGAATAGGATTTTCCTGAAGAGAGACTGATATAGAGGCCGTTGCTGTTAAAGGGATAGTATGTGAAAAGCAAGGGGAGTGGAAGAAATTCTCCCACCCTCAAAGACCCTTTCCCATCAGCTTTGTCAAGTGGGCTGAACGAAAGAACAAAATGGATAGCGACTCAGCTTGGGAATCAAACTTTGGTTCAAATGGCATGTCATGCCTGTATAGACCACATGATCTTGATTGAGCAAATAACTTAACCTCCTTGGTTCCAGTTTTTCTCTGAAATAATAATGAAGCTAATGCCTACAAACCATAGAGAGTTGTTCAGAGCATAGTCTGTATATACAACTGCTTATCAGCGGTACTCTATTGATTTTCACGACTGTTACTATTTTTCTCAAAGATGCTTTGGAGTCAGTCAGTTGACAGGGACAGCTCACTGTGCTGAGGCAACCTAATATGGAGCTGAGGTGGTTCCTGCCTCTCATCACAGCTTCTCTTCCTGTTACTATTACCTTTGTGGTGGCTCCTTTATGTGCTAATAAAGGGGCAGGTAGAAAGGGTAACTTTTGGGTCAAGGGAGGTCGCAGACAAATGTTTCCATTATTTATTGCAGAAAAAAAAAAAACAACGACCGTTGTTTTGCTAAATGATTACGTTCTGAAACCACCCCCTAAATATTTGTGTTTGTGCATATAGACTAGGGCTGCTCTCAGCCTGTTTGCAGTTACAATACTGAATGCAGAGACTCACAACTCATCAAAGCACTGGAAACAAGTGACTACTGAGTGTCCACGCATAAATAGCATATTTACATCACTCTCTCCAAGGCTCGGGGAACTGCATGGAAGCAAGGGTGGAAAGGGTGGAACATCCAGATTGAGGGGAAAGGTGCTTAAAATGTTGTCTTCTGGACATGACAAAGCTGTGACATGCAAGGCCTCCCAGCAGTACATATTAAATTATGAACGAATATTTGAACTTGGTGCCTTGAAATAGCTACATTTTAGTATTTCTTACAGTTCAGTGAACTAATGGGGACACTTCTGGGACTTAATCAGCTGATAGACCAACAGTGGGGTGAAAGAACCTCTTTTCCTCTTTTTGGTTTCCTTCCTGGGGTGTTCAGTTCTAGGAGAGAAAGCCAGAAGCCATGTAGTCCTCTGAGGCCTACACACTTCTTCAAAGTCACGGCTTCCGTGCGCTATTGGTTGAAGAAGTTTGGAACTAGCAAAAAAAAGCAAACGCCTCACTCGGGGAAGGAACAAAGGTCACAACTACCTTGCCACCCAGGCCTGCTGCTGAGATGAAGGGAAGGACTCTACTGCCAGCAGTGAGCCTCACAGAGCAGCAGAGGAGGCCATTCTCACCTCCCAGGATCTGGCACCTCTGCTCCAAGTCTAGGAAGCCAAAAAAACCTCATAAACTCTGGTGGCATGGCTGTGCCATCCAGCTTGCCCAAGGATCTCACATGCCAGTGAGAAAGAAACAGAGCAAAGGGCTGGAAGGAACTTTCTTTGTGAACCCCCCCCCCTCTCTGCCAGGGCTTCGTTATTACACCTCTACCATATTGCAGTGGAACTCTGACCTATCAGAACAGTTCCCACAGGCTCAAGGATATTGAGACCTTACCAAGCACTGGGCAATTTGAACTAAGTTACAAAAAAAACTTCTCTAACTATGGTTGTCTCCCCTCCCCGTCCCCACTCACATAACAAGCAAAGGCATCCAGCCATGTCTCAGTTCATCTCATTTATTGAACTACTTATCCCTTTATCAGTTTGTCCAACAGATACTTATATGGGTGGGTTGGTGTAAGAGGGTTCTTCTGTATTTTGTGTGCTTTCATTGGTTAATAAAGAAGCTGCCTTGGCCATTTGATAGGGCAGGACTTAGATAGGCGGGGAAAAGAGAACAGTATACTAGGAAGAAGACTGAGTCAGGGAGAGAGCTGCCAAGGTCAGACATGCTGAATCTTCCCAGTAAGCCCACTACCTCGTGGTGACTTACAGACTATTAAAATGGGTTGAAATAAGATGTGAGAGTTAGCCAAGAAAAGGCTAGAGATAATGGGCCAGGCAGTAATTTAATTAATACAATTTTCGTGTGGTTATTTTGGGCATAAACTAGCACCCGCAGCCGGGAGCCAGGCACTGGTAACAAACGGCCCCGCTCCTTGGCGGCAAGACACAGCCCTCTCCTCCTAATTACAACAGTGGGTGATGCCA
The DNA here is from genome assembly GCA_028555095.1 of Dicrostonyx torquatus. Lineage (NCBI taxonomy): Eukaryota > Metazoa > Chordata > Mammalia > Rodentia > Cricetidae > Dicrostonyx > Dicrostonyx torquatus. Next base: position 6,062,898 of record JAQHUG010000052.1, read on the forward strand.
GGGCCTGCAGTGAGCACTGTATATGTGTACTTCTCTAGTCCTGACAATATGAAGTAAGCCTTGTTACTGACTCGTGGAATAATGACACAAGCAAAGAGTAGAGGTCAGGCTAAAGAATTATTGGTGTGTAGCTCTTTATCCGAATATGCCTACAGTCTTTCACCTATGCATATGCTGCTTTTCCAAGGAGCCAGCTGCTAGGATGTCCCTGAGCTAACTGTAGGATCTAAGGCAAGAGAAACAGACCAGCTCAACAGAATGGAAAGTCAGGGACCGAAGACTCGCTTATCTAGTGGCCTGTCCTCTACTGGTCTTGGGCATGGCCTCAAAGATACTGTCTTTTGTGATTTCTTCCTTAGAAATGGGAACCACCTGGCTGAAGAACACTTCCTTGCTAATTGCCTGGGCTGTGTGTGCAAAAGTAATTCTTGTGGTACAGCCAGGGGCCAATTCTAAAACAGCTTCAAGAAGTCATCTGGCCCAAATGCTGCTGTTCTGTGAAAGCCTCCAAATGCTGAGAGGGACTGATGTCCAATATGTACATGGATGGGATGAAGGCAGAAAAATCTTCCCTCCTGGCCACTATGAGGGCTGGCATGTACAGAAAAGTGAACCTGATGGTCCCTGACCAGCGGTTGTAACAAAAGGCTGCCAAATTCACGTGATCTCACACGTCTTCAAAGCATCCTTGGCATGCTGGTTGTTGACTTTGCTGTTGAAAGGAGGGTAGGACATTCAATTTGAATAGAGTTCAGCAATTGCCCAAATACTATGACTGAGCCTGCAGGGAACAGCAAAGAGGAGACACAGAATTTAATGTTGTCCCCTGTTCTGTGTCTGAAGAACAGCTAAAGATGCCTGGTGGTTCTGAGCAAATTACTCACATCCTCAAGTCTTAGTGTTTCTACCTGCAAGGTAGATAGGGAATAATGATCCCTTCTGCTCACTATGACATAACACCATACACCTGTAGTGAGATTTCATTTGTATTTTAATAAATAAAGTTTGCCTCAAGTTGAGAGAGTAAAACAGAAGTCCTTATTAGCCTTACAGACCAGTAGCCACACTAGTTTGCCATAGAAACCAGGCAGTAGTGGTGCACACCTTTAATCCCCACACTAGAGAGGAACATAAAATAGAAGGAGATAGTTCTCACTCAGTCTCATTCTGAGATTCCTGGAGGTAGGATTGCCATTTCAGTGGTAAGAGCCAGTAGCTGGCTGTTTTGCTTTTCTGACCTTCAGGCTGAACCCCAATATCTGTCTCTGGGTTTTTATTAATTAGGCTACATATATCTTTTTTTTAAAAAAAATCTTATATTCTGACAATTCAGCTCTCTCTGCAGTGTCCTTCTACATTAGGAACCAATCTAAGAAGGGATGTAAGCTCCACCCACAACAGGAAGGCTTGAGTAGACAGGGTGAGTGAAGAAGGCTGAGAAGACAGACCTGGGACATCCATATCACAGCACTCAGTGCACAGACTCACACAGGGTGACAATCTTTGTGCACTGAGAAAACTCCACAGATGCTCCAGGGGAAGGAACCAATGTTTGTAGTGAAGTGAGCAAGCCCCCATCTCTCCTTAATTCAATGTATGCATTGGCCACTCTCTTGCTATATCATTTTGAGCAAGCCCAAGACCCTCTTTGTACCTCATATTTTTCATCTGTGAAGGTAATAATTGATTCAACTACCTTTGCTATATTCTCAAATAACTGCAAAGTTTTCCATTTAAGACAGCAATCGTTTTTAATCATTTTACTTTATTTCCTGAAGTTTTTGCAATTTGGGCAAAGTTAGACCACAGCTCATCTCCGCTTTGTGTGGCACCAGCCAAGAATGACAGTAAGGCTAGACAATCTCCTCCCAAGATGACCTAATTTGCAAGGCTAATAAATTGGCAGGACTGTCCATTGGGAGTTCATATGGGGCCTTAGTTTCCCTCCTCATAGCTCTATTCTGAGCACAGGGGTCTAAGGTACCCAGACATTAACAGGACAAATGTCACTCACTCCTCACTGGGAAAAGTGACCTGAAGTTTGAGGCCCTGTTCTGTCACATGACAGTGATTAAGGCAAAGTCAAAGGTTAAACCCATGTTCAAAGGGTGGGAACTATAGAGGCAGGTAAATACTAAGATACACAACTCCCAGGTACCACCAGATAACAGCTAATAAGAGTCATACCTCCCTCAGAGGGCTGCTAGTAGGAACAAAAGTATCCATGCATTTACAGCACCTGTCAAGTTGGAAGTGACCCACCAGCAGTATTACAGAATAGTTGAAGCTGGTGGGATAGACGCCTGCCAGCTGATCCAATTTCACCTCTTCCTTAATCTCTGCAGGTCTCAAATCCCTTGTCGATAAAGGAGATAAGTACAGCATTTGCCTCCTGGAACTCTTGTGAGGAGTAAATAAGCTGACATTTGTAAATTGCCGGAGATCATACCAGCCACACAGTAAACATGGCAGAGCTGTTGCTAGTTTCTAGTCTACCCAGAGCCAGTTTCAGTGACTGAATGTTGGCCATGGATCAAGTCACTTCCCGAGACTGTCTTCCACTTCCATTCCTGGATACCAGCCAAGGGCACTAGTGCTGTCCCTCCTGCTACAACCCTGGTGCCCTCTGCATGGCAGCCGAGTGACAGGCCTCAGACACTCTGCTGACTGTGGGACCAGCAAGCAGCAGCCTGGGCCCTGCATCAACATCTGAGAGACGATCTGAAACTCCCCCTGCCCAGCGCTCACCATTGCACACAGCTGGAATACATCCACTCTGATTCTAGTTTCTCAATGAACAACCGACTTCCTCTTGGAAGACCTCCCCTGACTTCCTTTACTAACAACTTCTCAGAAACAACGCTTGCTAACCAGAACAGAGCTCCCTCCTGTGTGGTCATTTGCAGCATGATAGAAAAATAATGTTTTTTTTTTTATCCAATCCATAATTAGGTCTTAGAGAAACAAATTAAATGAAAGTAACATTGTTTCTTTAAAGCATGAATACGGATCTGCATAACGATGTACATTTAATGGTTTTAATTTCCAAGGGAAACTATTTTTAAAGTGTGTTTGGAAAATGTATTTTTCCCTTCATTTTTATGTCTATAAAGTCAAATCCCAGGCCTGGTATGGGAGTGCTTCCTCCTGCAATCCTAGCTAATTAGTGATGACATTTTAAACCTAATAGAGCAAAAGCAACTTCTGCTTCCCAGGGTTCCCCGCCATGCCAGGTAAGGTGTTCATACAAGCAGGAGTCTCCAATGCAACACTGCTCCATAGCACCAGATTTTCAAATCCTCATGGCTGAGTCTTCTTAGTTGAGCCCTTGCGGATAGCAACCTTTAACCGATGCTATTACAAATATATAAAACAGCATTCTGACATCCATTTTAGTATACTCTATTTTATATAAAGATATAAAAGAGTATTCTGACACCCAGTTTAGTATATTCTATTATACACACACTGAAGATGGTATTATAACTTAAAACTTGGAGCCAAACAGCATTCTCTGACTTATGTTCAGCCATCTACAAATGAAATCCATGGAAAAAGCTCCATTGTTTTTGACTACACGGATGGCAATATTGCCTGGCTAGAATTAGTGAAGGGCTTGACATAGAACATATGCTCAGTGAACTTTAAATGTTGCTGTGTTGTTGCCAGAATGACTTGGGCAACTCACATCTGAGAGGGGACTCGATCACCTACTTCTCAAGTTACTTCCAAAATTAGGATAACTGAGTAAATGTGCTTACATATCTGGCTCCCAGGCCACTTTAGAAGCTCACCCACTTGGGGTATATCCCATTTAATTGCTGCCCAATGAGCTGGAAGCAATAAACAAACATCCTGTGATACCCTGAACCCTTTCATCATTAAGTCTGCCTTTGTCTTGCAGAAGCATTTGAGGGTGTCACCCTGATATGCACTGGCCAGTAAAACAGTTCAAGTAATTAGTGTCCATTTGCAACACATTCTAGGTGTTCTCAAACGCAGTCTCCCTGCTTTACAGTTTCATAGTCCCTAAGAGCTCTGTAACAGGTCGTAGGAGGTAATTATGGATCATCCCTGGGGCAACCTTTCCAATTGACTGTAGTGACCTGAAGGATTTAGTTTTAGGCAAAAAGAACCTGCAACAGAAAGCTCCATACCATGAGACCTGAATCCCAGCTTGGCCAAACAATTATACCAGAATCAGCAAAGTTCTCAGCTGGAAGGCAGAAGCATTTCTTCAACATGGACAGCCCTAATCCCTCCCACTTAGCGGATGAGGCTTTGGCTTCTTAAACTTGGTTAACCTAAGGGTACTTGTAACTTTACATGAAAGGTTTCAGTTTGTGTGTCCTTGATAGAGATTCTTAGACCAATCCTCAAGAATATAAAGACTGGGCTCAGCCATATAAACAAAAGAGAACTTCACACGCACATCAGGAAGAAGAGAGTACCCGCCGTACACTACCTCAGCTATCTTCTCACTGACGCTTGTTGTCAGTTTTGCAATCCTCACTGAGCCCCAGAGAGGTTCACCAGTTAGCCCCTGGCCACAGATGAAGTGGAAGAGCCCTGTTTCAAACATAATGGTTTTATCTCCAGATAAAGCCCAAACCAAGGACAGCAGCTTTGAAGACTGCTTGCTTGGGGCTTCAGCATCAATAGGGATGAGCGGAAAGGGTGGGGGGACCAACACCTGTACTTTCCTGTTTTTAATCATTCATTCTAACAAATATTTCCAGGGCTGTTTCAATGCAGGTGCTGTACTTGGGATGCGGGAGCTGGTCCTAAGCTGATCCTGAGCCAGGACTAGGTCATAGCTCTCCCAGTACCACAGAGCACAATGGGAACAGGCCTATACTCAAGCAATTACAAATAAGTGCAGGGCAGCCTGCCAGCAGGGTCACCAGAAGAAGCCCCCTAGAAAAGAGTGATTTCTGAAAGGCATGATCCAGCCAAGGGAGAGAGTTAAATGGGAGTCAGGAAACCGGAAAAAAAAATGGCATGAGACTCTAAAAGGCCATCATTCAATAGGGCGTGCTGTGAAAAATGCTGCCAGAGTCCATGTGTCAATCAAACAGTTCCTGTGTCTCCCCTCCCCCCCACTCCCTCAAACAGGCTCATGGAGACAAAGTCCCACTGAGTAGCTCACTCTGCTTGAATATTCCAAACTGAATTCTTCAGCTCGGAAGATGTCGGGATACCACAAGGACAGAGAACAAAACTAGGAAATATTCTTTGTACGCCTACTCAATATGCACTTTGTTCTTCTCCAGTGTGATCAAAACCTTGCAAAGTCTTTGCAAGTGTCTCAAACATCTCCTGAGTGGGCCACAAGCCCCTCCCACACAGTCCACCCATGATTTCTGTATGCATCAAGTCCCGTGTGCAAGTGATAGTTAGTTACATCATGTAGAATGCTGCAGCACAGTCCTCAGGCTAGAACTCATGCTGGGACAGCCCAGCCCCTGCAGTACTCTGGATGTGCGCAGCAATGAAGCACGCACATGATAATTAAATTTGGTATAATTACTTTTCCAAATGACCACGAACACTCCATTGTTCTGAAAGGATTAGTCCTCAGAGCCTTCCAGATGTGGTCTGGTTCCTGGATCTAAATGAGACTTCAAAGAATGTAATTTATAATAACCAGGATCCCTAATACACACTTTAATATATCTTTTCTTTGTTACAGTCACTGGCTGGTAAAATCCAGCAGAATTAGAATCCCCTGGGGTGATGAGCTCCTGTCCACAGATACAGTCAGGACTGTCACAGATATCCCATTGTAAAACTAGAGCATAGGAGTCACTCCCTGAATGGCACCAGTGTAGGTAGGTGCTATACCTCACCCTGCCTTTAACATTCTCCATTCTCCGTAACTCCATAGCCGTAGGCTATATACTACACACTGCGGGGAAAGGAAGCAATTGTTTTATCCCTTTTTGTTGACCTTCGGAAAGGTGCCATGAACTCTGTCATGAAAAATGATGAGGAAATACAAGGTGGATGACATGTGAACCCCAATCTTGATGTGCAGATGTGTGGACCTGAGGATGGAAGACGGGGAAAGAAAGTGCCTGGTGTGTAGCTGGTGACTTGCCGGAAACGTGATGCATATGTCCTCACAGACGAAACAGAATGGTACTGGGCTGTGGGCATTTCTACCTCCCCCTTAATATAGAAGACCTTAGAGATGCCCCAGGGTCCAATATACCTCTCAGATGGAAGGACTAGGATTCACAAATGTACCTATGGGATTAAAATCTCAATCTCTTTCTACAGGATGAAAACCATGGCAGAACACAGAACATCTAGGGCAAAGGAGCAGGGGTGACCAGCAAACAGACAATGACCTCCAGTGGCCAGAGAAAGAGACTTGTAGGACATGCTGGAGACTCCATCTCTATTGTGGGTGGTCTTTGGCCACTTCTCTCCCTGCAGATCTCTGCTGTATCCCCTGTTCCTAGCTGCCCTCTTCTCTGCACTCCTTGAAAGAGGAGACAGAACCACCCAACAGCCCAAGGATGCCCACTCAGCTCACAGGCCCCACCCCTCAACAGATCTCTGTATGCTTGAGTCAAGCACTGTATTTCCCACCAGACTCCACTGTACAACGTATTTGCACCCACTTTGATTTATATAACACAACTTACTTTGAAAAACATTTTCCAAATGTTAAGGTTCTCATCCCAGTACCAATTCACCTATAGAAACCCCAGGTGACAGAATACCATGGTGGCCATCACCATCATGCAGCCTATTCATAATACTATAATAATAATTTTTGCCTCATTTCCCAGAAGTGGGGAACACAGTTGGCATTTGTGCAGTGACTTGGATACTCCCATATTTTAAACAACATCCTCTGCATCAGTGAGAATCCTCAGTAAGATCAGCACTGACATTTCAACTTAATCACTCTTACTACAGACAAGAAAAGTAATTCTCTTGCACTCATACATAAACAGCATTATCTTCTCATTTCCAAAAGGTACCACTTCGTGATCCGGGATACTCAAGGAATAATTTCATCTCTGCATGGGGGAGTGGGTGGAAAATGAGGAAAACTCAGCCTAGTCTCTGTGAGACTGAATCTGATGATTAAATAATGCATAAATTACAGGACAGGCCACAGACGAGGCACCTCTGGAGACTGCTGGAGGCTTCCCCATTAGTTCTTAATAAAAGTTAAATAAATATATTTTCTGCCCATGGGAATCCAGTTAGGTTCAGAACAAGACGACGGGGCTCTGAAAGGGTGAGTCATTCCCTGGGGTGAGACTGGAATGACCATGATGCTTAATTAAGTCCTGTCCAGGCCCAAGACAAGCAGTCTGGCTTCTTGTTTTGGTTTGGTTTTTGTTGTTTTGTGGGCTTTGGTTTTATTTAAATACTTTCCATGTATTTTGATCACATTTTCTCCTCCTCCCTGATCCTCCTAACTCCCTACCCTCCCAACTTCCTATTTATCTTCCCACTTCTCTCAAACAAAACAAAACAAAACATAAAGCCTGGCATATCCACTTTTGTTCTTCCCTCAAGCTCCAGTTGCAAAGTAATCAGTATAAATTTCTTAAAGAACAACAGAATCCACCTGATAAGTATAGTTACTTAGTAGATGCACTGCTAAACCTAACAAATCAATCCACTACAAGTTCTAGAAATAACCTGGGGTCTTTACTTGACCCTAAATAGCATTTTCTTTTTGGCAGGATTTGTAAGCCCTCATTGAGTACCACGAGGACAGAGCAAGTCCAGGGTGAATGGATTGTCTGGATCCTTTTAAAAGTTGGCTTTCTTGGAGTAGAGAAGTTTAGCCATCTGGACTTTTCCAGGTGATTCTCTGGTCCCCTAGAGATCCAGGATATGATGATAAACAGGGGAAGACTAATGTTCCCCTTGTCCTCGGGGATAACAGGCCCCTGGACTTTCCTCCAGTCTGATGTGGCTTCAAGTTCACCATCTTCAGCACTAAGTCAAGAATTCTGTTGCATTCTCATAAATGCAAGAGCTTCCACAGTTGCTTTGCTGCTAGCCTGCACCTGCACATCAGCCACCACACATGAGTCAAAGACAAGAAGGGGCTCACTGAAAACAAGCTACTGTCATATACCTTTAAAATTCAATGTGTCTCTAAATGTGAAGAGTTGTCAGATACACAGCATACATGTAGTGACAATTGTCCTTTGGCCAAAGAGGATAGGACAAGTCTCAATGGTAATCTTGTTTTTACATTTTGCTGTTGCCCAGTAGGACTTTATTTTTATCTGATATTTATTAGAATGTAAGATATTCAAAAGAGCAATGGACATATCTTACATTTAATATTTAAAACAGTCTCTTATTCTTGAATTATTAATATCTCAACATTCAAATGACAAAACTGAGGACCAGAGAAGTTGAATGGCTAGTCCATAGCAACATGGTGGTCCACTAGGGTCCACCAGCTGCCACCAACTCCTTGTTCAAGAGCCTGAAAAGTGTTCTCAATCATCCTGATTGGATCATCTTACAGAGTGATTGCATAAAGCAGAGGACTGGGTCTTCAAGGCTCCTTCTGTAGCCCTAACCCTGCCAATAAGCCAGAGGAGGAGCTGACTAATGAATTCCATTATGTCTTTGCTTCTGTGACATTTTAAAAGATTCTTCTGAAAACCCATACTCCAGGTGACTTCCTTTTAGCCACAATTTCTTGAATGAAAACATAAGGAAGCTAGGGTTGGGATATGTTAATGTCCCATCAGTAACATGAACTTTTCCTGACTGTCCCTGGGTAGAAAGCTAGAAATTGTTTTTATTGCTTTCATCCTGACTCACCTGACTCAAGAGACAGGGGCACAGATGAACAGCATCATAGCTGTTGGTGGCATGCCAACACTGACCCACTGTGTGTGATAGAGCTTCAGGTGTGAAATAATCACATTAACAATGAGGCAAGGACCAAATCTTTCACCTCATATATAAAAGTAACTTGGGAGAAGTTTTACAAGTTTTACGGTAATAACAAATTGACAACACGCTAGCAACGCTGAGAAGCTAAATCAGACTTTTTGGAACTGCAAAATAATTTTCAGTCTGCCTTACCAGCAGAGAGATTTAAATATCTTCCTACTCATTCTGTAGAGCCTAAATCCCAAAGATCATCCTAATAAGAAAGAGTCAATGAATAGCTAAAATAAAAGGAGTTGGGGGGGATAATACTAAACAGTGCACACAGCAGAACATGTATATGTCCATGAACATGTGCACACAAGTACACACACTAGGGTATGAACCATAAGACTACACACAAGCTAGATCTAGATAAGCACACTGCTTCTGAACCATATTGTCTTCCTTCTTTAAAGATTAGCATGATGATTCCCTTCATACTAAATAAATATTCACTTTCATACCTGATTTTATGTTCATGGTTTCACAACTTCTGAAGCTACATATGTTTCTTGTGTCTCAAAACCTGCATCTCTTTTCTTGCAAAGCTAGTTAGAAAGAGGAATTTTTTTTCATCCATATGGTGAGGATGTGTCTGGCTACTCCCTCCCTGCTTCCTGTAATCAAATCCACATATGTGACTGCTAAATTACAGTGAGACCTAAAATTTCTTTATAATGAGAATTTTGTTCTTTAACAGAGCAGTGGCCCAGAACTCAGGATCAAAAGAAACTTGCCTCCTCATATACAGCTGCTGGTCGTACAGCAAAAGTGGTAAGCAACATCTTCTTTTGTTTTGCTTGCTGGGAAATGTACAGGTAGCTTTGTGAGCAATGTAGCAAGGACACAAACTCATACAATTTCCATTTATATGAGTCTATATTCCTCTCACCCCATCATCCATGCCAGCCTTTATTTATTAATCCCTTGTCTCTCATCATTATCGAGGCTCCAATTCCACCATTGTTTTTTCTTATCCTTCTTTCAATTTCATTAATTGACTCAAACTGTTTGGTGAATCAAATTCATTTAAAAATTCAGAGACAGGCTGAAGAGATTGTTCAGTGGTTAATAGTATGTACTGCTATTGCAGAGGACATCAGGTCAGTTCTCAAAAGCCACATCTGTTATCCCAGAACTGCCTTTAACTCCATCTCTAGGGCATCCAACACCTCCGCACTCCGTGGGCAATTATACTTGTGTGGAGAGAGAGCGAGAGCAAGTGAACGAGCAAGAGAGAGAGAGAAAGAGATCAACAAGCATGCTTATTATACAATAATAAAAGAAGCTTCAAAAAGAAATGTGTAAGTAGATTAACCCAAACCCAAAAGTCCCACATAGTTTTCATTTTGCTGGAGATTTTAGTTGTAGTTAATCATTTTAGCAGCAGGACTTGCTGTGTGGAAGAGAAGGAAGGGGGACCATGTGGCATGTTAGGGAAATGAGAGGCATTTCTTTAGTTATACTTCTATATGTTGACAACTGGCTTCTTCCCTCTCTCTCAATGCTTCCCTTCTCAAATAAGGCCCCAACTCCACCTTTGGTGCTTCAGAAGTCTACCATTGCCCGTCCAGACCTGCAGTAGAATCACCAGGCAGAATTCAGCAAAGTATGAGGATTCATGGAGAGTTCCCTGTTCACGAAAGTCAGAGGGCTGCTTCATAGAGGTCATGACCACAAAGACAATTCAGGTAAGTGAGCCTTGATATGGCTCCTTGTTAGACAAGAATCCTGTTGGTAACAGAGGCAGATCACAAAAGCTTGATAAACAGATTGGGAAATTCACAGTAACATAAAATAAAACAGGAACCACAAACACAAGAGGCTAGGCAAAAAGTCCTAGCATCTAAGGAAATCTCAAACCAAAATCCACTAAGACAGAATGAAAGTAGAAGATGTTTGTCTTCTGTAGCCAAACTCTAAAAACACGTGTAGAATATGAACTACCCTACACAAGGAGCTACAGTAACTGGGCAACCATCTGGAGAAATAGTAACTGGGACCCACTCTTCAACAGTGCATGTAGTCTAATAGAGTAGAGTTCTGAAAGGGTCAATAATTTAAATGCATCAAAATGAAATTAATACATGTGTGTGTGTGTGTGTGTGTGTGTGTGTGTGTATTTAACTAGTTTACCAACTAGTAGACACTCACAAGGCTTCTGTGTGTCTTAGTTTTGGCTAATCTTCAATTCCCAGCAAAACCCATATTCCCACTAAACTCTTTAAATCTAGTGTAGTCACTTCTCATGTCCTATCCCCTTAATTGAAAGTTTTTCTTAAGTTGAAAGGTCACAGATTTCAATATAAGGATTTCATGCTCCCTTCATTTTGGCTGAGCCTTATGCCAACACTTTGTTTCCCCATCCCTTACCTCTCTCCATATTGAATAAGCCAGTAGTTTCCTCCAGACTTTCATTTTGCCTGGATTGTACCAATTCTCCCTCTGTTAAAGAATTGACTCCAGTGATCTCTTTATAATTTTCTGGCTTCCGTGTGTACTCCGGGTTAAACATGTAAAACAGTAGATTCAAAGCAATGATTTACATATGACAGAGCATGAGGAGTTTGTCTTTATATGTATGGGTAACTTCTAAGTTTATCTAGTTCCACCCACTCACAAGAAAATTTCATTATTTCACTTTTCTTTACAGCTGAGTAACAGTCCATCATGTAATTGACCACACTTTCCTTATCCCAGTTGACAGACATCATGTTTGATTCCATGTCCTAACTATTGTGAATAGAGAGGCAACAAACATGGATGTGCCTATACCCAAAATAATATAACTCTCTCCTTCTGGCTAGCTGACAAGGTGCCAGACGGGAGAGAAAAAAACATCAGTGGACTTACACAGCACAAGATCCCGAATTCTACAGTAACGTACAAGGTTTCCACTTGCTTGGTTAGTGTTACCTCGAGATATTTTATATTATCTGAGGCGATTGTGAAAGGTGTTGTTTGTAGGAGGGCTACTGATTTTTTTCAATTATTTCCATTTCTAGCCACTTTGCAGAAAGTGTTTATCAGCTGTCGGAGTTTCCTGGTAGAAATTCCAGAGTCACTAGCATATCATCTGCAAACAGAGAAAGTTTGACTTCTTCCTTTCAAATTTATGTCCCCTTGATCTCCTTCGGCTGTCTCTTTGCTCTAGCTAGAGCCTCAGTACTATATTGAATAGATATGGAGAGAGTGGACAGCCTTTTCTTGTACCTGACATTAGTGGAATTGCTCTGAATTTCTCTCCATTTAATTTGATGTTGGCTGCCGGCTTGTTGTAAATTGTCTTTACTATGTTTAGGTATATCCCTTATATTCCTAATTTCTCTAGGACTTTTATCATCAAGGGGTATTGGATTATGTCAAGGGCTTTTTTTTTGGTCTCTAATGAGACAATCATATGAATTTTCAGTTTATTTATATCATGAATTATATTTACTGATTTTCTTATATTGGATCATGTAGTGGTTTTAATAATAATGGCCCCCATAGCCATAGGGAGTGGCACTCTTAGGAAATGTGGCCTTACTGAAGTAGGTGTGGCTCTGTTGAAGGAAGTGTGTCACCGAAGGTGGGTTTTGAGGTCTCAGATGCTGAAGCCAGGCCTAGTGTGGCAGTCTCTTCTTTCTGACTGCCAATCCTGATGTAGAACTCTCAGGTCCTTCCCCAGCCCCATGTCTACCCACACACTACCATGTTTCCCACCATGATGACAATGAAAGGCACCTTTGAAAATGTGAGCCATCCCCGATTGAATGTTTTTCTTTTAAAAAGTCATTGTGGTTGAGAGTAAGCCCACCGCTGACACTGATTGAAGTACCAGGACCCACAGGCTAGATGAGCAAGGACCTAGGAGAGAACCAAACATGACTAGAGGGGGGAAAATGTCAATGTGATGATGGCTACTGATATTCTACTATATTCATAGATTAGTGCCTAGCCCAATCATCATAAGAGAAGTTTCATCTAGCAACTAATAGAAACAGATGCAGACAGCCACAACCAAACATTAGGTGGAGCTCAGGGATCCCGCAGAAGAGAGGGGAAAAGGATTGTAGGAGCCAAAGGGGTCAAGAACATCACAAAAACCTGAAGAACCAACAAACCTGGGTTCATATGGGCTCACAGAGACTGAACCAACAACCAGGGAGCCTGCATAGGACTGATCGAGGCATTCTACATATATGTTACAGTTGTGTAGCTTGGTCTTCTTTTAGGATTCCTAACAGTGGGAGTAGGAGATATATCTGACTCTCATGACAGTTTTCTGGACTCTACTCTTCATACAAATGTTTGGCAAGAATGTCCACTTAAAGCCTGAGAAAGCTTTTCCAAAAATGATTCTAGACAGACAGAAGGACAGACAGCTTCTTGATGTTGATAGCAGCATTGTCTCTGGTGGACTCTATTAGCTGGCAGCAAACAGAGCACCTCTGCTTTAAGAGAGGCTTCCTGACTCAGTGTTAGCAGCAAAAACCATGCAGGTCTTTTAAGAGGCCCTTCCACCAAACATTTAAATGGTATTCATGAGCATCCAGTAGCATGCTTCATGGTGGTAGCATGGACCTAGAAACTCCACTGTGTTGTGGTAAAAATCATGGTTCCTATCAGTACCTCTGCATGAAGTTAGACTCTCAGGAAGACAAGGAGTGGGGTGGATCTAGGTTCCAAAACCACAGCTCATATGATCAGAAAAAGAGAGATATACAATAAAGGCAGATTCAGAGGGGGAAAAAAATCTCTAAATGGTTTACAGTTGTTTAAAAATATACAAAGGCTTGTAGAGAGAAAAAAATAGAGAAAGTCCTTTAAAAAAAGAAATAGAGTAGTGGGGTGTGGTGGCCCACACCTTTAATCCCAGCACTTGGGAGGCCGAGGCAGGCAGATTTCTGTGAGTTTGAGGACAGCCTGGTCTGCAGAGTAAGATCCAGGACAACCAAAGAAAACAGAGGAACCCTGTCTCAAAATAAAAAAAAGAGAATTAAAAATAAAAATAATAGAAATAGAATTTTTTTAAAAAAACCACATAAAGATGGAAAATACAGAGAGGTTGAAGACCATAAGCTTTTATTTTGTCTTTGAATTGTTTGACTGCTGAGGAAAAAGCAACAGTTACTAAAAGACATTCATTATTAATGCTGCTGGATTAATCCAACATATATATTTTGAAAATGCCTTGACTTCAAAATTTAATACAAAAGATATGTTACTTTGGAAAAGAGACTTTGCTTTTGTTTCCACAGGATATGAGAGGCTGTGGATTAATTCTGGGTTAAGAAAAATAAAGTTTGATCAAGGAAGACTCCCTGAAAAGTCTACAATGGAAACAGATGGCCAAGATGATCCAATGTTTCAGAGCACCTCTGTTGTATTTTCTTCTGAGTTCTACAATCAGAACAAACTCAGTATTGCTGGCTGAGATGATACAGACTCACAGAATACTCCAGTCAGGACTTGACCATAATCCTAAATTTTCTTTAGTTCCCCATAAGATTATCAGCACCCCCAGTAAGTAGAAAGTAGCCTAGAAAACTACTCCCATACTCTAAAATAGTGTATTATGGGTGTTTGTCTTTGTTTAGAGTGTTGATTACAAGTTGTTATTGATAATGGTCAGGAAAAAGGAAATTAGATTCAGAGTTCTTGTTTTGAAAAGAAAAAAGGGGGAAGTGTTGTGGGATAATGCTCTTTTACCCTATAAAGATTTGGCACTCATATCTGTTTAATAAAACACCGATTGGCCAGTAGCCACACAGAAGGTATAGGTGGGGTGACCAGACTAGGAGAATTTTGGGAAGAGAAAAGGCTCAGTCTGTAGTTGTCACCCAGACACAGAGGAAGCAAGATGAGAATGTCTTACTGAGAAAAGGTGCCAAGTCACATGGCTAAAAATAGATAAGAATTATGGATTAATTTAAGTTGTAAGAGATAGTTAGGAGTAAGCCTGAGGTAATATGCCAAACAGTTTATAATTAATATAAGCCTCTGAGTGTTTCTTTGGGACTGAACAGCTTTAGGACCAAGTAGGACAGAAACTTCTGTCTACAGAGTAGCCTAGCTCAGCCTTAATATTGGAGAGGTGCTTACTCTTACTGCAACTTGATATGCCAAGTTTTGTTAATATTCATGGGTCTACCCTTTCCTGAACAGAAACAGAGGAGGAGTGGATTGGGTGATAGAGAGAGAGAGAGAGAGAGAGTGAGTAGAATAGATGGGGCTGGATGAAGAAAAAAAAGGGGGAGAAAATGTGGCCAGGATGTAAAATTAAAAAATAATTAATTTTTTAAAGTTTCAGTGGTCATGGTATCTCTTCACTATTTAAATTGCTTACCTCATCTTTGATAACTTTGGTAAATAGGACAAATGGGGGAAATTATCCACTTCTTTTAGATTTTCCTATTTGGTGGATTTTAAAGGGGTGGGGTTTTAAAGTATATTTTCATGATTCTCCAGATTTCTTTAGTATCTGTTGTTATGTCCTCATTGTTCATTTCTGATTTTGTTAATTTGGATATTATCTCTGTGTCTTTTAGTTAGTTTGGATAAGGTATCGTTTATTTTCTCAAAGAATCAACTCTATGTTTCATTGATTTTTTTATACTGTTCTCTTTGTTTCTATTTTATTGATTTCAGCCCTCAGTTTGATCCCTTTAAAGAAAGCCAAGAGAAAACAAATGATTGAAGGAAACAAACTATTTAAGATCTAAAAATGGAAATAAAAGCAATAAAGAAAACACAAACTGAAAAATTCTGGAATTTAAAAATTCAGGAACTACAGAGGTAAGCTTACCAACAGAATACAAGAGAAGGAAGAGAGAATCTCCTTCATTGAAGATATGATAGAATAAATTGATACATTGATCAAAAAAATTAAACCTAAAAAAGTCTTGACCCAAAACATTCAGGAAATCTGGGGCACTATGAAAAGACAAAACCTAGAAATAATAGGAATAGAAGAGGGAGAAGAATCCCAGCTCAAAGGTCCAGAAAATATTTTCAATAAAATCATAGAAGGAAAATTTTCCTAAACTAAAAGAAGAGATGTCTGTAAAGGTACAAGAAGCTTATAGAACACCAAACAGATTGGATCTGAAAAGAAAGTTCCTCTCACTTTGTAATAATCAAAACACATTTAGAACAAAGAAAATATATTAAAAACTTCAAAACAAAAAGACCAAGAAACATATAAAGACAGACCTATAGAATAACACTTGACTTCTCAATGGAGACTAAGACCCAGAAGGGTTTGGACAGATATGCTCCAGACTGTAAGAAACCATGGATGCCATCCCAGACTATGATATCCAGAAAAACGTTCAGTCACGGTAATTGGAAAAAAATAAGACATTCCACAATAAAGTCAAATTTAAACTATATCTATCCTATCAACTAATCTGGCACCACAAAATGTGCTAGAACGAAAAATCCAAACCGTGTAGGTTAACTACAAATATGAAAACACAGTAAATAAATAAAGTTACAACAGTAAAACAATTTTAACATAAAACATTTTTTTAAAATAATTTGTCTGTGTCAATGGAAAGAGAACATGGTAAGAAAATAGTCCATTATGTTCTGCTTTGGTTCTGTCAGAGGAAGATGGCCTGCATGATCAGTTGCTCTCTGGATTGAGCAAAGGAAGCTTTGTATGGTGAGGCAGAGAAGGGACTGATGACCGTGCTTTGGCAAAATCCTGCCATGGCTGCTATGCCATCAAAGCCTTAGCACACTAATCTTTGTGTGGCCTATTCTTTATCCAAGAGTTAAGGCACATGGAGCTAAGAAAGGCAGTTTTTAGTAAGATTCCAGCTACCTTTAATTTCTGATTGTGGATGATCACTACTTAATAAACCAAAGGAGACTATAGAAAACATAGTAGATTATATCAAAAATTTACCATTTCCCCCATACTATGAAGAAGAGGTAACAGCCTGAGTTCCACCTCCATTTCTGCATCTCTACCCCTTCATATAAACACAGGTGGGCAATGTGGTGATTTGAATAGGAATAGCCACCATAGGTTCATATATTTAACTGTGTGATCATTAGAGAATGACACTACTTGACAGGAGTGTATGCCTTGTTGGAGTGTGTCACTGAGGGTGGGTTTTAGGGCTTCAAAAGCTCAGGCCAGGCCCAGTGGCTCTCTCTTCCTGCCATCTGTGGACCTAGGTATAGAACTTTCCAGTTACTTCTCCAGTACCACATCTGGCTGGCATGCAGCTGTACTTCCTGCTATGATGTCAACAGACTAAACTTCTGAACTATATGCAAGCCCCATTACATGCTTTCTTTCCTAAAAGTTGTTGTGGTCATGGTGTCTCTTCACAGTAATATAATACTGGCAAAGACAGCCACTGTCTCAACAGTCCTATCAACTTTGCCCTTCATCGTAATAAATGACTCTCTAGACCATAAAGTTGGTGGTACTTTGAGAATCAGCAGTAGATCTAAAGAGGTATTCTCAAGGGTCAAGGCTTCCTCTTTCCTTGTGATCTTCCTTTCTTCCATGACCCTGAAATCTTGTGAAAAGTGTTTTGTCCATTAGGCAAATCAACTCACACCTAGGATATGCCCTCATAACTCCTGCCAAAATGAGTTCCAATTCTGGTGAACTTTGAAGCCCCCTAGAAGTCTTTACTGTAAACTGATGTTGGCTGTCATCCCCAAATGTGTGATTTAAGGGGGATCTTTAAAGACTCTCAGGTGATTCTAACATACAGCAGGGTCTGAAGACCTATATCATATTGCTGTCTTACTTTATGTCTTTGACATTCTTAACATCTGTCTTCATAAAAATTGTACTTTAATTAAAAAGGCAGCCAAGATTCAGATGGCAGCAAACACCGTACTTGACTTGATTTTCATCTGTTACACAGATTTTCCAACTGGTCATAACTCAGGATAAGAAAACTAAAGCCTCACTCCCAAGAAATCTCTTCATTCCAGACAAGTCAGAATCAGAACTGTTGGTGGCCAAAACTCAATACAATCTGCTGATCAGCATTAGAGACAGAACACTAGTTGTCATTATACACTCTCATGTGCTGAAGTCTGCCCCAAAATGAGATAAAAGGGAACAAAATGAGCACAGGCTGAATTCATTCCCCAAGTTCATTTCTGCTCATAAGTTATTGTCATTGTCTATTGAGGTTTTTATTGCTTCAACGAAACACCGTGACCAAAATGCAAGGTAGGGAGGAAAGGGTTAATTTGTCTTATACTACTATATCATAGTCCATCACTGAAGAAAGTCAGGACAGGAACTCAAGCAGGGCAGGAACCCGGATGCAGAAGTGTTGATGCAAAGGCCATGAAGAAATGATGTTTACTCCCTTGCTTCCCATGATTTTCTCAGCCTGCTTTCTTATAGGACCCAGGACCACCAACCCAGGAATTGCACCATACACCATGGGCTGGGTTCTCCTCCATAGATCACTAGTTGAGAAAATGCCTTAGAGATGGATCTCATAGAGGTATTTTCTCAATCGAGGCTCCTTCCTCTCTGATGATGCTAGTTTGTGTCAAGTTGACAGAAAAAAAAACCAGCCCAGTTTTGGGTTATCTCAAGGTCAGATTCTGATGCTCATTTGACTTCTAGGAAGAGGAAATGCCCACGTGGGTCTAAGAAGTTGAGAAAATGGAAGGTAAAATCAGGAACCGATGCTACATGTAGCACCAGCTCTGAAGGGAAATGCCAGTGGAGTCCTTGGATAAAGAGTGGGCCATGAAGTGACAAGCCAATGAACAGGCAGCTCAGTGAGGCTGAGGTGGGTGGTGGCAGTGGATGACACCTGGCATTATGGCTATGAGAGCCCAGTTAGTCAATATTCATCAAAATAATCACCTGCAGAAGGATGCACAGTGTTCTCTTCTCTATCATCAGAGACCCTCAGAAGACTCAGATGGACAAACAGATGTGATTCCTGACCTCAGCAAGCTCAGATTCTACTGTGTGGGTAGACTTTTTGGAAATAACTTCAGGGCCAGAGACAGCATGCTACACTTGCTGTGAAAATGATTTGAATTTTTACTTAGAGTCAATAGGAAATCAAGAATTCTCAGCAAAATAAAGACCTCAGAAATTTGTTTTAGTGAAGCAAGGAGCTAGAAGTGAAGTCAATGAATGACCTTGGAGCTTGATATAGTCACGGGGAAGAGGATGTAACAAACAGTATGCCTGGAAAACAGTCTTCTTTAGAAGGAAGGTGGAGAGACGGATGAGAAAATACCAACCACTTAAATACAGAATAGTCCTAGAAATGTCTTAGATGTCATTTTCAACATATTCTCCGTGAAGTAAAATACTTTTCCCTCTGCCTTCTGTTTGTTTATAAAAATCCCAAGTGGCTGCTGGAGACAAAAAAAAAAGTGAAAAAAATTCAGCTGCCATTCAAGGAAGAGAAATGTGCAGTTCTAGAGACCCAGCCCAGGAACACCCTGACTTCTTTGCTGGTGTTTTGTATTCTCTGAAGGCTCCAGGCAAGCACAGAGAATGGAGGCACGGTCATATTTTGTTCTTCTGCCCAACTTTATCAGAAAACTCCCAAACTTGCTTGGGAGAGAGAGAGAGAGATCTGTGAAGCACAGTGGCAATCTGCTCAGCTTTCCTAACACGTGTCTTCGCTGCCATGTGTTTAGGACCCACTGATGGTGTGCTCTCAACATACCTACTGTGTGCTCACAGCAGACTCACACTGCTTCCAGGCGGTTCAAGGCAGAGACCAAGAGAATGAGCAACTCTATTGCAAATCGGAAAAGACAGACTTGGGCACTCCTCTCTGCCCAACCCAGGCTTTTCTGTTTTAATTAAAGCATGTTGAACATGAGAAAGATTGGACAGCATCTGACAGTGTTATCCGCTCTACAAGCAGAAATGTGAGGAGGTTAATTATATCGTCTAAAGAGGTCCAAGCTGCCCTTTCAGGCTTGTTCTCATATCAGTTTGCCCCTGGGGAAGCAGCCAGTAATGACACCTGATCTCACCCAATACACTACAGAGCAGCTGCCTAGACACAGCTGGTCAGGGCAGACGGGAGCTTGACAGGGATGGTGTCTCTGAACATGCACAACTTTCAGGCAATGGGTCTTTTGCATGAGCACTTGATTGACTTTGGACACTGGAAGAGTAAAATAAGAGAACAACATCTGCCAGGGTAGGGAAGGGGTAGCCTCCAAGGCCCCCAATGAAGGGTCTTTCTGTCTCATTGGCACCTAAGTTCTCATGGCTTCTCAGGCACCTCCCTTCTTCTGGCAGAGCTGGGGCTCCCCACAACTATTCTTCAGAACCACTTTCCTCTTCTGTGGCAGTCCTGATTTCATCTTTCCTGCTGCCAACTCCTCATCTCCTGAGATCCACAGTGGACAATCATTGTAGATTCTGCATCTGTCTCCTTTCCACAGACTAGCTTAGGTCACTGTCCTCCCATTACCCCAGTGTACAGTTAATGATGAAATGGACAAACCAGGGGCCATAAAGCTCTGCCTAGCACTGTGCTCAAGCCTGAGTGGCTTTGCACCTTTGCCTACAGAGCCCACCATCACAAAGGACCCTCACCCATACAGCCCACAGCCTCAAAGGACCCTCGCCTATACAGACCATTGCTGTGGGACAATAGTTTTCCCCTGTAAAGATTTGTTTCTTGTACTTGTTTAATAAAATGCTGAATGGTCAGTAGCCAGGCAAGAAGTATAGGTGGGGCAATGAAAACAGGAGAATTCTGGGAAGAGAAAAGTTTCAGTCTGCAGTCATCATCCAGACAAAGAGGAAGTCAGACACAGAGGAGGCAAGATGAGACTGCCTCGATAATGAAAGGTACCCAGCCACATGGGTAATACAGATAAGAAGTATGGGCTAATGTAAGTTATAAGAGTTATAAGAAGCCTGAGATAATAGGCCAGTCAGTTTATGATTAATATAGACCTCTATGTGTTTATTTGGGACTAAATGAATGTGGTATCTGCTGGGACAGAAACCTCTGTCAACAAATTCCCTAAATTATTGCTTATAAATGTCTATTTACATTTAAAGGGGGATATATTATAGAGATTTGCATTGGTGTGAATCTTGGTTTATTGATACAAATTTAAGGTCAATTTTGTTATACTATGTATATGTATTTCTGCTCTAGATTAAGGTATTGCGTTTGCCCAGCTCATTTAAGAATGTAATATATAATTAAGAAATATAGATTAATAGATAATCATCTATAATAGTCAAGCTGTAGTCATGTTAGTTAGGTTTTCTAGATATATAGAAATATATATCAGATAGGTATTCTTCAAATCTTTCAGAGACCTACAGAATATGGCATTTAAAATGTTTAAGAACTTAGAACTTTTCATGATAATGAGACATATCTGCTCCTGGCAGCACCAATCTACTTAAAGAGGATAATGGGCATAAAGAGGCTCCTGATGGAGTTTGCTAGCAATTTGGGCAAGAAATTTCTCTTGCTTGGACTGTTAACATTATGCTGTATGAACTGGGCATGCAGGACTCACAGAGAAATGACTTCTGAACTTGCCTAAAGGTGAGATGGTCCTTTGGAGTTCTTGCTTCATGTATGTCAGACATTCTGCAGGACACAGAAAAATGTGACTGGCAAACTGCCAATAGAGGTGGAACTGTCTTTGAAATTTCCTGCTTTATCAAAAAGTCTGCTGTACACTATGGGCCTGTAGGCTGAAGATGGATGCTCCAACAATACAGAACTTGGAGTGACTGTCCAGTTTGAGAGATATCTCTGTCAATTCTAGAGTTTTGGAAGTTGCTTACAATGAACTTCCTGTTTACTTAGGTAATATTATATCCTTCTGGAGTGTTTGATGGACTATTGAAGAATGTGTAGTTATAGTTATAGTTTCCTTTAGTTATGATAAAAATAAAGCAGATATAAATATTGTAACTATAATTCTTATTTGATATCTGTTTTATTATATGTAAATTTACTATGTTAAAGTTAAAACCTTTCATTTTATTTAAACAGAAGAGGGGAGGTGATGTGGATTTCCCCTCTGTATGCTGTGAGTACCATTGGTTAATAAATAAACTGCTTTGAGTCTATAGCAGAACAGGGCAGAACAGAGCTAGGCAGGGAAAGCTAAACTGAATGCTGGGAGAAAGGAAGCAGAGGCAGAGACCGCCAACAGAGAGAGATGGTGGACAGAAGTTTACCTGTTAAACCTCAGTCATGTGGCCATACACAGATTAATGGGGTTAATTTAAGATGTAAGAGTTAGCCAATAAGAAGCTAAAGCTACTGGGCCAAGAAGTGACTTAAATAATATAGTGATTATTTCAGGAGTCTGTGCAGCTGGGAAATGAACAATCAGCCTCCTAATACAGCCCTCAGATGCAAAGGACCCTCATCTATACAGTCCAGAGCCACAATATACAGCCCACATCTACAAAAGACCCTTGTTGCATAGGAAAGAGAGATCCTCCACACACACCCTTCTGGCCTGGTTTTATAGAAAGAAGGGTATGTCTGTCATTGTTACTCAGTGATTAAATCCTACTCAGTTCCTCTATGGGACTCTATCAGGAAAAAATAGGGACTGTCATAGCTGTTGTCACATCTAGTTAGGATTTCCTGGGGAGTGAGCTTGTACTCAGCACCACTTCCCTTTGGGGCCATTGCTTCCTTCTGAATACTTGACAGTATGCCTAGATGTAATCCCTTGTACCCTAATACCACCAATTCTTATTCTCTTTCTCTCATTTTCACATGGACACAGAAGATCATCTTCACAGATAACAGAGACTTCACACGGTGGCTATCTAGGTCCTATGTGTATTTTGAGTCCAGGGCTTTGACCACTGGGGTGCCTCTCGCCATATTTGCTGCACCAAGGAACCAGAGGTGAGGTTTCAACATGTCCCAAGTTCCTCACACCCCTGTGATGAAGACCAGCTTGGATCAGGTTATAGGCAGGGCTATAGCCAAGTATTAACAATGAAGAACTAGTAGTATACAGAGGGTGAGAGCCCAGACTTCAGCCTACATCACTGGACGAAAGTCCTATTGCTCCCAGTGACTGACTATTCCTGGGACTCCAAAGCATGTTTATTGACTTAAATCAGCTTCTGTTGACCCACCACTAAAATGTAGACTATAATCCATCACTGTAATGTCCAAGAATCTGTGTGGACAATGGGGTAGGTAAACAACAAACTGAATATAAGATTAGATAAAATAACAGTGCTCAAGAGTCAACTTCCTAAAGGCAGTCTGAGACAAGTCTGTGCCCCTATCAAGCTGTGTGGTCCCAGTAAGCCACACTGCCCTGTGCTTCTTGTTTAGGAGACAGAGGTCAATGTGGATTCCTAACAGTGGAGGCTCAGCCACAGTGCTATTGTGAAGATTATATCAGTTATTAGATACAAAGCAGTCTGATGAATTCCCAAAGATGTATTTGGTAAGTACATATTGCTATCTGGATCTCCAGAGTTCATGACTTGTGTAAAGAGGGAGTAGGTCCTGCATAGGCAAAACAAGCTTGGGAGCCCCATTCACAGGTGCGAGCAATGGCCAAGCTCAGGAGTGTCTAAATCTCATGGTTTCTGGGTCACAGGAAGTTTCCCCCAGTGCCTGCAGGACTCTGAGACCTTCCCCAGGCTCCTCACTGAAAGTAACATGAAGAGGAAGGTACCTGTGAGGTAAGGATCCTGCATCTGAATCTCTGCTTTCATATGGACTGTGAAGACAGAAGAACTAGCTTTTAAAAATCAGTATCAAATCAAGGATAACTTTTTCTCTACTAGAAAGAAGCAAAAGCTAATTCTCCTGGATTCATGAGTCATAATATTATTTAGGGAAGAACGCTTCTGTTCAAATATTGAGACACCTCTTATGTTCCTGTGATGCCCCATGAACACTAGTGGTACTGCCAGAAAAACATCCTTTGTCCTCCAAAATCCATATGGTTATTTTCATAGCATATTTCTGACAAATACATAACCTTTTATTTTGTAAAATATGACACTTTTAACTATATAAGCTGAACTATATGGTGGTGACAGACCAGTTGAAAATAAGGAACTCAAAAAAGAAAAAGCTTTCATGACGTTGGAAAGTAGTTACCCTTAGCTCGTGGGGTACCTTTTGCAAGACTTGCCTGAGAACACATGAAATCAATGCATTAAATCTCTTAACTAACACTTTAAATATTTGTTTACTTTATTTTACATTTATGTGGGAGTAGCTGCATATGTGTACCACATGGGTTCCTGGTGCCTGCAGAAGCCAGAAGAGGGCATTAGACCCCCTGGAATTCACAGAGTGGAGTTCACAAGTTTGTGATAGCCTCATGTGGGCTCTAGGAATCAAACATAGGTCCTCTGCCAGTGCGGCAAGTGCTCTTAGCTGTTGAACCATCACTCTGCCCCTTGAAAAACTTCTAGAAATACTTAATTCATGCCTGGACTTGTGTTTTGCATTGATGTACAAGGATTCCATTTGTGTGTGTGTGTGTGTGTGTGTGTATGTGTGTCTGTGTGTGTCTGTGTGTGTGTGTCTGTGTGTGTGTGTGTCTGTGTGTGTGTTCATGTATATATGTGTGTGTGTGTGTGTTCATTTACATATGTGCATGTGGAGTGGTGGGGGTTGAGGTTGATGTCAAATGTTTCCCTCAATTTTTCTCTACGTTATTTTTTAAGATAAATTCTTCCACTGAACCTGTTACCTGTTACTCACTGATTAACCAAACTGGTCAGCCAAGAAGCCCCAAGAATCCTCTTGCCTCTGCCTTCCTCTGCTCTAGGAGTACAGATACACACTGGACTTTTTAAGTGGGTGCAGGGGATCAAACAGAGGTCCTCACACTTGTTCGCAAGCACTTCACTGACTGAGCCATCTGCTCAGCCTCAAAGGATCACAATTTAAGCCTAATAAATAAAAAAGTATTCTTTTCATTTTCCTACATAGAAACAGAGATGCATTGCATATTTTAAAACCTATTTCAAAGTCACAAGTCAATAAGAAGTGGGTACAGATTTGAACTCAGGAATGTGTGATCTTTAAAAAAACACCTAAATCAGTAGTCTCCAAAAATGTCCTGTAGATGCTGCTGGTTCTATAGATCAGTCATTCCCAACAGCTAAACATTTGTTTGACCTATTTTTGCTAGTCTTTTGTCTCGAAATTAATCTTCCTAAAGGCACAAATTAAAAGTTTAATTATAATAAATCTAAATTAATGTCCTCATAAGAATTTCATAATATTCCCAAACTGTAAAGCCACTCGGGTTGGGGAGCCACAAGCATAGCACAAAATGATACTGACAGTAGCAATACT
This sequence comes from Dicrostonyx torquatus, assembly GCA_028555095.1. Lineage (NCBI taxonomy): Eukaryota > Metazoa > Chordata > Mammalia > Rodentia > Cricetidae > Dicrostonyx > Dicrostonyx torquatus. The sequence continues at coordinate 6,088,127 of JAQHUG010000052.1, forward strand.
AATTACAAAGCTTAACAATTAACTCAGACCAGCAATGCGGGGGAGGGGAGGGGTGTGTGCACAGACATGCGCACAGGAGTCTCTACACCCTAACTGAGGAAATTCTTAGAACACTGATATCAGTGCCTCTCATAAGACCTCTGCAGATGGACTGTATTGTCATTATTATTATTGTTATCGCTGTTGTTATATTGAGAGCTTGAAAGCACTGTTTCTTCTTTTCATTAGCAAATGTTTATTGAGTATGGCAGGGCTTCTAAACCCTGAGGACAAACAATAACTGGAGCAAGCCAAGCCACTACACTGCTCTTCAGTGCTGCCTAGTGCGGGGAGACAGACAAAAACCACACAAGTCAAAATGAACAGCATGTCAGCCTGATGGCTGCCATGGTGCATCGATTTGGGGGGCACTGGGTGCCCAGATATGTAGTCCTTGTCCTGGGTGCTTTGGATCAGTTTGCCATTTGAAGCAGTACACACAGCAAAGCAGCTTTCCTCTACAATGCAGGTGGGACTCATCCACTCAGGTGAAGCTTAAAACAGAACAAGAAATCCAACCCTCTTCAAAGTAAAAGAAAAATCTCTATGCCTGGTGTCCTTCAAGTGGGAACACTGGCATTTTCCTGCCTTCAGAATCAAACCAAAATCCCAGCTCCTCCTGAGTCTGAAGTCCTTACACTGGAGCTTATACCTTTAGCTCTCCAGGGACTGTAGTTCACCAACTCACAGATCTTAAGATTCCCCAGCCTACATTTTCCTTCTTTCTTTTATCTATTCTTCTCTCATATATTACATCCTGATCAGATTTTCCCCTCCCTCCACTCCTTCCAGTCTCCACTCTGTGTCCTCTCCCCCCAGATACACTCCTCCTCCACATCCCCTCAGAAAACAGCAGGCATCCCCTGGGATAACAACTAAACACTCATAACAAGTTACAATATGACTAAGCACAAGCCTTCACATCAAGGCTGGAGAAGGAAACTTGACAGGATGAATAGGGTCCCATGAGTAAGTGAAAGAGCCAGAGACAACCCCACTCCCACTGTTAGGAGTCCCTCAGGAACCCCAAAGCTACACAACTATACTACATACGTAGAGGACCTAGCACAGGAAGCTGGGTAGTTCAGAGACCTAGGAAAGAATCAAATATGACTGGCAAAAAAAGGCAATGAAATTATTTCTAATGATATTCTGCTATATTCATAGATCAATGTCTAGCCCAGTTACCATAAAGAGGTTTCATCCAGCAACTGATGGGAATGGACACAGAGACCCACAGCAAAACATTAGGGGAAACTTGGGGACCCCACGAAGAGGGGGAGAAATAGGAACCAGAGGGGTCTAGGGAACCAAAAGAGCACAGGTAGGGCTCATGGGGCTCACAGAGACAGTGTGGCAAACACAGAACCTGCATGGATCTGCACTAAGATCAAAAATGCCAATGCTAACCTATGCTGGATGCAGAATAAGGGGAACACTTCTCCATTGCTGATGGCAATGCACACTTGTACAACCACTCTGGAAATTGGTACAGCAGTTTCTCAGAAAATTGGAAATCAACCCACCTCAGGACCCAGCAATACTACTTTTGGGCATATACCCAGAGGATGCTCAATCATACCACAAGGACATTTGTTCAACTATGTTCATAGCAGCATTATTTGAAATAGCCAGAACCTGGAAACAACCTAGATGCCCCTCGACTGAAGAATGGATAAAGAAAATGTGTTTCATTTACACAATGGAGTACTACTCAGCGGTAAAAAACAATGACATCTTGAAAGTTGCGTGAAAATGGATGGAACTAGAAAAAAACATCCCAAGTGAGTTAACCCAGACCCCCAAAAAATGAACATGGTATGTACTCACTCATAAGTGGATACTAGCTGTAAAGCAAAGGATAATACGTCTACAGTCCATGACCCCAGAGAAGCTAAGTAACAAGCAGAACGCTGAGAGTAACATATATAGATCCCCCTGGAAAGGGGAAGTAGACAAGATCTCCTGAGAAAATTTGGAGCAGGAGGGTCAGGGGATTAGTGAGGACAAAAGGGAGAGGAGTGGAAAAGGGGAGGGGGAGGAGAACTTGAGGGAATGGGATGGTCAAGATGGAGGAAGGATAGAGACAGAGAGCAAGGAAAGAGATATTTTGATTGAGAGAGCCATTATAGGGTTAGCGAGAAACTTGGAACTAGAGAAATTCCCAGGAATCCACAAGAATGACACCCTAAGCAATAGTGGAGAGGTGCCTGAATTGACCTTGCCCTGTAGTCAGATTAATGACTATCTTACACGTCACAACAGAACCTTCATCCAGCAACTAATGGGAGCAGAGACAGAGAGTCACAGCAGAGCACTGGGCTGAGCTCCCAAAGTCCAGTTGAAGAGTGAGAGGAATAAGAATATGAGCAGAGGTCAAGACCATGATGGCGATACCCACTGAAGCAGCTTACCTGAGATAATGGGGGCTCATCAACCCTGGCTGGACAGGGAAGAAACCAGCATAGGAACAAACTAGGCCCTCAGAATGTGGCTGACAGTTGTATGGCTGGGCAGACTACGGAGCCACTGGCAGTGGCACCAGGATTTAGTCCTACTGCTTATACTGAGGTTTTGGAACCCATTCTCTTCAGAGGGATACATTGCTCAGCCTAGATATAGTAAGGAGGGCTTTAATCCTTCCTCAAAGTAATGTGTCTTACCCTCTCTGAGGAGTGGATAGGGGGGTGGGAGAAAAGATAGAGGGGATGGGAGGAGGGGATGGAGTGGAAATTGTGATTGTATATAAAATGGAAGAAGATAGTTTTTTTGTGTTTTTCTAAATAAAATAAAAATAGTAAAAAGAAAAACAATTCAGAGTGTTCATATAATAACTGATATTAGGCATGTTGGTGGTTGAATTTTAAGTAAAGTGGACCCCAAAAAGGATTTTTAAAGAATAAATAACTGGACAAAACTCAAAGAACTTATAGAAATAAGACAAATAAGTATTGAAAAGAAACCAATCCAAGCTAAGAGAACAGCTATTAACCCTCTCCCTCCCTGACTGCACTGCAGTCTCCCTTCCCTGGCTGGTCTATGTGCCTACCAGGTATGTGTCTACTTCAGGGCATGGATTAGTATGGTCATAGTGGCTTCCTCAGAAAATTCTAGAAACATTCATGTATAAGACAAAGTATGTGTGTCTTTCAGTCTTCTTCCAGAAGGGACTTCGGGCAGTTTACAATGTTCACTGAAACACTCAATGAGAGCATGCAGGGGCATGCTATTCAAAACAGAAAAAAGTAACAGAGAGGGACTGGAGTGGCCGAGAAAAGCCTCCAGCAACTGCACCACGATTTCACTCTGCGTCTCCTCAGAGTCATACCTTTGGGAACAGAGAAACACTGCCAGTCATACACTCATCATATCCGTAAGTCACTCTGAATAACTAGATCTTATGTGAGCACTATGATCGAAGAATGCCCTGGGCATCATAGACCCAAACTCCATTACTGGATAAGTTCCTTAAGAGTATTCTTGCTATGGAGACAGATCCCTGCCCCTTACTTGGCAAAGCATGAAGAATTCAATTCTTCTGCAGAGGGTGCCCATGAACACATTTTTACTTTAAAATATATTTTGTGATGTCAAGAAATGAGAATCCAGGTGCAGTGGTAAGTGCTTTCCTGTAATACTAGCACCTGGAAGGCTAAGGCAAGAAAGTTGTCTAGAGACAACACTAGGCTACTTAAGGAGTTTGAGGTCAACTAGGGTACATAAGATATTGTCTCAAAAATAAAAAAGAAAGTAGAGAAAAGACTTCTTATCTTTCATACTCACTAAATGGAGTTATTTGGGGCCAATTTTTTTAACATAAAGTTAACAAAAAATTAAGTCCTTTGCTGTCACTATCCCACAAACTGCTAAAGAATGGTTTTATGAGTGTCAGGGAATATAAAACACGGAGATTTAGAAAGTTTGATAGTGAATTTTGATTGTCAATTTGACTAGATTAGAATGCTAACTAGACCATTAGTGAAGCACACATTTTGGTGTGCACAGGAGATATTTCTGGAGATTATTAAAAGACGACCCATCCTAGATGCGGACAACACCAACCTCTGGGTGGGGTCCTAGTCTGAGTGCAAAGGAGAGAAGGAGAGTGGACTGGGTGCTGCCATTCAGCTTCCTCCATTTCTTCGTCTAAGACACAAGAAAGTAGGGAAACCCTGTGTTATATTCCTGCCACCACTGAGCTATCTATCACACTCCTGCCCTATAATAACTGATTGTAACCCCTCAAATGATGAGCCAAAGTAAATCCTTCATCTCTTCAGTCGCTTTTGCCAGCTAACTTTCCACAGTGATGAGCAAAGTAATTAAAATAAAATTGATGCCAAGAAGTGGGGCAGTTGGGACTCAGGAAACGATGCAGGTGGTAAAGTGTTAGCCACACAGACAAAGACTTGTGTTTGATCCTTATCTCCCCACATGTAAAAGCCAGCCATGATTGCATGTACCTCTAATCCCTGGACAAAGGAGGCACAGACAAGAGGACTTCTGGGACTTGCCGGCTGTCCAGTCTAACCTAATCAGTGAGCTCCAGGATTAGTGAGAGATCCTGTCTCAAAAACTAAGATGGAAAGCAATTAAAGATGTCCAACATTGACCTTTTGTTCCAATGCATACAGATATAGAGGTATATCTGCTTACATATACACGAACATATAAAACCAACAAAAATAAAAAATGACATAAAAAAGTATTGACTTATGATGGAGCTGTGTAGTTCTTAAGTCTTTGGAGCTAGTTTCTGGGAGGGGTGTGGAAGAGTTTGGAGCCCCAGATGAGAAAACCCTGGATTGCTAAAGGCAATGCTTAATTGTGGATGCTTGGAAGACCATAATACCAAGGAAAATACAGATAGTGGATGCTAGGCTCCTGAGATATCAAAGTGCTACATCAGGAATCAGATATCTGCCCCTAGGTTTTTATTACTCATGCTACCCAGGCTAGAGGTCACTTGTATCACATTAAAGGAAAGCACCTGAATATATTCTGCAAATGTTCTAAAAGTTTGAGTGCGACTGATTTCAAAAGCTGCCGACTAATTTGTTTGGCAGAGGAAATTATAAGGAAGCTGTATAATGGATACTACTAATTGGTCGTACTCACATTTGCAGTGACAGAAAGCAGCAAGTGGAACAGAAAGATATGAGAGGTTTACAGTTGGGTGAGAAAGAAACAAGAGAAAATTTAACCTGCAGACCAATCAGGGACAAAGTACCAGTAACTATTAGTGTTATACATGTGTGGTTAAAGGAAACTCACAAACTCTGTAGAGAGACAATAGGAGCAGCACCTAGAGACTAACAACATCTTACCAATCTAAGACTACAGGATGGAAAAAGCAAATTCATATAAAAAGAGAGTGCCTGATGAGAATTCAGTTTCATGAGTTCCCAGCTTGAAAAGCAACTTCAAGGAAAACATTTTCATAGGTTCATCTGCCTATATATCAGAGGCCATTTTATTTAACTAGGCAAGGGCTAAATCTCAAGCTGGAAACAGAACTCGACATTGCTCATGTGCCATTGGTTTTACAAGCAAGCAAAAGCAGAAGAGCAATGGGACTCATGGAGGCTTCTGCCAAGACTTCAGAAAGCTGCTGCGGTCAGGCAATATATGGCAAAGAGAGATAAATCCTTAAGAAAGCCTGGAGATGCTATCATATGAAGGTGTGTACATAAACTGTAAGTGGTAATGGAGACTCCAGGATGTTGGACCATACCATCATAAACCCACCCAGGAAAGCTGTAAGCACAATACAGATCTATTCCAAGAGATGGAAACTCTATATGCTACAGGCAGCAGAGACTGGGGTAGACTATCCACAATGAACAACACAGATGCTGCTGCCACAGATGTCAGGTACAGAGTTGCAAGGTTTAGAGTTTGCACCAATAGCATTCAGTCTTGCCATGATCTGGCCTTTCCTTTCTCTGCCTCCATTCTTTTATTTTCAAATGGGACTGCTTACTCTATCCCTCTGAATACTGGAGATATGCAACTTGGTTTTTCCAGGGGTCACGGTGAAGAGACAGTCTTGAGCTTTATTGAGGGTCTTTGAGCAGTGTTGGTATGGAAAACTACGGCACCTTTTGAAGCTGAAGTATATGTATTTTGCATCACAAGATGATCAGGGGCCAGGTATGGAATGTCAAGGTCTATGTCCAAAGCCCCCATAGTCTCCGTTGTTTAAAGAGTTAGCCCCTAGCTGGTGACAATGTTTTGGGAGATTGAAGCCCTTTGGAGATGATGCCCAGCTGGGAGAACTAGTTCATTGGGTGGGCCTTATGAGTTATATAGCATGGTCCTACTTTCAGGTCTAATTTCTCTATGCTTCCTGAGACATGTAGGTTGCTATAGTCATGCCTCTCCCATCATAAATCAATTGCATCCCTTCAACCTGTGTGTTAATATAGATATACAATATCCTTTAGAGATATTCCTGACAAGCTTTTGTCATAGCATCAAGGAACAGCACTAACACAGCAGGATATTAGGACAACTTTTTTTTTTTTGGTTTTTCAAGACAGGTTTTCTCTATGTAGCTTTGGAGCCTGTCCTGGAATTCACTCTGTAGACCAGGCTAGCCTTGGACTCACAGAGATCCAACCGCCTCTGACTCCCAAGTGCTGGTATTAAAGGCATGTGCCATGACCACCTAGAGACAACTTTTACATAAGTAAAGGACCAAATCCTGCCTTTACTGTCTGAATGGTACCACTGGCTTAGACAGTCACTCTTCCAAGGCCTTATGAGTATGTACACATGCATAGACTATGATCCCTGATATTCTTTCATGAAGTATTGTCAGAGCTATCTTACTCTGAAACTATAAAGACATCATAACACACTCAGGTAGTTCAAAATAAAACCTTCCAAGATCATCCGGGGAAGAAAAACATCAAGAAAAGCTAAGACAAAGACAAAAGTTGTACAGGATAGCTGACTAAGGGGCAAGACATACTTGTAGCATCATGGGATACAGGAAAACTCATCTGAACAAGGCCATACAATGTTTACCTTCCATGTAATCTCCTGGATGGAAGACTGTGAGGCACCTGATTTCCAACATGTTAGTCTTTCAAAATAAAATATTCTATTGATGAAAAAAGAACTTAAGAATTTTTAGGGTAAAAAGGACAACATATGTTTTGAGAAAAATGAAATATGAGAATCTTCTAGGAAGAATCAATCATTTTGGAGGGTTTCTGGGCCTGGCATCATGTAGATGAACATGTTAAAAACATGGTAGATATTCATTAAATAATTGTTTACTCTCATGATAACACTGGGTTATGTTTATCTGTTTGAGTATTTGAAGGGTCCCAAGCCTTGACTAGATAAACAATCCACAAGTCCATGTGCACCTTCTCCTGCCAAATATGTACCCACAGATGCCGACAAAGCTTCAAAGAGAGGATCAAGGGACACAGAGGACATGAGGGGTTCTGTAGAGAGCGGAGCCGAGTCCATGGCAAAGCAGGGGCACTCACAGAGGCTTCCTAGAAGCCCTGCATTGCAGAGCACAAGGAAACACTTCTCTGTTGTAGAATATTATTTTAAGATGTGTTACACTTGTTTATGCTGTACAGCATTTGCTTAATGATGCAAAGATGGGTTGCATTCTTTTATGTTGCATTTGTTTAACCCTGTGAAGCTGTATTTCTTTGTCTGCCTATAACACCTGATTGGTCTAACAAAGAACTGAAGAGTCAATAGCCAGGCAGGAGAGAGCTGGTAGACAAATAGAATAAACAGGAGGAGAAATCTGGTCTCTAGAAAAGTGAGGGGAGGAGGATAGCACCAGGGGCCAGCCACCTGCTCACACAACCAGACACAGAGTAAGAAATAAAGAAAGATATAGAATAAAGAAAAATAAAAAGTTCAGAGGTAAAATGTAGTTAAAGAGAAACAGAAAAGCTGGCTAGAAATAGCCAGGCTAAGGTCAGGCATTCATAAATAAGAATAAGTCTCTGTGTATTTTTCTAGGAGCTGAGTGGCAGGCCCCCAAAGAGTAAAAGTCCAACTACACTTCTCCTTTCTCCTACCTACAGTGTGAGTGATTTCTGCATTTTTTTTCTATCCTGGTTCTTAGACTATGGTTCAGGTGGTTGTGGGCAATGCTGGAGGCAGCCAGGGCACAGATTTGCCTGTTTTTACCACCACTAATCATCAACTGGTGAAGTCCAATCTTTGGGTGAGCTCAGAATAGAAGGTCTGCTATAACATCATAGTGTGCAAGCTTTTTCACAGAATAAAGGCAAAGCAGTAAGTGATGCCCAGGAGGCTATCTGTAGCTGAATGTTTTAGCTGATTACCAGGTAGTTGTTGTTGGTGGTGATGGTGGCGATAGTGTTGATGGTGGTGTATGTATGTCTCTTTTTGTTTCTCAGCATATGCTCAGGCTCCATTTCCAACCTCCCTTCCACTTTTACACGGCCATGTGATTGAATTCTGCTCAATGAGATGTGACAAATGACACTTGTTAAGCCTAGCCATGCTACCTCCAGAAGATACATGACACTTTACTTTAGCTGAAGGGGAATATCTGATGTGATATTTCATTTGTGTTTTAATAAATAAAGCTTGCCTGAAGTTCAGAGAGTAAAACAGCAGCACTGATCAACCTTATAGACCAGGCAGTGGTGGCACACACCTTTAATCCCAGTAGCCACACTAATTTGCCATAGAAACTAGACAGCAATGGTGCACACCTTTAATCCCAGCACTAGAGAGGGTTATAAGACAGGAAAAGACAGCTCTCACACACAGTCTCATTCTGAGATTCTTGATGACAGGATTGCCATTTCAGACTGAGGTAGAGGCAGTGACTGGCTGTTTTGCTTTTCTGACCTTCAGGTTGAACCTCAATTTCTGACTCTGGGTTATTAAGAGTGGTGCATATATCCTTACCCTACATTGCTTGACAAGAAATCATACAAGTCTAGGACCCAGGATGACTGAGAGGATTATGTGTGCACAGATACTGTGCAGTAGACAGTACACACATTCACTGTGCACAAACATCTACGTCAAACACACACACACACACACACATACATACACACACACACTCTACATTCATCTAACTTTCCAATACAAGGTCCCCATTATATTACATTTTACAAACAGATTTTTTTTAAACTAAGTCATTCCCTCAAGTAAAGATCTATCCCAAAATGCTATAGGCATTGAGTCCTGACTCAGAGAAAGCTGTCCAAATCCAGGGCCAGGCTAAATTACACAGTGTCTTGTTATATCACCTCCACACTGCTCATGAAATACTCATTAGCCTTCTCCCATACACCAGATGCTGCATCTGGCATTTGAGAAGCTTGGTGGGGATGATGTTATCCCTGTTCCCAAGGAGATCGATAGCCATACTGTAGTGGCTGGAGTTGGTCTGTGTGGGCCCCTTCTCTCCTCTCATTTTAGGCTTGAGGTATTCCCTTCCCCCACGGAGCAACTGAATTCTAGAACAGACCTGAAGACCCTTCTTCTTTCCAGGCCACTCAGGAACCCTACCTGTTTAGAAGGCAGCTGGACTCTAGGAGAGAGTTGGGTGTCCTTGGGAGGGCAGCAAAGGGCTCAGAGGTTATGTACTAGAACAGCTCAAGCCTGGAGGCGGAACTGCCCCCATTCCTCTCTCCACTCTGCCACATCACTAAGGGGATTTTTTTCTACTGGCAGTCTCACTAGTGCACATCCACATTTAGATAAGTGGTACTAAAATAAAATGGACTATAATTATTGTTATAGATTACAGTAATTATAGACAGGGAAAGGGCCGATTAGATTACCACTCCTTCCCTCCCTCCCCACATCGACTAGCTGATTGAAGGAGATTTGTGCAGAACACAATAAACATGCTGTGAGCTTTGGATGCTGCCATGACCTCCTAGGGACCCACAGTAAAGGGCAGGGCCACAGAGCAGAGGTGGTAGGAGGGAAGGGCAATCAACCTGAAAATAAACCAGTCATTAAGGAGTAGAGCCTCTCACCCTCCCGCCTCAAGGTCATGCCCACATATACACCACAACTGTGGCAGGGCTGGCCTTGCCTGGTATATTCAAGCCATATAACGGCTTGATTGGTAGGGGTCCTCCTATCTGTCTTCTTGTCTCTGTCTACATTGGTGTCATGTACACCTGCCGGTCCTGTATCTAACAAGGACAGCAGTAACATTGGTAAGTAGCTTCCTTCTCTACACAGGTCAGCTGGAGAAGTCATTCCCATTCATGGGATAATGTAGTGAGATCACAGACAATGTCCAGGGCAGACAATGCCTGGAGGGGTGGATCTCAGCAAAAGTGTCTGACCCTTCTTTTGCCCTGGCCATTCTGGGGCCTAGCCAGACATGCTGCAGCTCTCATTCTTACTGCCCCAATCTGATCAATCTACCCGGGCTACAACATCTACATTGTGCCCTCTGTCTGATTTGCACAGTAGCATTATCACTGGCAAGGCCCCTTCAGCATACTGGGTTCCAAAGTCAAGGTATCTGTATTATTACTTCCCCTTCCTTGAGGCCTGTTTCATATCCTTCAGCAGGATAACTGGAGGTTAAGGAGTACCTCCTGCCCAACTAGCCCCATCTCCCATCTTCCATAACCCAATATTTTAGGGCTACCCATTAGTGTAAATCATGTCGGTGCCAAGCTATGCCCAGCCCAGCAGTTGCCCACTAGCTCTGTTTCCCATAACCCACGACAAACTGCTTCCTGCCACACTGAGTATGCTGTCCACTGGAAAGGCCCTTTTCTTGGCCCCTTTCCACTGCTCTTTATCATAGGTACCATGGCAAGTATGACCACATCCCATTCCAGGGTCTGAGAAGGTCTTCTATGGCTAAGAGAGTCTGCTCCCAAAGCATTCCCCAGGGATCGGCCCTGGTGAAGTTCTCAGCTCCTGTCTCCCATCAGTACTTTGAACTGCTTGTCACATTCCGAGCGTCTGCTTGCTCATTGGTCACCTTCCAAAGACCATAAAGTTCGTGAAAATAGAAGTTATTTTGTCTTTTAATTACCCCTTAGCCGAGTGTCTGACACCCAGCAGATACCAATTAAGACTTGATGAATTAATGAAAAAGTCAGGAGTTATTGGATGCCTAGAAGCATCTGGCCTTTTACCTTCTTGATTTACTTCTTCCAGATGGGGAAACTTTTCCGTAAGGTTGGGGCCGGAGGTGCAGGGAGTCTTCTCAGAGGCAAGGCTCATCTAGGTACTAGGTGGGGAGAGGATAGTATTATCCTCTCTCCAGTGAAGCGGGGAGAAAGTAGGAGGAGAGGGAGAACCCTGTGTTTCTCTGGTAAAGCACTTGAGCTGGAAACAACAGTGAAGCACAGGTACCCTACTTCAGACTGTGATACAGTCTTACTTGGTGGACACAAACCAGCAGCCCTTTAATCCAGTGTGGCCTCACCCCCACAGAGGTGGAAACCCCAGTCTTGATTTCATGGCTAAAGAATCTGCTCACAACAACCAAGAAAAATCAAACACAAGTTCACCATTTTCCCTAAGCTTTCCAGATCCCCACTTGGGCTGCTTTTGTTTGGAACTCAAACATCCGCTTTTGGTTTCTGTGTTCCAGAGAGGGCATCGGAGTATAGGTGTACCCCAAACAGACGTACAGACATACAGATAGATATACAGAGGGGAAGGCTGTGTAGATTGGGAGCCTCAGTGGTATCAATGCATTGTCCCGCAATGGAACCCTGTTCCTATCACAAGACATCCAGAGGCCAGCATGCCTAACACATGTAACTCCCTTCACCTTGGAGACACTCGCAGGATGCAGAGTCTCAGAAAGCTATAATGTGTCAGAGTGTCAAGATCTTGTCTTTCTAGGAGCAGGACCCATGAGAGCAGCTTCTCTATGTGGGATACGCATCTGCCCACCGTGCCCAGTGGCTCACTGACAGTAGAAAGTACGATATGACTGAACTTCATCATGAAGACATCACTGGTGATGGAAACCAGAAGAAAAGATTTATTTCCTATGATAAATGCCCTATTGGGCTTGACTACCATCTTTCCTAGAGAATTCCTGGCCATCACTGATGGGTAAACTGAAGTTTTAATGGCTGGCAGATCCTTTGCGTGTAATTCCATCCATATCCCAATCCTTTGAGAGATTGTGAGTGAGAGCCATTGGCCCTGGTCACTACTTAGATCCTGGGATCTGAGAGGATGTGGGTCCCCTTGCCCTTGGTACTCTGTCCCATCTCATATCCTCAAAATCTTCCAGGGCTTCCACAGGCCAGGCTAGCTCCTGTTTCACCTTCCTCCTAGTCCTGTCAGGCAGTACCAATCATACGAGAGAAAATGAGATCTTCACTCTGTATTCAGCCATTCAAACCCCAGACACAATCATAGCTACTTGTGCGTCTCTTACGAGAGCTCTCAAGATTTGCCACACCTGGAAGCTTTCTTTGCGCTGTTCTTTCCCCAGCCTGGAATGCAGTTCCCCTGGCTCTTTATGTGCCTTTCCGCAACTCAATATTTAGGAGTTGTATGTTCTATGTGCTTGTATATTGTTACTTGTACTTGCTGTATGTACTTGTATGTTGGCCCCATCACAAAGGGTCTGCAGATGAGAATATACAAGACCATCCTACCACTGGCCCCTCCCCAGCACTACGAGAGCTCATTCACCTAGTCAGAGTTTGGGAGACGGTTGATCAGGTGTATCCTAGCTTATGAACTATGTCCCCTGAAGAACAGGACCCGCAAGAAAGCATAGTCTAGTATATCTTTCCATTTGCCTGTCTGCAATTCCTAGTGTGGTGCTGCCTCAGAAAGTTAGTGGCAGATTTGCTGGCTGAGCATTTCAACTTTCTCTCTACTAAAAAAAGACAAATGGTAATGCTTCAAAGGCAAGTCAAAAACTGAAGACTTCTTCAGGCCAGAGCATCTGGGAAGGTTCTTCTTCCCTGGGCCATTGGCTTGCTTTTTCCTTAAGAGAGCCTTGGGGTAAGACCTGTTTGCCACTCGCTGTTGCTAGTGAGGTATACAGGTGCATCAAAACTCGCTAGGGCTGACTTGGAGTAACTGGCCAACCCTTGTCACCTGAGCCAATGAACACCAGATTACACCAATCAGGAGGACTTAGGCTGTTTGGAGGCTGTTCACCCAGCCAAGACTCAAGCAGATAGAAAGAAATGGGCATGGAATTCAGTGGTGGAGGGGACAGGGTGGGATGTGTATGGTGTATGCCCACCTATCTTTCCACCAGCTCCATCATGGATAACTGCCCTCATTTTCTTCTTGCCCTGATTTTTTTCCATTTCTTAATTAGGAAAAACATGAAAAATATCTCCAGTTGTGCATTAAGTATTTCTGCACAAGGATAAGCTTTCACTAATCCTTTTCTGGAAATGAGGTATGGTCTAAATAAATAAAAAAAAAAAACAAGCTCCGTCTTCCCCCGGGGTGCCCCCACTCTGGATTTAGGTCATCCACATGTGTATTTATGATCTATTTTCAAATTTACAGATTCTGACTGTGTAAGCAGGAACTGCTGAGCTGGCTCTGCGGCCAGGGCACCTGCCAGAGCTGCTGTTCTGCAGAGGCCCCATTGCTTACGTGCAGGTTCATCCTCCACAGGAGCTGCTGGGGGTTCGGCAAAGTGGAAGGGCCTGTCTGCCTCTAGATTTGGGCAGCACTTCTAAGAGAGAATGAGGAATCCCGGGTTGTCCCCTCCCTGTCTTATCTCAATTTATAGTGCTGAGGACAAAGATTGTCCCCTATGGGGACAATCCCTGTGCTAGATTAACTCTTGTACTTGCCCAGCTAGCTTGAGATGGGACCCTTTCAGCTATGACCTTGTGATTCCTTGGCCACAGAGAAAGAGCCAACAATCAGCCTTCAAGGGAAGAAGAGGGAAACTGAGTTCATTCAGAAATGCCCATGGTCAGAAGAGGGATAGACCCTGTGTAGTTTGGGAGTTGCTTAGTAAAGAGAACTAGAGGCTTGGCAAGAGGTGAACAGTGGCCCAGGCATAGCCTCAGCCAGTTGTGGATACCCCACCCCCACCCCTGCAGAGTATGTTTAAAGTACAGACCAGCTAGTATACTTCACAGAAGTCCCAGGGTAGGACCCATTACCCTCACTTCCCCTCACTGAAGAAACCAGGGCACTGTGACAGCATTGCACCTTCATGTGCCCTTGGTATTCATGCCGCTCCCTGCATTTGCAGGAAGTTCTGTCCTCTTATACTGCTTCAGGCCTTGATTTTGAAGATCCTTGGTCTGGAAGCTGGTCCTGAAGCTCCTTATTATCTCAACTATGAAGCGGGGCTGAGACCATTTCTACATGCTCTCTTATAGACCCAGCTCCTCCACCAGAGCACACAGGGGAACCGAACTGGTAGACAAGCCAAGCGGGGCAAGAATCAGCCATCAGCTGCAACAATGTGGCAGGGCAAGGTTGCATCTCCTTGCATCCCCTGCCATTTCCTATCACCTAATTCTATGATGGGCAAAACCCAGAAACTCACTCAACATAGATTGAGCAAAACGATTAAATGAAATGATACAGTTTTCCAAGCACCTACCTGCAATTTGTTACTAGGCAATTGTTCTCAGGGGGACTGGTTCTACACCCAGGGCCTATTTCAGGTTAAAAAGTGGGGGCCAGGGCTTGCAAACAACAAATAAGATATGCCCCTACACAGAGACTGCTGGGAAGAAGCAGAACTGGCAGGGAACACATGAATCACAGAGAATAGGACAGCAGATGGTATGGATTGGAGAGGAGGGTTCAAGACCCACCAGCATGGAGAATCAGCACATGCTGAGTCCCTGGGTGTGGGGCGGGCCTTGTCTAGGGACAGACCAGAAGCCACCATGGCAGTGGTGGTCAAGCCTTTGACCCTGCCTGTTTTTTGGCTTGGTCAAGGGTACACAGTAAAGAATACTCCTAGAGCAAGCATCCTGAGACTGAAAAGAAGGTGGTTGTTGATTGACACCCAGCCTTAACATGCTGTGTGGAATATCTTACTCAGCATCCCCTCATCTACCATGCCATCCTCATCCTCCACACTGTCTTCATCTAGCCCTTGTCCTGAGCTACACAGAATGCCCTGTATCCCAGCTCCCTCTCTTCTGGGAAGGAAAGATCCAAAGATAGCAAGCAGCCAGTTTCCATAATTATATGAGAAATAACAGGTACTCCATGGGCCCTTGTTTTCTAAGAACATGGGTGCCTTTCTCCATGGCTCCCCTTCTACTGCCACCTTTGTTTTTTTAATTATTTTTTAACCCACTGAGTCCAATTGATCCTGGCCATATGTCCGTAGGTGTAAGTTCATCCACTGGGGAATGAATAACCTACTAGAGGCCATACTCCCAAAGAAAAGTGACTCTCCCATCAACAACTAATAGCTCTTCAGAGATGGGATGATAATCAAGAAGGAGGCAACACCAAACATGCAAATAGAATGCCTGCCCCCAAATTGATGCTGCAGGGAGAAACCGGCCCAGGGAAAATGGAATAGCAGAAATGTAAATGAAGAAATGTAAACACTATTGTGGTAAATTATCTCTTAGGGAGAAAAAAGATTAAGAGTTTAGACAAATGTGTTCCCAACCTCAAAGAATTTATAGATAACAAGGTCTCTGAAAGGAAAAAAAAGAAACCTAAGAGATACTAGAGTTCAAAGAAGAGATTATTAAACAACAGATGGAGATGAAATGCTAACAGTGGGTTTTAGAAAAAGAACAAAGCCAGCGAGGGATCCAGAAACCCATTTAGAAGTCACCAAGGAAGGACTAGCACCAGAGTTCAGGGAAAGGGAAGCAGCCTAGGAGGCAAGGGCATAGCTTAGTCTCTGAGTCCTGGGCAGGAAGCCAGAGAGAGGGGCTGAGGGAGCAGTGTCCAGAGATGAAGCATTGCCTTGGGCTATGAAAGCCAAAGTGCGGCCCTAGCCTTGAGCTAAAGATCTCCACTCAAGCCAGTCAGCCAGTGAGGCATGACTTTCACACATCCTTCTTCAACGGGGCATGGATCCCTGCGCCCCTGGGACCTATCACTCCCCAGAAGGTTAAGCACACTCTGCCATCAAAGTCATCAGAAAGCCATCCTGACATACAAAACTACTGGCGACAGCAGCAGCAGTAAGGAAAAAGCTGTAGCCATCAGAGCCGCTGTCCCTGTCTCTGGATGATGTCATGTGACTCAAATAAATCTCAAACTGACATTTCCACCAGTGGAAGAAGCCCTGGTGAGGTGCCTTTTGGTGATTGTTAAGTGCCTTTTTTTTTCTTCTTGGCCCTGCTTGTTGTGAAGGCATTGGGTACTGGTACCAGAATCAGTTTTCTTGCTCTGAAATGCACTGATCTGTCCTCAGGTACGGTGCAGTCTTTATTGCTTAGATATCCTGCATGGACTGAGAGTTACTGAAACCCTCGGCTCTCTCCCCTCCTGGCTATATGAACTGAGAGCTGTAGCTCTGTGTCACACAGAGGTCCACGGAGAATCAAGGCAGACTCACTCACTCACTTCACAAGGGAACCTCTCAGTCACCGCCCCCTTGAAGTCAAAGCTTCTTGTTCCTGGGGTCCCAAAAGAATAATGGCAATAGCATTCTAGAGAGTTCTGTGGCAAAGTCTTGGGGATCCTAAGTCTGTGTGCATCAGAAGATGAGGCTTGGAAAGGAAAAGGGAGGTAAACACAGAAGGACCTGCCCTTCAGTGTGACCACAGCGAGGATGATTCAGGATGCCCACTCTGTCTCCTGCTCTGGAGCTCCGCCATACCTGCCTTTCTTGAATCTGGGGAACTTTTACAAGATCCAGCATCTGTCTGGCAAACGGAAAGGCTGGCTGTCACTGTCAACCATGGGTGTTTCTTGCAGAAAAGTGGAAATATGCCTGCTCTCTGGGTTCTTGCAGGGAGAATGGACCCTGTGACCTCTCCAAGCCTACCTTGTGTCAGCATATCTAAAAGGAGTCTATGATACTGACTCAGTCAGAGCAACTATGGGTACATCCCAAAGTAGACCTTTGCAAAGCATGCTGTAGGGACTTAATTAACTCTCTGCTGGGAATTAGCTGCCTACTGCCCAGAAATCATCTCCAGTCCACCAGGCACAGTATCTACGTATTACTCTCTAGATCAAACTCCCTGAATTCCACCTATCAATCACTTGGTCTCCTAAAATCTTTAGTAGTCTTCCTGTGCAGACCAGGGCCCTTGTTTCTCCACTTGACTAATGGCTACTTTCTATTTTAAGCCCTTACAGACAAAATGTGTGACTTTATCCATAAAATCCAGCGCAGTCCTGGAAGATGGTCAAGAATGATGTAAGCGAAAGAAGAGAGTCTGGTTCTTGACCCGAGAGTATTTGCATGCCGTCTCCAACTTGCATGATGCCTGCTGCTCACTCAGAGGCTCCAGCACTTAGCATCTTTATTATGCTCCAGGGTACTAACCATGATTAGATGGGGCCTATTCCATACTCTATAATGCTAGCTATTCCTGTCACTGCAAAGAGAGCAAAATGCCAGGCAGAGAGTGAGGAGTGCGAGGAAATATGAAATCACTGTTACAGTAGGAGTCATCCATACAGAGAAAGAAAACTCGGCTGGGATAATTTAGCCTGGTGAGGCTTCCAGAGAGGGGCTCAGGTACGACTGGGCAAGAGCCACAGCAAAAGCCCCAAGACAAATGAACTCAGGATGATAAAAACAGACCCACAAAAAATTAAACTGATTTCTTTACTCCAGGCTTTTAATGTACTAATGTGTGACGTGCATCATGCTAAGACAGACTGAATACAGGGAGCTTCCCACTCTGGGCTCTGCCCAGGGCCCTTCCTCTGGGAAGCATCTCCATGAAGCCGTGCTGCTCAGAGCCATATTTGGAAAAGCCAAATTAATCTCTCCATCAGAACAGGTGTTCCGGTGGATTGTTTTTGCCCAAATGAAGGCTAGAGTTTTCCCCTGCTGAGGTTATTTAGTTAGCCTCCACACAACCTGCCATAATAATTTAAATATCAAGTTTGTTACCCATCATCTTAGCTTCTTAATGTGACCAGTAACCTAATCATTTATATGATTTATAACATCACAAGAGAAACAAGCCGCATTATTTCCATCTCTGGTACTGAAGTACGGAGCCTCGGTGCCAACAGAGGAAACATGTCTGGCAGGGAATGTTACCAGGATCATGTTCACAACGAAGATAGTAATGAGTTTCATCAGCGTGTGTCTGCGCGCATTCCAAGTGACAGGCTGTGACATCACACCCAAAATATTGATGAGATGGGTGTGCGAGGAAGAAAGCAATTCTCACTCACAGAGCATGTTTGTCGAATGACCCTTTTACCTGATTATTAACATTAGTGTCCAAAGGATTGATGGACAGAATAATGCTACAGTAGCTTGTCTCTACAAAAAAAAAAAAGTGGAAATTGGATTCCCTAGTGTAACAATGCAGAGAGGAATTTATGTTTTTCTTTCAGGGACAACTTCCCACTCACAGACGACTTTGGTAAACAAGAGTGGCTACTTCATAACAAGCCAGTGACAGTGCCTCAGTTTTCCTATGTGTGTTTTGCTTACCAGTCACTCTATCAGGAGTTCCTACCATGTGATGTTATCTATCACGAGGCTGTCACCAAAACATGCTGGCATCATACTCTAAGCTTGCCACATTATAAATCAAAGCACACTTATTTTCATTTGTAAAGAATTCAATCTCCAATATTTTGCTAGAGAAATAGAAAACAGCCTGAGGCAAACAGCTGTTAGGTAATCTAATAGAAGTGTCTTGTTTTTATTTATTTATTTATTTATTTTTGGTTTTTTCGAGACAGGGTTTCTCTGTAGCTTTGGAGCCTGTCCTGGAACTAGCTCTTGTAGACCAGGCTGGTCTCGAACTCACAAAGATCCGCCTGCCTCTTGTCTCCCGAGTGCTGGGATTAAAGGCGTGCGCCACTACTGCCCGGCTTGTTTTTATTTTTTAACCCATTGTTGGTGGGGATTAAATACTAATGAATTCAAAGTTTGGGTACAGCCAAAGCATACACTGGGTGCTGCTTTCAAATGCTTTCTTTCCCTGCCCCAAAGTGTGATTTTAGCAGTCTCTCAGGTCTCTAACTTAAAATAACAGATGATACCTTCTCTGCTCAATTAATAAATAAAATATTTTTGAAGACAAAGAAATGATAAGCCATAGATAGATGAAGACCTAAGCAGTTAGTCACTGTCCTATTACAAATATTTTGGTGATTTCTACCTGAAGCACACAGTGGATGGATATGGATGGGGAAACTTAAATCATTGGGCCCTCCGTTCTTTTCTCCTAAAGTCAGGACAGCATCACCACTCTGGAATCACACAGGCGTATATTCGAACCTACCTGCTCCTTCCACGCTTACTCTTAAGATCAGAGGCCCAAGTTTTATGCCAAACCAAAGCTACACAGTGATTCTACTGCTATGTTTCCATCAATCAGTGACGTCAATGAATCATCAAGATTGCTTCACAGAGCATCAGTCCTGCAGGATGATGTTTAGAGATGGTTTATCCCCATCTCCAGAAGCTATGGAGCTACTAATAGCTCAAAAGATGCCATTCAGTAAAGAATCCTGCTTGGTACTGTTTAATTTAGTGCATTCCTCAAACACATGTGAATACAAAGGACTGTAATTTTACATTTAACATAACTACATCTCCTAAAGAACTAATGTTTCTTGAAACATACTTTCAGACATATTCTAAATCCATTCTGGGAAATTTGTTTCTGTATCAGAACAAAACAAGAAGTGGAGGAAAAATAGACTAGCCATGGAGCAAAGAATCCTGGGAAATGTAGTCCCTTTTAGCAATGCACAACTCTGACACAGATAGAGAACAAATCTCAACATGAATTGCAGTTGCTTAGCAGTAATACAAAGAAGGTGACTATGGAAAGAACACTGTAAGATGTAGCAGACAACATCTTCAAAACAAACTAGGAAATGTACTGTGTGTACTGCCTGACGTTTGTGTGCACATGTGTGTTAGAAAATCCAAACACCTGAGGAGTCCAGAAGTTGGTGGGAGGTGTCTTTCTTAATTGGTTCCCATCTTTTTTAAAATTATTTTTAAGATTTATTTAACTATGTGCATTTTTATTTATTTTATGTGCATTGGTGTGAAGGTGTCAGATCTCCTGCAACTGGATCTTCAGACAGTTGTGAGCTGCCATGTGGGTGCTGGGAATTGAACCCGGGTCCTCTGGAAGAGCAGTCAATGCTCTTAACCACTGAGCCATCTCTCCAGCCCCCTTGTTTTCCATCTTAGGTTTCTTTTTGAGACAGGAAGTCACTGAAACTGGAGTTAACTGATTTAGTTATGCAGTGAGCTCACAGGATTCACCTGCCTCCATCTCTCTGGAGCTGCACAGAATGATAGCGGCCTTCCTGGATCGTAGGCAAACAGGACACGGTGAAGACGAGAGGAGAAGCTATCTGTGTGAAGAGCAGAGACATGGTGGAGGAAAGAAAAGCATAGGAAAAAGGAAAGCTGGAAATAAAACTCCCAACACTTAAATGAATTGAAATATTGTGGATAGTGTCCTTGTTAGGGTTGCTATTGCTGCAATGAAACACCATGACCAAAGCGATTCAGGAAGGAAAGGGTTTATTGTGTTTATGCATACACCATCATCACTGAAAAAAGTCAGGACACGAACTCAAGCAGAGATAGAACCTGGAGACAGGAGTTGATGAGGAGCTATGGAGGGTGCTGCTTACTGACCTACTCCCCAAGGCTTGCTCAGTCTATTTTCTTATAGAACTCATGATGACCAACTCAAGGATGGCACCATCAACAATGGGCTAGACCTTCTCCTATCAATCACTAATTAATAAAATGACTTATAGTTGTATCTTATGGAGGCATTTTCTCAGTTGAAATTCCCTCCTTTCAGATAACTCTACTGTCAAGTTGACATAAAACTAGCCAGGAAAGATAGAGATCATCACGGGAAAGATATCAGAGAAATGAGAAAGTTTGAGTTGGTATCACAGTGAAATTTAAGTATATCCAAACAAGAGCAAAAATGTAATCTTATAGCTTCCAAAGAGAAAGAATAATTTGACATCAGACTTCTCAACAGCAACACTGGATTCAATAAGACAATAGAAAAAAATTTTCAAGACATTTAGATGAAAGAATGACACCTGAAATTTTATATTCAGCCAAAAAAATCTTCCAAATGCCATGGAAATATATGTCTTTGGACATAGAAAGCTGCATTAGATTACCCTGTTAGAAAACCGATTTACAAGACTGTGAGAAAGTTCCCACATAAGAAACAACTTAGCAGATATTACCAAGAGTGTATGAAGTAGATGAAAAGAAGCACACATCTTTTTTCTTCACTTTTCTCTTTTTAAATCTAAGAGCACTTTCAAACAGTGCATGAAGAAGGACATACATACAAAGTGAAATGAAAATAAGGTTATTTGGGTGGTGAGGAGACACTAAGGGTGTGAATCTGCTAAGTTCCTCATATTTCCAAAAACACACACAAAAAGGAACAAGACACCATGTGCCTAAAACACTATACACCTGATACTCTAACCTTGAAAGTTATCAAGAATTCCACAGAATCAAAGCTAAGCCTGAGGACACAACTCTGTAATCTCAATACCTCAGGAGGAGAACTTCAAGTTCAAAGACTGCCTAGACCAGAATGAACAAGCACTAGGTTGGCCCAAGCAGCCATGTTAGAATCACTGTTGAAATAAAAACATGTAGGGGCTGGAGAGATGTCTCAGACATTAAGAACACTGACTGCTCTTCCAGAAGACCTGGATTCAATTCCCAGAGCCAACACACTGGTTCACAACTATCTGTAACTCGAGTTTCAGGGATCTGACACCCTCTTCTGGCCTCCTCAGATACCAGACATACACATGGTACGGAGAGATACATGTAATCCAAACACACATGCACATAAAATGGAGGTAATAGAAAAGAAGAGGTCTGTGGGTATGGCCTGTGAGCATTAAGAAAAAATTATTCATTGAGTTATGTGAGTAAATACTAAGAAATGTCCATAATCATTGGTCACATAAATCAAATAATCACCAAATGTACAAAAATCATGAACAGCCAATTTAATGAGCATATAACTCTGAATTAACTTAAATGTCCAGACCTTTATCAGACACATAGAGTTGATTTCCAAAAGCTGATTTCATATTACACAAAACCAAGCTGTGAGTGTCTGGACGAAAAATTACAACTTAAAGCCCACCTGAGGCTCTCTACCGGGGGCAGCAAAGAGAAAACAAGGGCCCTCCCTGTACCAGGCTCTATTACAGTGAGCAAATATATCAAATATATGACGGGGTATGGAAGAGAGAGACAGAATAGTCCATGTCCTGAGGAGAGAGGCTGATCTGAAGAGCGGAAAGCAGTGAGGAGTTGGGTAAGGCGGGTGGGCCTGCTTGTCACCTAGGCCATGGTGATGTCCTGGGCCTGGGTTGTTGCAACAGACCATTTCTGAGTCCATGGTCTTGTTGTAGCTGCAGAGTCTATTTTGATGTCCCTCGCTCCTATGACCACTGAAGGCCAAGAGAATAAGGCTACACAGAGTTGGTCTTGGACCTCACTAGCTGCCCTCACCACAGTGAGTTCTGCAGTTCACCTGGGCAGTAAGACAGAGTTGACCCTATTGGTAGGAGTGCAGGCAAGCTGGCCCTGAGGAGGTGAGAGCAGAACCGGTCTCCCACACCCCTCTCTGTCAGATAGTGGCATAGGCAAGGGACAGATGCCCCCCACCCTGACCTTTATCACCTGTGGCATGTGGGAGAGATGGTCCCAAAGTTATGAGAACTAGAGAGGTGGTCCTGCCCCTCACTTGTAACATGAGGGTCCTGCTC
>JAQHUG010000052.1:6132911-6144456 GCA_028555095.1 Dicrostonyx torquatus
TTGAGCGGGCCAGCAGCTGGGGGCTTGGGAGCCAGGCGCTGGGAACACAACCCACACCTCTCCCCCAGTTACAACATTGGACTAGCTGCCTATAGGCAGAGAGCTTCAGGGTATTCTGTGATTCTACCCATGTTGGGTGAACTTTTCCATGATACAACTGTGTTTGAGTCACCCCTGCTTCTCTACATGATCCTTCACCCATATTCCTAATTTAATAACAAAACAAAACAATGAAAGCCCCTTGGTTTACCAAGTTGGACTTGGGTACATTTATTACTTTGGTATACTGGATTCCTGGATGCCTTTCTCTGGGATAAATGGCTCTCTTTTCCTGCTCCTCTTGATCTCCCTTCTCTCTCTCTCTCTCTCTCTCTCTCTCTCTCTCTCTCTCTCTCTCTCTCTCTCTCTCACACACACACACACACTCTCTCTCTCTCTCTCATATAGCAAACATTCTTGAATATAAAACTTTCAAACTTCTAGCATATAGGAAAAAATTCAAAGTTTCATAGGTTTATAGAGGATATAGATAAGACACCAAAAGCACAATATTTCAAAAATTTCAAAATTTGTAATGTACCAACATTCAAACAACCCATGCTTTAAAGAACAAACTATTATTGGAATTAAAAAGCAAGTGAAAAATGGGACTAGCTTTAAGACACATAGCTAAGGGACAACTGTGTCAAGATCCAGCACCTGCAGCAGGTCACCTACAACCACCTGTAACCCCAGCTCCAGGGAATCCTGTGCCCTCGCTGGACTCCAGAGCAGAATCCCGTGGTATACATATACATACGCAGGCATGTATACATTCTCATAAAACAAAAATGAAGACAATAGATAAAAATAGTCTAAAGAATACACAGAAAATCAAGTTTCTCCTCAACAATCAATCAAAATAATTGCACTTTGAAAATAGATGCAACAGTCAAATGGACAGAGGACAAGAGGGCACACAGATGACAAATCTGAATGGTTGAAATTAATAATACTAACAAAAAAAATGAGAATGCAGAATCCTAGGAAGAATATGAAGCATAAAACATATTAATTCGTTGCTGGTACACATGCAAAACTGTGTGGTCTCTTCAATAAAGAGTTTGGCAGCTCCTTATGAAAAGAAATCCACACTCACCACATGTTCCCTCAATCCCACAGCAAAGGGTTTATTCCAGTGAAGTGAAATTTATTTTCATGTAAAAGTATTTACACAAATGTTAATAACACTTTTATTTGTAAATTCCAAAATCTCGGAATAATCAAAATGTACGTCAACAGCTGAATAAATAAATGAACTGGTACACCGACAGAATGGAATACCATTATACAATAAAAGAAACAGACATTAAATTACAAAACAACATTGGTGAATATTAAGTAGATTTTTCTAAATAAAGGAAGACAAATACTAGAGGCCACAAACTGTATAAAACATTCACATGAAGTTCTGGAAACATCAAAACTGTAGTGACAAGACACTGACTTGCCAGAGGGTTGAGAGGTTAGAGGTCAAGTGTGGAAGGAAAGCCTTTGGCCTTTTTTAGAGTACTGACATTTCTCTGTTGGTTAATATGCAACATTGTGCATTCATCACACACATAGAACTGTAGACCACAGGCCATAAGCTTTACTTTATAATTTAACAAAAATTAGAGGCAGAATGTCAGCAGATCCCAGGATGGAAAATCAACTGTGAGAATACAAATGTAATCCCATTACAAATGTAAAGCACAACCTCACTGAAGACAGTGAGGGAAAAGGGAGTTGACTAAGTAGCTCTGGGAAATGGCATTTTGCTTGGATTCTGTAAAGCCAAATACCAAAAGGACCGTAATTAAACATTGTTCTATAGTTGGTCAATTTGTCTCTCACAAGCCTATTTGGAATCTGATGCTACATATATTCAAGGGTTTCCTAAGCAATAATTTGTAGGCAAGAGGACCCAGAGTCAACTGTTAGAGAATGAAATAACAAATCAGCAAGGAGAGAAGGCTATAATGAGGCCTTCACAACTGACATAGAAATCACAATTACATATACATGCATATATGTGTGTATTTGCATCTGTTTGTGAACATTCACACAAGTACACACAGAGGATGAAGACAGATAAAGATCGACATGCAGACAATTAGATAGTAGCTATTAGAGAGAGTTAGATAGACAGATAAATGACAGATAAGAGTGATACAGAAACACACACCTCTGAATCTACCTGGAATAACATACACACATGCAATTCCTTCCTCTGTCCATTGAAAGATCTTGAAAGCATTGATACGTCAGTAACAGCAGACATATCCATCACCGAGGTCTTAGTCTTCAAATACAAGTCCTCAATAAAATAAACCAGAGTTCTGTGAGAAATGTCTACATCTATGTCAGAGGCAAGGAAAATCCAAGACATACTCAGAGTACTTTAAGCATAAGAAAATAAAGAAATCTTCAAAGAGGACAGGAGGTTAGAAAAGCACATGGAAAAAGGAAAAAAAACTCCTCTTTATACAAGAACATTAAGTAATTAAAAAGGAATCAAAGAAATATAAAAGAACCTTGAAGCACAGCAGTAGTGAATGCTTCAGGCAGAACACACATGATAAAATTGGTAGACAAACTTTTAATGGGAAAACAGAATATTTGTAGGGTTTCAAAGTATATCCTCCTAGTCCCCTAGACTATTACTAATTAGTGCAATGATTGCACATATAGCAACTCTTTATATACTACTAATACTTAAGGATGAATATTAACTCCCTTCAGACATGGTTCAGACATAGATTTGATTCTAATAATTAACACATGTAAACAAAACAGTTATTTTTAAATTGGAGAAGCTTTAGACATCACCTTAGACAAGTGATCAAGGTTAGCATCACTAGTTACACATGGATATCAGATGTCATTGGACAGGACATCTGATAGACATGACATCGGATAGACACTGGCTAGATGGGCAGAATACACTGAGAATAAGAGAACCTCATCTCCCTGGAGTTCTTCCCATAAACACACAGTTCCCATCCAAGCAAACAAAAAAGAAAATCTCTGACAGACTCAAAATGGAGAGGCCTGAAATATTGTTTCAGCTTTTCTGCAAACACCTGATCACTCCCCTGTATAGGGATCATAGACACAAAACAAGGAAAAGCTGTCAAAGGTCTTAGGTGGCCGACACCAGGGAATCAGAATAACTAAAGACTATGCGGCTCCTAAGTTAATTTCTTGGTTTTGACATGCTTTGTCATGTCAAATGCTAACATTAGAGGAAGTTGGGAAAACTGTACACAGTAATGTTCTGTGCTGTCTTTGCAACTCTTCTGAGAAATATGAAATTAATTTTAAACACACTATAAAAACCACAGTGACATAAACCTATATAGCAATTAAATGATTAGAAAATTTAAGCTTGTCTATGCCAAGTGTAGGCAAGGATGCATAAAACTCAAATTCTATTAAACCGCTTGGGGAAACTGAAAATAGAATAGTCAGAATGGAAAATAGATTGGAATATTTTTACAACTTAACATCAACCGGCCATATGACCCAGTCATTCTCCCTCTGTTATATTTACCAAAATAAGTAAAATCTATGTCCACACAAAGTCTTCTTACACAAATATGTGTAGCAGTTTTATTGGATGTAGTAAAAATCTAAACACAACACAAATATCCATTAACAGAAAAACAGATTTTAAAAATTGTGGGTTTTTTTCCCTGTAAGGAACAGAAGGCAACATTCTATAATAAAAGGAAATAGCATAAATGAATCACAAAGTGCTCAATCTGAGTAAAAGAACAAAAGAGAAGACATGATTCTATGAAATTCTAAAATGAAATCAAATAAATGTGTCATAGTAGAAAACAAAACGGTGGTTGACTGAGAATGAATGTGTGAGATAGACAGATAGGCAGGGAGATTTTAGGCTGATGCTAAGCTTTGAATACTGATTGTAATGAAACATTCTCACGCTACAAGCATATATTGATATACATGTGTATTTATACATATGTGTGCATGTATATGTGTGAAATTTTTGTTTCAGTTGTAACTCCATACATTGCTGTCATTGCAATACACCATGGAAAATGGTGAAATAGTCTCCAAAGAAGGTTATAAATTATTTGGTATCCTGTTTAAGAAAATTACAGAAAAATGTAAATGATTTAAGAGATGACTAGAACATACTTATAATTTATATGCATGAGTTAAAGTAAATAAATGGCATGTGTTGACTTAAAACAAAGAAAAAGAGGAAAACATCAACATGAGTTGCAGGTGCAACTAGATTTTCTGAGAGAGGAGAAAGACTGCACTAAAATTATTGCATTGAGGCTTAAAATTGTGCAAAACTAATAATTAATTTAAACATAAAGAATCGATTGATTCCATTATACCCGAGAAATGAAAGGAAAGCTATACCTAGATATTACACCATTACTGAAAATTTAATAGCACCCAAATCAGAAACTTTCAAATTGAAATCACCAGAAATAGTAGGAAAACAGAAAATACAATGATACCTGTAAAATGTGGGAAGGAAAACCTCAACTAAGAATTCTGTACCCAGTGAAAATAGCCTTTGCCAGTGAGTGTGGAATACAGATACAAGAAAGACCACAACAGAGAGAACCCATTGCACTGAAGAGACCTGCATTGGAAGAAACCCTGAAGGGGGTTCTTCATTAGATGGTGGTACCAGAGGAAAATAGGACAAAAAGCAAAAGAAGACTGTATTTTCAGGCGTAATTTCTATAGATCATGCTTGGATGAGGTGGAGGAAGGAGTCAAAATGATTGAAAAGTCAGTATTTAGGGCAGAATAGTTAAATAGTAACTGAATAATAACTAAAAATAATAATATCTTATAGCATTTAAAGCAAGTGTACAATTTACCCATAAGTCTAAAGAGGTAGGGTTTTAAAGAGGTTAATGTTGACAACATTAGTCATGTGGGCGGAAATGGCATCTAATTATAATGAATCAAATGTATATTTTAATCTGAGTTATTCACAATTCTGTGAATAATTAAAAAGTCTGTGAAAGTTTGTATGAATAAGATAAAAGATGTGAAAAAGGAACTAATTTTAAAGTATGAATCACCAGAAAGCAGCAAGAAAATATTCAAAAACAACAAAAACAGGGTGAATCAGCTCTTAAAGAATAAGTGGCACCTGTGGGTTGGGATCCTTTGAGGGTCACTTTATTAGATAGTCCACGTACCATATGTTTACATTATGATTCACAACAACAGAAAAATTACAGTTATACAACAACGGAAAATTACAGTTATAAAACAGCAATGAAATAATTCTATGATTGTAGGGGTTACCATAACATGAGGAATTGCATTAAAGGTCTGCAGCATTAGGAAGGTTTAGAAACATTAATCTACAAGAAACTATAAAGAAAACACTTGAAGCTATAAGATGAGATAATGACTTCATTAATAGGACTTCAATATCAAATTGCTATCAATTTAATAGCAAGCTTAGAAAAGGCAGTTTCATTATAAAGCTCTGTATAACAAAATAAACAACCAACAGAGTGAAAAGAACTGGAGAACACCTTTGGTACCTTTTCATCCCACAAGATCGTGTGGTGCCCTGACATCCCAGACAGATCTACAACACAACTCCTGTAGCTAAGGCTCAGGGAACAACATGGAATCAGGGGCAGAAAGATTGAAAAGTCAAAGGACCAAAAAATATGCTGTGACAGTGTGTCTCCTAGAAATGACAGGAAAGCCACACACATGATATCTCAAAGATATGACTCCCTAAGCAAGTCTTGAACAACAACATCACCAGAAGATGTGTTAATGTGTAAGAGGGAAATCTCATTTTGTCCCACCCCTAGACAAAGAACTGAAGGCAATACATTACTACTGAGAAAGCAGAATTAGTCTTTTTCAAAAATAAAGCCACTAATGGTTTCTCTTTTCATATATTTATTTATTATGTATACAATATTCTGTCTTTCTGTATGCCTGCAGGCCGGAAGAGGGCACCAGACTCCATTACAGATGGTTTTGAGCCACCAATTAGTTGCTGGGAATTGAACTCAGGACCTTTGGAAGAGCAGGCAATGCTCTTTAACCTCTGAGCCATCCATCCATCCAGCCCCAACACTAATGGTTTCTTTATCACCAACTGGTCGGTCTTAAAATTATATACATATGAGCAACAATAAATGGACTCAGCAGATTGCAGCTATGTATTAATGCATAAATATATGCAACAATAATAATCAAAAGTAGAGGGTACCAATTTGAGAGGGAGAGAGTGAGCATGGGTTGGAAGGAGAGAACAGAGAAGGCTTTGGAAAGAGGACGGAAAAGGAGAAAATGATAAAAAATTTAAAATGTTTTAAATGCTGAGAATAACTGACCAAAGGCTGCCCAACACCAGTTGATACATCTACAAAGTGACCCTTATATTGTGACTCAGGGGAAATCATGGGAGAGCTGTAGAAAGATTGTGAGAATCAGAAGATGAAAGTGCCTGCTGTGAAGGAGTTTCTTTAGAGACAAGGAAGCTACATCCATGAAATCTCAACAATACGGGTGCCTAAACAAGACCTGCATCATGACAAGAGCAATAGACCAGCTAAGTCAGGTGGGGAAAATTTCACTAGGTCTCACCCACAAATGGTAATCAATGGCTGCTAACAGAGGGAGAAACGGTTTTCTCCAGGTATGAGGCCCTGTTTTGTTTTCCTATTACAAGTATTATTAAGTATTTTATTACATTTAAAAGTGTATGTCCATTGATGTGTGTGTGTGTGTGTGTGCACGTGTGTATGTATTGGGGAATGGGCACACATGCCAAACTGTGTCTGCAGAGGACAGTTCATTGAACTCAGGTCATCAGGATTTGGTGGCACAGACTTTTATCCACTGAGCTACCTCATCAGATGAATCATTTTCATTTTTAATGACATGAAAGCATCAATAAAATACATATATTATCAGAGTGGATTTAATAAATTATTCAACTATTGCTGTTCACAAGAAACCAACTTTATAAAAGATGACAAGGATGTCTCAAAGTCACATAATATGATGACATATCATATGAAATTAATTTTTAAAGGAGAAGTCTAAGCTGGGCAGTGGTGGCGCATGCCTTTAATCCCAGCACTCGGGAGGCGGGCAGATCTCTGAGAGTTCAAGGTCATTCTGATCTATACGAGCTAGTTCCAGGACAGGCTCCAAAGCTACAGAGAAACCCTGTCTTTAAATAAATAAAGGAGAAGTATCTATAGTGGTAGCAGATAAAGAAAATTACCAGAAAGAAACAAGGATAGTACCCAAGCTTAAAGGATAAATCTACAAGGGAGACCTAATGATCTGATAAGACTATATATGTATACTCAAATAACATATCCTCAAAATACATGAAGCAGAAACTGATAGAGCCAAGGAAAAAGTAATAAGTTCATTAAGTGGGGTTAGGAAGCCAAGAATCCCATCATAATACATTGGATAGAAAGAAGTCAACAGAATGTAGAGAATTACATTCTCTACAGTTCAGCCAGTCAATGCCATCTAAACACAGAGGCAGAACACCCACCACAAGTATCAGGTCAACATATGCTTTCTCAAGTGTTTATTGAATATTCATCAAATAGGCCATGTCCTAGACCATTAAAGTAACTCAACAAATTTTGAGGCATTGATAGCACACAGGTTAGGCTTTTACATCGTAATAGGATCTGAAAAGGACTCAATACTACAAAGAAGAGATGGAAACCCCTTAGGCATGTGAAAATTAACATTACACTTCTAAGTAATCCATGCACCAGACAGGAAGTCTCAAAGGAAATCTATAGAATACATAGAATTGAATGCAAATGAAATAAAGCATATTAAAATGAAAGTTTAAAATTGTTCTGGTGTAGGGAAATACATAGCACTGACAACTTTCATTACAGAATGCCATCAATCTCCAATAATTGAAGACTCTACCGCAAGAATTCAGGAAAAGGGAAAATAAAGGAAAACCAAAGTGGTCAAAAATGAAAAGTAATAACTAAAAAAGAAGTGAGTATTAAAACTTGAAATGGAGAAACAATAAAATAAAAAAAAATAAGACAAAAAGGTAAATTTTCAAAATGTCATAAAGTGGTGAGATGGCTCAGCAGGTGGAAACGCCTGATGGGGTTCAGTCCCCAGAGCCCACAGAGTGGAGAAAGGGCTGACTACCACAAATTGTTCACTAACTCCACAAGCATGCTTATCACAAACATGCAAACGCTGAAAAAAATAAACAAACCAATAAATAAGCCAATTAAAGGTGGGAGGTAATAATAGATCAATAGAAATAGATAGATAGATAGATAGATAGATAGATAGATAGATGGATGGATGGATGGATGGATGGATGGATGGATGGATGGATGGATGGATGGATGGACGGACAGACAGATAGATATAATTGTATAATACAATGTTAATATATTAAGAAAAGCATAAGAGAAAAGCATCTTTGGATTATAAGGATAGGCAAATAATTCTTAGGGTGCCAAATATGGTAGCATACACTTTTAATCTCAGCACTCAGGAGACAGATGCAGGCAGGATGTCTGAATTTGAGACCAGCCTGATCTACATAGTGAATTTTAGGACACTCAGGACAAATGGGCAGTGGTGGCGCACGCCTTTAATCCTAGAACTCAGGAGGCAGAGTCAGACAGATTTCTCTGAGTTCAAGGCCAGGTTGTTCTTCAGAGAAAGTTCCAGGACAGCCAGGGCTACACAGAGAAACCTTGTCTCAAAAAACAACAAACAAACAAAACAACAACAGAAAAACAAACAAAACAGAACATCCAAAAATTCAAAACAAACAAAAATTCTTAGGATGACACTAAAAATATGAGATTTAGTTAAATTTCATCAAGATCCAAATTTTAGTTTCATACAAAGATCCCTAACTGAAAATGCAAAGACAGATAAAATATTTACAAACCATACAGTCAATGAAAGACTAATATCTGGAATATATAAAGAGCTCTCAAAACTCAATAGTCCAAAGTAAGGCATCCACTTAGAAAAATAGGCAAATAATTAGACAAATATTTAAGCACATACAAATGGCTGAATATCCTGGTCATTAGGAAAGCAAAAATTAAATCAAGACCACAGTAATATGTCTCTTCATCATTATAAGCTAAAAAAAAGAAAGAAAAAGAAAAAAAAAGGATAGTGATAACACTCAAGGCCGCTGAGGCTGGGGAGAAGTTATCTGTGTCACAGCGCATCACTGGAGTATGGATGGGCAGTCATGCAGGAGAGCTGTTCTCCTAGCACGGAACACACAGTTTCCACAGGACACAGCAATAGCAGCATCCTAGGTATTTATCCTAGACAACCTGCATACTTAGCTTCATAACAGCTTCATTCTGAAGAGCTAAATATTACAAAGAATTTAGACAGTCCTCTACGGTTAAAAGGTTAAGCAATCATTGGGCCATTACCTCTCTGAAAAGCACTAAACAACAGAACTATGGAACCACTGATGAAGGAAGCAATGGGATGAATCTCAGGACATTATGCTGAATGCAAAAAAGCTAGTTACAGAATTTTAATTACAGTATTGCCTGCTTCAGTTTATGAAACTTTCAAATTACAAACATTTAGAGATAGAGAATCTAAGTGCAGGCCTGGCTGTCCATTGTTAGAAGTGCACACAACAGAGGCACATGAAGAAAGATGTGCAATAATAAATAAGCAACGGGAGGGATCATAATGGTAATGTTTCTTGAGAAATATTCTGGCTTGATTGCGGTAGTAAGCACATCAACTGCACAGAATAAAATTCTGGATGAACACACACAAACACAAATGAAACCAGGAGAGTGTAGGTCTGAACCATATCTGTGGTTGGATTCCTGCTGATGTTCTTCTTCTGTTATTGAACAACAGTTGTTGTAAACTATCACTCATTATGGCTGCATGTGAATCTATGCTAACCTCAAAACAAAAGTTCAAGTAATATTATGAAATGGAAGAGAAATTAGGGAATAATAGTCTCAGCAAATACTAAAGCCTGTTTTGAATCCTCAAGGTAG
Organism: Dicrostonyx torquatus; assembly: GCA_028555095.1. Lineage (NCBI taxonomy): Eukaryota > Metazoa > Chordata > Mammalia > Rodentia > Cricetidae > Dicrostonyx > Dicrostonyx torquatus. The sequence goes on from JAQHUG010000052.1 coordinate 6,142,982, forward strand.
TGTGGCATGCCTGATGCACAAAAGATAAAGGAACACTATCAAAAAAATTAGTCAACATAATTTATCATGCTACCAGGAAAAAGGAAGAATTAAAAGTTTATAATTATATAATCACCTTGATAGACTAAAATTGTCTTTCATCTTTGGCCAAATGGAACAATCTTAATTTTTAAAATTATGAGAAAATTGGAATCCAAGGGATTATACTTTATCTGAAATAATGAATGCAAGCAAAATTATGTAATAGATATAATGTTGAGTTTTTATCCTTATACCCGTAGATTAGTGCATCTATCAATGCCTCATGGGAGAAGTTTATTTTGCAGAAGATGGTGCTCGGCTCTAATGGGGGCATCTGTAACATTCCTCAGGGATCATTGCAGAAGATGGGCACACAGGTTGTTAGAGGCAGAGGTAGTACACAACTGCGCAGAAATAGTATATGGCAGACACAACAGTGATGTCGCACACATGAATGATGCACAAGACCTTTACCAATTCAGGGGGGCCAAATTCCCAACATAGGTTAGGGAGGGTTCATGTTCATAAAGTCCTACCCTTAGCTTAGAGATATTTGCAAATTATGCTGCTAGGTAAGGAAGAGCTAGTTTTCTTTAATGATGGGCCTCTGAGAAACTATGACCGCACACCCTTGCATGTACAGGCAGCCCTAAGTTTGAGGACATTAACTTGCTAGAGGAAACTAGTGGGTAAAATAGGGGAGCGGCTAGAATGGAGGGAACGAGGATGGATACAATCAAAATACATTATATTTACATAATGTGTGTATGAAATTCTCAAACAATAAAAATGTTTTAAGAAACTATTAAATTACTTTTAAAAGTTGAGTTATTAAAAGTTAACCTCCAAGATTAAGAATAGGAAAACAATACTCATTTGTTCAATTTGAACTAACTACAAAAAGGCAGGAGAACCCAATAAAAGCCATAATAACCAGAAAGAAAACACTCTTATTAATAGGGCAGCATGATTGTGTATTTAGCGAATCCAAAGGATTATTGGGCAATTTTTTAGTGTAAATCAACAAATATAGTCTACTAGAAACAAATTTAATACATAAAACCAAATAAATTTCTATTCACATACAATAAATTAGTAAAAAATGATTGTGAATATTTGCTACATATAATGTACCTGGCAAGCATCAAGATCTAGGAATAAATCAAACAAAAGATACCTAAGTCTTTGCCATGAAAGCTGAGGCTTCTGGAGAGAAATTAAAGAGGCTGTAAACAGACTGAAGGGTACACTATAGTCATTAATTTATCAATTGCTCTGTACTGAGTGGCTGTCAATGCCTCCCACACTGATCAAGAGTCAGTGCAACCTGTTGGTGAGGCTTTCTATTGCTGTGATGAAACACCACCACCAAAAAGCAAACGGGGGAGGAAAGGGCTTATTTGGCTTACAATTCCATATTAGTGTTTATAACTGAAGGAAGTCAGGACAGGAAC
>JAQHUG010000052.1:6146010-6171487 GCA_028555095.1 Dicrostonyx torquatus
GGGGGGGCCTGGGACAAGGGGAGTAAATGTAAATTTTTCTTTTAAATTTAATAAAATAAATAAATAAATTATAAAAAATGAACAATCAGAAAGAATGATCCAACAGTGCTTATGATGATGATTATGGCTCTCAAAAACCACACTTCACAAAGGAGGTCAGTTCCAAGAGCAGAGAGAAGCTGATAGTATTCTAACTGTAAAACTAAACATACTAGAAAGTAAAACAGATTTCAGTGATGGGTGTAGTAACTAGAAAGGGACACAAAGAATATTCCTTGGTGCTGCAGATATTAGGTCTAGTTCTTAATGTTGGTGACAATGTCATGTTTGCGTTCTTAAAGTCCACAAGGGTGCATTTAAGAGGTACACACATTTCTACGTATTTATACTTCTGTTTCCACTAGAAAAACAACTAGGATTCATCACAGTTCTACTTGAGACAAACATTATAAAACACACCAGTCTAAAAGTAAATTATCGAGCATTTCCTATGATAGCTTTAAAAATAATAGTAAAACAAATACCAGGAACTGGTCAGCGGGAGAGATAGCATAAATCAGCTCACTGGAACATGGCAGAAGTGACTAAGCAAACCTAGTTTTATGCTGGATGGGGATGAACTATAAGAACCTTTGTGAGGTCTCATGGAGAATTACAGGGCGACTGCCGGTGCATAATAGCAGGATGAGAGGGAGCTGTCCCAACATGCAGTTTTTAATTGTTTGCAAATACTGTGTAGAGTATTTTTTGCCAAGATTTTCTGTGAGGCAGATAGGAAAAATAATGTAATGGAATGTGAAAACCTGGGCAAAATGATTGCAAATAGCACAGTGAGGACTCCCAACCCACAACTACATCAGAGAAATTCACGGTTAAATCCTCCCGCCCCAACTTTTCTGTGTTCTGTTCAGAGATCTCAAAAAGAACAAGTTCTCTTGGTCCTCATCAAGCTAAATGCAAGCAGACCAAAAAATTCCCTGGAGAAGAAGAGCACAGGTCCTGTGCAGTGACGGAAGACACAGTCACGCCCAGATTTCCGTGGTGGAGAAGGACACACCAGGGCAGCATGAAAAAACATGTCACACTTACCAAAGGTGACTTACGGCAGGCAGCAGCCTTCTTCCATGGGCTGCTGTCCTTGGAACTGGCACAGCCATGCCAAAACTCTAAGGAGACTAAAGACAAGGTTCTGAAAATGGCCAAATAGAAAAATGAAAGGACTGGAGCTGTTGACTGGGCACTGAACTGAGCAAGCCTGAAGCTTCCTTAGCTCAATGCCTCTTCTAATGCTTGGGGAGGTCTGGAGAGGGCCATTTCCTTACCTACAGATATGCACATCAACTAATGTAAATAAATGAAATAAATTTAATCTAGAAGAATAGAAAATGACTACAAAAAATTAAATATTCAACTATTGAAGAGATACACAGACTAAGATGGTCATTCAAGTATTTTCTGTATATAGGGTGGTATATGTATGTGTGTGTGTGTGTGTGTGTGTGTATTTAGTGAAACATTATGAATGCTGAGCCATACCATCACAGTTAAGTCCAAACTTGTTCCTAATATATTCTTTTTTAATTTTATTTTTTGGTTTTTCGAGACAGGGTTTCTCTGTGGCTTTGGAGCCTGTCCTGGAAGTAGCTCTTGTAGACCAGGCTGGTCTCGAACTCACAGAGATCCGTCTGCCTCTGCCTCCCGAGTACTGGGATTAAAGGCGTGCGCCACCACCGTCCAGCCCTAATATATTCTTAAAAAGAAAATCGGGCTATAAAACTCAGTAGAAGAAAATTTGGGTAAATGGAATCATCTGTGCAAATCGTATAAAATTATAAACATGGAAAACTACCAGAGTGAAGAAATCTATTTGACCACATAAAATTGTGTCTGTCATGTACAGATATCCTTTAATCCCAAAGAAAGCAATTTATTGAGACAAATGTCTGACACAAATAACTAGCAATTCCTTCTAAAAAGAAGTGATTTTTATGAGTTAACAAGAACATTTCCTGGCCCAATATAAAGGCACAAAGGATTTTAGAGATAACTTTTAAAATGTGAAAAATAAATGATCAATAATCATATTTTAACCATAAAATGCAAATTTAATAGCATTATCTTTATATTGCTATTAAATTAGAAAGCATTAATGCATCACTGAATTTTTAGCATAGAATTAAACACAGATTTATATATGAATGAATGTGAAAATTACTAAGCTTTCCCATAATCAATTTGAAACTATGTTTGAAGCATATTAAAATAATCATTATCCTTGGCATTATCCTTGGTTTAGTAAATTCTTTTCTTAAAACATATATAATAAAGAAAAAATATACATATAATGAAAATCCCATGTATTTTATATGTTTGTTATAATACCACTCTATAACAACTTGGTCATAATGCATTAACAGATGTCCTATGGGAAGATTAAATGTAAAATAGCCTACCATAAGTTTAGTGATACATTTCCATTTTTAAAAATCATAGTTGTAAAGAACACTTTAAGAAATAAGAAAATATTCCCAATATGCCACTAAATGAAAAAGGCAGGGCATTAAAATGTGTATATAATAAACAACAATTTTGTAAACTATACCTATGACTCACCATATCCCTACCGAGAGGGAGAGGAGAAAACACAGATACAAATGACACCAAAAATACAAAGCTCTTTGTACCTTAGTTTAGAGAATATAGTTGACTTTTATATACTTCATTTCATTTATCTGTACTTTAAAAGCATTCTACCTTAAATGATCACCCACTGATTAAATGTTACTTAAAATGAAATACTTAATTGCATCTTTTCCTTGGGTTTTTATTGGGATGAAGCAGTGGCATTTGTTTTGGTTCACTGCTCTGTCAAAAGCAAGTCTCGCACACGGGTTCAGAATGGTTGACATTTTACTTAGGAAATAGGATACATGAATGTTAATCTGACAGACTAAAGCTTGCTGCTGCTGTTAGTTCTTCTCCTCTTCCTTCTTTCTCTCCCTCCTCCTCCTCCCTTTTCCTCCTCCTCCTCTTTTCTCACTGTGCATGACCTGAAGTCTCTCGGAAGCAACTACTAGAGACACGTCAGGATGCCCAGGCTAGACTTTGGAGCCCCAGCTCAGCACACAGCTGCCTCTCCCTTCTACTGTGCTCATTTCCAGACCCTGGCATCACCAGATCAAGGCAGGTCTGCTTTGTCTTCAGAGCTGGCCCTGGCTCTTAGGTACCATTTCAACTTGCTCTTCCAATTCGGAACTTCTGGACTCTGAGAATAAGAGATAAATTATAACACTGTGTGGCAGAGAGGGAGCAAATGCTAATGATGCACTTTGAAACCCAGGAGACCTGGGATCCTATAGCATGGCAATTGCTATACAATCATCAATTATTACTCTGTAAATTATCAGTAGCCACAAGGTCCTCCTAGGGACATCACCTCACGGTGGGACTGTTAGACTCCTGGCTACCTCCAGCTGTCATAAAGAACCAGAGTTGACAAGAAAAAAGCAGCAGCATGAACCAGTAAAGGAGGATGGAGCCCTCCCCTCTCCCTGGGTAGCTGTTGGAATGAGAAGGCTAAGCCAAGCTGAGGTGATGGAACTGTAGTTAGTGGGCCCAGGCCAGCAGGAAGGGATGGCAATGTTAGGACACGTGCTGGCTTAAGGGAGAAGGGACACTGGAATGGAAGAACTAGAAGGAGGGACAGAATCACAAAACAGTAGTGCCTCTTGTTCAAGACATCCCCCCTTTCTCCTCCTTCCTCTCCCTCTCACCCTCTCTTCCTTCCTCCATCCTCCTCCCACCTCTCCCTCCCCTCCTGTCCCTCTGCCTTCCTGGCACTTGCATGGTCACAGATATTGTTAAGATTTTCTAGTCTATGGGCCTCAATTTTCAAAAAGAAAAAGGTGTACATCAAACCACAGAGCTGTGAAGGACAGAGAGGAGTTTGCTGCAAAACAAAGTACAGATCTCCCTACCCAAGTTCCTTGCCTACTGCAAACATAATATGTATGTATCCTCTATGGTTGTCTCATGTACTCAGGCCCCAGTAAGAGCTTGCTTGACCAGACCTGTGAAATGCCACTGAGCTCAACACTTTCTCTGCCTCTCCTAGTTCTCATTCATTTCTCTCCTCAAGTTCTCTAAAGCGACCCCTGGGGTCTCCTCAATCCTAGTATATAGGTCTGAAAGCAAACCCCACAGGCTGCGTGGATGCTCCTCCTTCTTCCCTACCCTTCTCGCAAACAAATTTACTACTCTCTACTGAGCCAATGATTCAAGTGGATGCCACCCAGGGAAATGAAGTTCCAAGCACCTGTAGGCAGTGGGCTCATTTCCCGGAGTCCTGCTGCACATGGGATCCTGTATTAATAGAAGGAAACAAGGCCCCACACCAGCGCCAGCAGGGTAGAGAATGGCAGGCATTCTCAGTGATCGGGTAATGGGAGATGGTCCTCTGGGCTTCAGCTGGTGTCACAATCCAGGAAAACCATGCTTGGGGCAGAGGGCAGGATTTAATATCCATGTTTAGCAATACAGCCCCCAGTAGAAAATCTCATTCAGAAGTGGAGCCTCAATTCACACCTGAATCTTTTTTAAATTGTGGAAATTCGTTCCTGGGCATGTAAGAAGAGCTGGGCACAAGCCTGGCACACTGAATTTAGTAATCCCAGCTACACCTGGAAGGGCTATGCTACCTATCTCTGGCCTCACTTTTGGCACTCTGTGTAATGAAATGTTGTAGCCCATAAAACTACGCAGCAGGGAGCTGGGAGCTGCGTCTGTTTGTTCTGCACTCAAAGAAGCAGGACCTTCGGTGGCTAAGGCTGAGGGACCAACGAAAGGGAACACTCTCCCCATTAAGAGCCAAGCAGGATAATTACTCTAACAGCGCCTCACAGGCAAAGAATCCTGAGGATGAGGATTATTACCAGAAATTCTGTCTGAGGAAGACCCATGCAAGCAAAGAAGCTATTGAAACTCAGGAGAGGCAGGACCAGAAAGACCCAATGGCCTTGGCATCAATAAGGACCCATACTTAGAATGTACCCTTGTATTCAGTACATATTCAGTGGTTTCTGTTACACTCCCTCCTATTCTCTGCCAAGCAATTTCCATATATTCCCATCCTGGGAAATTTTGCCATACTGGCCTCTAATGTACTTGTCCCTGCTCATGTCATAACCTAAGGACATTTATACAGACTAGCTTATTGTCCTTTGGATATTTCTGCTTGTTTGGCAAGGAGCATCACAGCAAGAGGAAATGTGTGGACTCTTAACAGTTCTGAGGCCTGAAAAAACAAGTCACCAACCGAATAGACAGTGGAAACCTGCCCAACAAAGGAACCAGTTCTTCTGCAATGGGAAGAGACCTCCTTGCAAACACTGCCCCCTTAGCAGACACAAGCCAATCCCAGGAACAGAAGATTAACACCTGCCTGTAATTCACAGCAGGCTAGTTGTGAACTACCTCATAGACTTTTGATTTGGCCATTCAGTGATCCCTCAACAAGAACACTCTTCCTGGTTTAGATAATTTAATCAGTATCTGTCCAGTACCCTGCAGGGAAAAGCCATCACCTACTCCTTCCTATACAGGGGCTGAGTAATCCAGCCTCCCTATGCCACTTAATCTAAAGCAGCTGGGTGACTCACCCTCCCAGAGAGGTCTCTCTAAGGTATTTAGTTTAAGAAAAATATCTCTGTGTTCTCTCATTTGGATGATTCCTCACAGTTTCAATCTTCAGAAAGCACTAGGTTTTTGTTAGCCTTTGTTGCATTTCAATTCAAATATATGTGGCATGCATCATCTTGGCAGGAAAGCATACTTCACCCAGCAAGCAGCAGCCAGCCATCTTTCTAGCTGGCTCTCCTGGTGATCATGTGTAGTAAGGGGGCCACAGAAAACTACCATCTATGGGGTTCCTCAAAAGACAAGTCTTTACATTGTCACTGATGGCTCAGAACATCCCAAAACTACCCTCAAGTCTTACACCCACTCCCAGTTAGTTTGACCCTCTATCGATATTCTTTATCATGTTCCTAAGGCACTCTGGCTTTCCATTATTTTCTACCAGGGCATTGAAGTCCTACTCTTCCTTCCAAGGCTGCAGTAATGCCCTGGACACCTACTCCCAATATGTTCTCCTTGCTTCATCCTAAAGCCCATCCCGTCTCTCTTGTATACAGTCTGGGTCATAACAGCAAACACTTGCTATAATAAATCCTATTCCTTGCCTCCCACATAGCTTCTCGTTCCTGATGATGAGCTGCTAGGCAGACAGATAACAACTAGGATATGCAGTTATTAAGGGCAGGCTTTAAAATGACAAAAGAATACATTTTAAAATAAATCCCACTTGAAAAATCAGCTTCCCTCCCAACTCAATTACATCTAGACCTCCTGCTCCGAAGCTCCTTATAACCGGGAGATTCCAGCTCCCACTGGCTACAGGATTTTTGAGGATGTTGCCTTAGCAACATGGAAGGCCCAGACACCTGAAATGGGGAGTGAAGCACACCATGCTTTCCCTCATTCAAGGACTCAGAGTAGCTAGTAGGGTACAAGAGGGAGTTCATGGGACTTGAGTATAAGCAGTCTAAGAGGAAGCAGAAAACCCATGGTCAACATTTCACAGGCTGTGGGAGCCTTGCAATTGGAGCTGAGCTAAAAGAATGGGGTGAGAGATATTGACGGAACTAGCAGACAAGACTCTAGAGTTACTAACTCAGAAGGATGGCACATTCTCATAGCACTCAAGGATGGCCCGTACCCATGCACTGTGCTGATGTCAATAGCGGTTTCGGGAAACCACCATATTCCTTGATAACATCAGAGTGACTGAATGAGGTCCCCTCTCCTTCTGTTAGGATTTTCTGAACAGATGAAAATCTCAACCAAAAGCAATTTTTCTTATAGTCTTCCCCAGCCCAGTACTAAGTATTCACCTCTGGCCCTCAACCAAGTGTCACAGGTTTGGGCAACTCCTTAGAGATATCATAAGCGAGCCTCAGCCTTCTTGACATTGGCAATCACACTTCAATTCTACTAGGTGTGGCAGCATAGTCATTAACCTTCTTGGTAGCACCACAAACTGTTAGGTTCTAAGATGTCATCAATCTATATGTATTGGCCACCCCAGACTTGATATGACCAACTTATAACTCCATCTTCCAATGCAGGATGGCTGAGAGGCCCTATTCTGCTCATTATACTGGGACTCCAGGACACAGTCGCCTTTCCCTGGAGAATCAGCTCTCCCATGTGTGCTGTCTCTGCCCATTTCCTGTGCTGCAGAACTCATTTCTTCACTGTTCCACAGTTCACCCCTCTTCCCCGATCCTTTAGAAAGGAGATTGAAGTCCTCTCCCCAGGAAGTGGTGCATCATTGTCATCTAAATTTGTCTACCTCTGCACTGTCCCCAACTTGTCTACAAGTCTCACTGAGAAGAGTTTATGCATTGCCTGCTAAGGCTTCATTTTTGACAAGGATGGCCTTTATTTCTGAAGCACTATCACTGGTGGAGACATCCCCTCCCCCAAAAAAAGTATATGGCAAAGGTTAGATGTGATTACAAGAGCCTGTTCCATGGGTAGACCAATCAATGAAACCCTTCATTCTTTCCCAAGATGACTGAGTTCCTACACATGAACACCAGTCTCTCTGGCCGCAAGAAACACATGGTCCTCCTGCACAGAACATTTCTGGTAAAGCTTACAAGGCAGCTGAGTAGACCAGGCACTGGGTATCAGGTTCTGCCCTTTGTTCATACCCATTATAATCCCCACCAGGGCTCACCCAGATCCTATCTGAGGGCTGTCTATTAATACTCTTCCAAGCCCTCCACTGTTATAATGCCATCTTAGCTGTCCATCAGTGCCACTGGAAATATGCTTCTGGATTGCCAGGTCAGCATCAAACGAAAAAGCCAAGCCATACCTTGAGTCATCCTCCTCTCTTGGCTCTCATTTCCCTCTTCCTTGAACTTTAGGCAGTTTTGCATCACCCCTGAGTCTGACAGACACCCTGGCTATACCTTCTGGCCCCGGCCTCAGCCACAATTAACATTTGTCTCAGAAGCTAGGCTGACTTCTCAAGTCTGAAGAAGCCTGTGGTCCCCCTTAGCATGTAGGAAGCTCCCCACTAGTCCATGGAACAGGAAATAGTTCCCAGGAAACCCTGCTGGACTCAGGTTTGTGATATTAGCACTTCCTGCCTGAATCGTCTCTGCCTCCTCCTGGACATTTCTCAGGAACATCAGCATTAATGGCAGCATCAAGAAGAGAAGCAGGGATGGGCTTCCTCTGGCAGGCATCCCTTGATGGGAATGGGAGGAACTAACTCGAGCTGTTGTCATCCTCAGAGACACGGAGGCAAGAAGACTAGGATGTGAGGACCTCAGGGCTTACCTTGCGCATGTCTTTGCCAAAGGTCTCACTATAGGTTGTGCCAAGGATTTCAAACTGGACATAGGGATTCGAGCTGTCTTCCCGAAACTCCATAACTCCTGTGAGGCCAGTGATGTGTCCCTGCAGTGGAGGAGGAAAAGACAAATGGAGATGGGAAAAGTTTGGTATGGTAGAGAATGGAGTGTCCAAGAAGGGAGCAGATACGAGTGGCCATAGCAAGGACAGAGCCATTAACAGTCCTAGGACATCAAAGCAAGATAAATGTTTCTCAGACTGCCTTAATCTTACAGAAGAAATCCCAAAGGCTTTTACCTGCCATTACTACAGTCAGTGTGTTTACAGCTATTGCTATGTGCCAGTGCTATGCTACACATGAAATTAAAATGTGATTGTATTTGTCTCTCTACAGTTCAGTGGGGTCTAGGGGAGCATTAGACAGTGTGAGACTGAGCAAGCTGTGACAATCTCCCTTTTGCTTTCAGTGCAGGGTGCAGACCATACCCAGTCTTCTTGCCTGCGGCTTCAAGGAGCATGGAGAACACCATAAAATGCACTGGTCCAGGAGAGGCCTTGCTTTCTCTGAGCTGCAGTAAACTTAAAGCACCACTGGGACATGTCCATTGCAACTGAAACCATGTACAATCTACTGTGGCTAAAGCTCCTGGCATTGCAGATTCCCCTAAACGCCTGTTTGGAGCCCCTAAAAGCCCGTTATTCTAACAGTTCCCCTGTGGGTTACTCCAATTCACTTTGAATCTCTTCTCTGATACACTGCTACTCTCTATCACATAAGACATACTACATGTTCAGAATGCACTGACACACATGGACACAGATGGATGCACAGTCACACGTACATCTGCACACTAGGGTCCTGGATAAGCAACATATGACCATACCATCAAGATGAGCTTTTTCTGAAAAGTGGCAGCTTGCATGAAAGAGCATTGGGCAGATATAGGACGGACAGCTATGACTTAACTTACTTGTGACTTTGGGCAAGTCATTTACCTTCTGAAGCCAGATCTCTTGAAAGCATTGAGACATTTGAAGAACATGTCCCTGGACCACAATTCACTTAGCTTTCAAAAAGACAAAGGAAGAGTGACAAAAAGAGAAGCCTACAAAAAGGACTCAGGCAATCTCTCTCTCACACACATACAGAGACATACTACAAAATAACTTCATACCAACTGAGTCAGGACACATCAAGGGACTTCTCTCTAGCCTTGTACAAATTTACAGAGCAGTGCCCCCCACAAATACCTTTTTAATCGTGTCTAACATGGATCTCCCTCCATTCCATGGCTTGGTAGATTTCCTTATGCAGTTAAGACTTGCCATACTGTGCCATTTGCGGTCCTCCAACTTCCTGTGGAAGGCGTTGGCCAGCATCAGGACACTGTCATACAGGTAGAGATTGGAGATCTGTAAAGAGAAAGAGAGTGTATCTCTTTCTACTGATGCATTTCCAAAGAATGAGGTGAGGAACAAAAGCCTGGGGTGGTGTGGAAAGCAACAGTATCTTCTCCAGTTCTGTGAGCTTTGTATGCAAGGAACCTCTGACTCCATGGTATTTTCTTTCTTTCGTAGTTTCTTTCTTTCTTTCTTTCTTTCTTTCTTTCTTTCTTTCTTTCTTTCTTTCTTTCTTTCTTTCCTTCCTTCCTTCCTTCCTCTTTTTTTTATTTTAGCAGTATAACCCAAGTGGTTACTTTAGGCTAAGAGAATACCTAATCTCTCTCAGGAATAGAAATAGGGGCACATCCACACAACAACAAGAGAAAACACTGTGATCAGCATCATGATTGAGGTTTGCAAGCAGGTACATCATCTGTTCAGATAACAGGGCACAACACAGTTTAAGATAAAGATGAATGTGCTAAGGGATGGCCTAATATGTGTAAAAGTATACAAGTATAAAGGATCAAAGCCTCCATAGAGGTCTTAAGGCCACTGAACTTTTTTGTTAAGGACTAGATAGTAAAAATCAGGCTTTGAAGGTCCTACAGTCTCGTTTGACCACTGTTCAACACTGCTGTTAAAGCCTAAGAGAATTAAGAGGTGACTCATAAGCAAACGGGTCCAAATAGACAGTGTGTTAGATTCAGCCCAAGGGCCATTGTTGGCTGACTTCTCCATCCAATGTGACAGTGCTAACAATAGGATGGGAAAAGACCGAGGCCACGATGTAGCTATGCAGAGCCATATGGTATAAGCTAAGGAGGAGCAGTAGGGAAGAGCTGGAGAGATGGGTGGTACTGATGGAGCTATGCACAGAAAGTTGGTGATTGAGCCTGGACATAGGCAAGACCACCCCAGCCATTGATAGATCCAGAGTGACTAGGGGCCTGGGTGATGGTACAGAAGTGAGGCAGAGATTCCTATGCCTGATGGGCTGTGCCATCCTGGATGCACGCAGAATTTGTCAGTCAGATTGGCCAACGTCATTGAAACTGACCCATAGAGGAAACAGCTCCAGCACAGAGCTTGTGAGAGTTATGAGTGTGGGGAGCTGAGGAAGAAAGCCCTGAGTGGATATAAAGAAAACAATAATAATAACAAAGAAACAGATAAAGCCCAAAATAAATCTGTATTGTCAGCACAGGCATAGCCATGTCGAGGACAAATGCATCAGACCTGTGGGAAGTTGCCAAAGCCCTCCCCAAACAGGCCAGGCTTAGAACTGACCAAGCTTTCCTCTGGCTCAAGTGCAAATGTGGCAGTGTGTGCAAGTACAAGTGTTCAGACTATTGACCAGTGTGTTCAAAACTAACAACTATACCTTCCTCCTCCAGTGTTTATAGTCTGAGAGTACCTTGCTTGCAGAGACCTTGTCCTCTGACTAGCTAACATCATAAATGCTGTACATAATAAATACACTGGGGTCCTAGGTTGTTGTTGTAGGTGGTACCACACCATCAGAGCCCCTGACCCCAGCTTGTCTGTACGTGTGTCTGCCCTTTCTTTATTCCCTCCTCATCCCAGGAAGGTTTCCATGGACATGGCAAATGAGAAACTGGAATACTGATGTAAAGAGCAGCATTGATGTGACAGAGCCAGCCTCTTCACTCAATCCAAGGATGGCAGAGGTTTGGCTCACCCCCTGGCTTTGCATGAGCTAGAAGACTGGGTACCATAATCTAAGGAAACCTGAAGGGGCCTGTCCATATGGAGGAGAGAAGCCTTGTTCTCAAGGAATTTTCCTCATGATACTCCATCCTCTAAGCGGGCATCAAAGCACAAAGGAGAAGAGAAAAAGATGTATGTGTCTTCAGTGTGTGGGGGGTAGGGGTAGGTAGAGCAGGTTAGAGAAATGTTCTTTTCCAGGTATCAATAGACCTCCCCCTTCCACAGCTTTCTATATGTTGTCAGTTCATGGACGTGTTGATCTGACTAAACTCCAAGCTCTTTGAGTACTTATCTCTGGAACATGTCACAAATAACGACACAAGTTTGGTGGTTATTCAATGTTTAATTGGTAAACGCCCTGTAGATGGAAAGATGCTAGACAGACATATAGGAGTGGGTGGAAAAATAGATGGATGAGTGGGTAGATGGGTGGGTAAATGAATGAGTTGGTAGATAAATACTTGGTGGGAGGATGATGAAAAATAATAAATGAATGAGTAGATGGATGAAGTGACAGACAGTTGAAATGGATGAATGAGCGATAGATGATAGGGATGGACTGATGGATGGATGGATGGATGGATGGATGGATGGATGGATGGATGGATGGATGGATGGATGGTAGGTGATAGGGATGGACTGATGGATGAATGGATGGATGGATGGATTTTGCAGGTGGATGGATGAATGGATGGATGGATAGTAGGTGATAGGGATGGACTGATGGATGAATGGATGGATGGATGGATTTTGCAGGTGGATGGATGAATGGATAGATGGACGGTAGGTGATAGGGATGGATTGATGGATGAATGGATGGGTAGATGGGCATATGATATATGAGGGAGGTAGGGAGTGGGAGGATATATTGGCTAGCAGATGAATTGATGGGTCTTTTTTATTAAGATTGCACACACTAATGCTTCATCTATATTCTTCAAATATAAAGCATTAAGAGAAAAATATGTGCTGCTTCCAACATTGGGAGGAAACTTCCTTCATTTGTTTCTCATTAAGAACCTACTAAAATAACTTATTGACCTCATCCCTTACTGCTATCTGTACCTACTTTACTTGTGTACCTTCTCCTATGCAGAGGTCTCAGAACTCTGCCCAGCCTTGGGCAGAAACTAACATCCCAATATCAGTCTATGTATCTACCATCTATTTTCCAACCTCAACATACACATTTCTGTGACCTAGTTTGTCAGAATTCAATGGGGGTTTCATGTTAGGGATATAGAGAGCTGGAAGGCCCTGTCCTCACAGAGAAGCATTTCCTGTGCAAAAGGAGCCAGAGAAGATGGTAGAAAGGTAGACTATGCTCAGAGTGCTCTTCAGATACTGGAAAATGAAGAAGAGGTTTTTCTCAAGGCAGGTTACCAGTGCCACTCATGCCTAGGAGAGCTTGGAAGGAGACTTCCAGTTACACATATACTCACTCATAGGAAATAAAGGGCTGACAGCAGCTCAGGCTAGTGCTATAGTCCGCAAAACAGAGAGGGGGAACATGGCTTGAAGGAGTCCATGTCTCCCTCCCTTCCTCCTTTCAGAAGCAAGCCACTACACAAACTTCCCCAGCCAAGGGAAAACATGCAAAGCAAGTACTATACTAGACAAATCCTCAAAGCCATGTTTGAGTGGTTTCAGAGAAATGACTGGTCTAGCGACACTCACTGTAGCACAGAGTGACAGGAACCAGTAAATCATTCCAGATGATGGTAAATTTGAGAATCAGAGAGGTCACAGATCACAGCCTTGGACATGACAGAGACATGGTTGCCAAACAAAAAATTCTAGAACCAAAGCAGCGTAGCCGTAAGGGGTGCACTTGGAATGGGGAAAAGACGGACTCAGACAAAAGCCCAAGGTCTTTGGGGAACCTGGTGCTCTATTCTAAATGGGCAGGAAGCTTCTGGGGATGAGCTGTGTTCGTTTAGTCACTCCAATGGATACATGCCTTGCTCGTCTTCCAATTGCGATTGTGCATTACAGCTCTCAGGCTGCTGAATGGACAGTTCAAAGGGTTCCTCTGGCTGACAGTATCATCAACAGGTCTGGATGCATGTTAACCTGGGCCAGATTTGTTCACTGCCTGACCCTCCCTGCTCATGTCTACAGCACCGCATGAATGAGAGCAGCTGACACTCAATAAATGTTCACAGAATTAAATCTTTACTCATACTCACTGCTGAGTAACATCAAACACACAATTTAACACCCATAGATCTGTCTTGATGACAACAAAGTACAATGTGATCTGTTCAGGACTCAGCCAGCCAAGTTAAACTTAATAGAAACAGACCACCCAAAGGAAGTTCCTAACTTCCAACCATTATCACCTGCCAGTGTAGGACTCAGCCATCGATAGGTTTAATGGAGGCCTGAGTCTCAGTAGTTTATCCTGAGGCCATACCTGGTTGCAGGAAGAATCACAAACTGGGATTACCTGAGCACCACCCAAGAAGAGACCAACCAAAGGAAATGCCTAATGTTCCAACCAGTGTAGATAGGATCACCTGCCAGCACAGAGTCACCAGGACACCCCTAGACAAATGTCAGCCAACCTTAGAAATCCCTCAACCGCACCTTTACTACTATAAAAACCCAACTCTCACTGAGCTCGGGGCTCTCCAATTATTCTAACACATTGGACACACAGAGAGACCAAGTTTGCAAGCTTGTACAAAATAAAGGCTCTTGGCTTTTACATACGGGACTCAGTCTCCTCGTTGCTTTTTGGGGGGACTTTGCAGATCTAGGCATAACATTCTGGAACCATGGAGAAGTGCAATGTGCATCCCGTGAAATGCAGATGGTAATAGCCCTGTGTAACAGGCTCCTTCTAAGATCTTTCTATGTATTTTCATTCTTAGCAGCAGCAGAGACAGAAAAACATGGAAAGGCAAGTGAAGGCCCTAGGCAGGCTCCTGATTTCAATTCAAGTCAGGCCCAGGGTGTCCTCATTATCTGGAGCCCAGCGGTGATCTGTTTCACAGATTATGGGGATGAGGACCACGGAAAACTAACTTGTGTTTGCTAGCACATTCTTCCTCAAGGCTCCCTGGCCATACATCTTTTCAAAGGCTCAGGGAGGGGCTACATCTGACTCCTGTAGCTTATAGGGCAGAAGACTAGGCAAATATCAGCTCTGGTCAGTAAGTTCACTTGTGTCTGCTCACCTGGACCTGCCTTGTCTGTTGTGGTGCCAATGCCTCAGTGAGGCATCTCAGGGAAGAATGCCCTAAGCCATTCTGTGAGGCAAAGACCACTTCTCTGTCTCTGATGTTTCATGGATGGACTAGTAAGAGAAGGTCCAGAGCACACAGATGGAGCTAGAGGACTCTATGCAGGGCTATATACTGCTTGGAGCCAGGTTCCCAAAACGGAAGCATCATAGCACTTCATTAAGGGCTCAGATATGAGACCCTTTGGCTTAGAGACCCTTCAACACAATTGCCACAGGTATGGGGAATCTGAGAAAACAAGGGTCAGCAGCAACCCAGTACCTGTAGGAATCACCATGTCCTATACTCTGCCACATAGAGCCTTGTCCAGCCTCAGACCAGTGGATATAATTTTGAATACATGTTTAAAATGGTCACATATACTGTCCACTGTCATAGTATGGTTCAGGCCCCTTAATTTATGGTAGATATTGGTCCCCTTGTCTCTCAGCCCCAGGTCTTCTAGCTATACTCTGCATAGCTGATCCTTTACAAACATCCTATCACATGGCATCTCCAAGGGTTATGCCCTGGTGGGTCCCCCTCCAATTTCACCCCATACATCAGCCATGATTCTCCTAGGACCCGTTGCATGTGATATTCTCTCCAATAAAAATATAAACAAGAGTCCCAATTTTAAGGTGTTTGGGAGAACAGAGCATGAGGAGGTTTGTGAAATGTCTGACTTAAGCATTCCACCCAGCTGCTTCAATAGATTTCTCTGAGTTAATGAAAGTCCAATAGATCATCTAAAACTACTCTTGGAGAGAAAGGAGCTGCGAAGTTATTTTCACAGAGGATGCCTCTTCTTAGCGATGAGGTATGATGGATAAAGGCTGAAACTGAGGAAGGTGCGGGAGTTCCAGATGGGTAGCCTCCACCCCCGTTGCTTGTCACAACCCAAGGCAAGGTTTTCATGAAATATGATGGAAGATACAAATTTCTGGCTTCCTTTATCTGTTCTGAAACTCGGTTCTGAGAAAAGAAACTGGAAATGTAGGAGACATATCTAGGAAGCAGATAAAAGAATTCAGCCATGATCTCTATGGGGTCCATAACTCTTGAAAAACCCAAGAGGACCTGCTTGACCACCGGAGAATTAGAGACCAATTACATGAAGTTAACTAAGGCCCAAAAGATGAAAGAAAAATCGATGCTATTTTTTCTTAAGCATTAGCACAGAATTCCCAATACATTAGTAGCTAGGTTTAATTTGGGAACATACCTGTGTCAGCAGGAAAAAAGGCCACTAGAAAGATTGTTAAATTGATCTTCATGAAAAAATAAGAATTTACTTAAATAGTCAATACCCAGAGGAAAAAAATAGAGGAAAGATAAGGAGTCCGGCTTGAAGGGGGCAGAATAGAGCACAGGGGGAGAAGGTACAGTATTTGGAAATCAGGAGTATTCCTGAGAAGGATTGACACTGAAGCAATGGCAAAGCCACTCTGCTCAGCCAGCAGTGACACTAGCTTGGCCTCCAAGGCCACCTTAGTTCACACTGCTCTAACAGAATAGCACAGAGCCATCACATTTCCAGGGAGTGGAAATCCCACACTGAGGTACTGTCGCAGTCAGTGTCTCCTGAGGATCTAGTTCCTGGTTCCTAGGATACCTCCTTCCTATGTCCAGGCCCAGTCTCACTTATGGAGCACTCCAGTCTGCTGGTGAGGGCTCCACCCTGACAACCAAATCACCTTCCAATGGCCCTACAAACAAATCCCTTGGGAACTGGTTTCAATATTGGAATTTTAATAGGACACATCATTCAGAACACAATAAGCAGCTTGTCCAGGTATGGATGTCTCACACTAATGAAATCAGGAAAGGACATATTTCCTACCCAGGCACCAACAAGGGAGAGTGTAGGTGGCCTGTTTACTTTCTACTGAAAAGATTGGGACCTGAGGCCATGCCACATAGGGTCTGCCCTAAAATATGCTGATGTCCCCAGCAGGCCTGGGAAAGGAGGGGCTCGAACAGGTCAGGAGAATGTGTGTGCCACACCGTGTAGCCAGACTGTCTGCCTCCTGGCACTTGGCACTTGACTTCTTAGTAACGCTGAGATTCTAGGCAAGACTTATTAGGGTACTCCAGCTGTGTCCCCGGCATGCTCGAGGAACCGGAGATGGTTGTCTATTGCATTATCAGGGTGAGAATCATTCTTGAAGGAAGAGGAAGATGAATGGCAGGCCAAGGTCAGAGTCACACAAGCCAGCAGAAATCTCTCGCCGGCCCATTATCCTCACAGTCCAGAGCGCTGGAAATGCAAGATTTTCATTAAGCATGGCCACATTTCCTCTAGGCTCCTAAAGGGCCCAGTGGTCTCTTTCCCCTATCATTAATCAAGCAAAGTGGGCTGTTCGTGGAGACATCATAGAGATAAACGGCAGGCACTGACCTCTGACCAAATCTACAGATAGACTCCGGCTGGCCAGCAATGTCAGAAAAGCAGTGGACAGAGGGTCCAGCTGGGAGGGCAATCTGACATCCAGATGCCCCAGCACGAACAATCTATCCCCAGGCAAGGCCTCTGTGCCAAACTGCTGCTAGCCCACCTGTCTTGAGAGGGCACTGTGGCCAGGCCAGAGGATGGAGCAGATGGTGGCCTAGGGTCAGGGGTGGGAGGAGGTGCTGTACACCACTGAATCCGAAGGGAGAAGATGAAGGAACATCTGTCTCCACACAAGCCTCTCTCGGCTCCACACACACACATGTGGACACCTGCAGCAGAGCAGTAAGTAGCTGCACCCGCAGAGACTACCTATGTGCGTGATCCAAAAAGCCTTCCACACTGCCCTTCTCTGGTTTCCAATTGGATTCTTTACCATTAAATAAGGCACTGGAAGTGACATGAAATCTTAGGTAGCTAGGATGGAAGCCTGGGGGAGTGTTTCAGAGGAAAAGCTCCTCTTAGCAGATTGACAGAGACCTATGACCAAGGGAAAGAACAAAAGCTTCTAGGAAATGGGGACTAGCAGATCTGGGATGTACTTTAGCAAGTTGAATGCCAGAGGGAGGGGTGGTGCTGCCAGGCCATCCAACAACTTTTAAGTACACAGATTTGTAAAACCTCCAATCAGAGAGGACATTTTATGACAATACCATATTGGCCCCCACAGCTTAGATCAGACTGCATCATGACCAGACAGGCAGTTCATAATAACCCACCACACTCTGGAAACACAATCGAATGCATGGGACGCCGATGGGATAATGCTTCTGCTAGTTCAATTACAAGCTGATATCACTGGGAGAGGCAGTTCTAATTCAGAGCACAATAGCAAGTCTTCCCTGAGCAAGTTTGCCTGGGAAATCTTAGCAAATTCTCAGGGTTCTGAGGGACTGGTTATCACTTTTATTACTGGCTGAGTCAGCCAAGCCCTAAACTAACTTGTCAAGAAAACAAAAACGAGAAACACCCAAGTCAGACAGGGTTTTGTAGGGAAGAATAAACAAGAGCACACAGGCAAGTGCAATGCCTTTTGAAGTCGCTGGAAGCCACTTACTTAGGTATTTTTCTTCCAAGGGACTTTCTCTGTACTAAATAGCAACCAAATTGATTTGCTGTAATAGTATTTGGTTGGCTTTTCAAAACAGAAATCCCTGACCACAAGGCTAAGAGAGGAAGACAGAGTCTCTGAGGCCAGTTCACTTTGGTAGAGAAACCTGGAGATGAATGACCTTGCAAAAATGCCCTATGCTTTTGCAATCCTTGGATTCTTCTAAGCTAAGATCATCGTCCCAAGGGCAGCCAACTGGGGAAGGAACTAAAATGGACTTGGGAGCTCCATTTCCAGGGGGATTTTCATTAATTTCATCAAGACAAAGTTAATAATCCATGACAGCAGTTTTTTTCTTTAGTTGGTTTGTTCTAAGCATGTTAGAGTCTTTTCGATAAATCTCACAGCTAGAGGCTAGTAGAAATTAGTTTGCCTTCTACACTGTCATTAGGAAGGAAAGAAGTGGTAATAGTTTCTGAGAAAACTTGAAGGGAATGGCTTGTAAATGAGATGAATCTACAAGCTTCCCAAGTGTTGGGCAGAGAAGTAAATAAATCCAATCTCCCCTCCCATCATAGCCCCACAGAAGAATGTAGATACAATAGACGGAGAGAGAGATCCTTCTTTATTTTTTTTGTTTTGTTTTGTTTTTTTGTTTTTCGAGACAGGGTTTCTCTGTGGCTTTGGAGCCTATCCTGGAACTAGCTCTTGTAGACCAGGCTGGTCTCGAACTCACAAAGATCTGTCTGCCTCTGCCTCCCGAGTGCTAGGATTAAAGATGTGCGCCACCACCGCCCGGCCGAGATCCTTCTTTAATAAAGTGCTTTACTTATCTCTATATAAAGAGGCTTCTAAAGACCATTTAACTTGAGTCTCGAGTCCCAGGTTATTATCAGAGTCATCCCATATATTCTTATTGATGGTCTTCAGGGTCTTTCATGGAGAGCTAAATGGATTTAAAACATCTTTAGACAAGGCAGCTGAATGAGGGATGTGGGCAGTGAGAAGCACAAAGCTTCTGATCCAGGGCTAGGGGGGATGTAACTACTCTCCTATAGAAGGTGAGTGATGTTTTCAGCTGCCAAATACAGGTATGTGGGCATCTTCAGCCTTTCTGCGGACACTTCTATTATACTGGCCCATACTGATGGCTTTCCAAACAGCTCAGTCCTATCCTACACAATTGCCACAAGTTCTCTCATTTACTTTTGATAATGATTCTCTACGGTAGCAGATTTTCATGTATTGGATTGACAATGCAAGAAACAGGGATAGAATAACAAATGAATATTAATAGACTAAACAGTAATGGTGGTGTTGGTGGCACAACTGCCATAAACAGGTCTCTATGGTTTTGTTCTTTAGTTTTCCTCCTTATGTGTACCTGTGCCTCAGAAAGTGTGTGGCTCAGAGCCTTTGTTACAAGTGTGGGTAATCACCACTTTAGTATGCCATCAACTGAACTTCCCTTCATCCCCCAAGACCCCCTTGCTCTCTTCCAGAGAGCAGGTCTGAACTTCTTACAGATACTAACCCATAGCAAGAAGAGCCATTGTGAATTTTGACAAGTATAGACTCTTTCCTCTGCCACATCCTGTATTGCCCCCATCTGTACAACTGAAAGTGACCCTTCTTTGGGGAAAACTGAAGTATTCACTTAATGAAAACTGGAAAATAGGTAGAGGAATAGAGGGAGGCAGGAAAGGGACAAGGATGACAGAGGCTGGAGAGGAATAAAGCACATCAAGGAATCAGGACCCTAGGAGATCATCAAGGGAAGGAGAGACGTGAACTTAGGTCCAGCCAGCAAAAATATTGCGCTTTCCCTGCCTGAGAGAGTGGGGATACTCACACAGCCCGGCCCCTTGTCTAACTTTGCACATATCCACATGGAGAGAGAGAATGAGGCAGATATGGTTCCGGTGAGAGGGGCTCACTTGACCCTTGTCACCTCTTCCATTCCCCAGGAGAAAGAAGACAAAACAAAATTATACCATAGGCCTTTCTAGCCCCAAACTCAAAGACTCTGGTTCATGGCTCTGTCGAGGACCAATGCTCCAGTCTCTTAAGCAAATCCTTACCACCTCGGAAAATCTTAGCTATTCTATTATACCAATTTAGCCAGTGTGCTCTCTGGCACAGTGAGCACCAAGGGAGGAAAGGCGCTCTAACTGTAACCAGCGTCACCTGTGTTTCCTGCCCATTGAGAACTAGTTTCTCACTTGTAACATCTAGGAGACGTTTTTCTTCTCCTTCTGACAACATAAGATTGTAGAGTTGTATTTTCTATGCTTTCACTAATAAAATATTTCTAGAGCCCACCCAAGATTCCCAGGGTCCCCTCTCCATTATGAAGGTCCTCTGATGTGGTGACACCAAAAGGTCCTAAGCAAGGCTGACACTCATGGGCAGACACAGCCAGCACTGATCCAAACTCCTGATTAAAGATCATCAAGTGTTCTTGTTCATCATATTCCAAATGTTGATGTGGATGCAGGGAAACCAGTGAGGCATTCACCACACTATCTTCCTATTTTCAAAGATCTACACAGAAAACTACCTGTACATAGAATACCTATCTACTATGCCAAGGCCACAAGGCTGGAAGATGAACACCACACATATACCAAGACAGTGACTGAAGTACGAACAAAAAAGTTTACACCCCCATTTAGGAAGGGATACAGCAACAGATGATGCTCTAAACCTGTTGTCTGGCCTTTTTGCTTGGAGGAGATCATGCAGCATCCTGGCTGGCCTAAGCCTCAGCACTTAGCAGATATGCCAAGACTGTGCCAAATGTTTTAAAAGCATGGTGTCTGTGTAAGTGACTTCTTACAAGGAAAAACTCAAGGAAGTCTCCATCTCCAGTCCTGCCACAAAGCACTCAGAATAGAGGCCTAAGAGATAGCAATCTGTCCCACCCCAATCATGCAACTTTTAAATACCAGAGGTAACCTGTGAATTAATCAGGCCATGCCTGGTACCAGGATTAATTACTACCAATGCTACTATGAGACACTTGTGTCCAGTTGACTGGTTTCCATTTCAGCCAATTACAGCATTTTAGTCATTAAAGTGGGTGGGTAACTGTGTTCAGCTAGAGCCCAGCAGGCCCAGCATGTCTCCTGTCTCAGACCAAGGGTGTGGTGGGTGACCTGCATGGAGGAGACACTGCACACTGACCTGCAGCATTTGGAGGTAGCCTTCCTGTGGATCACAGAGCAGGGAAGAGATGCGATGGTTGTTCCTCATGCATTTCTGGTTGTCCTTCGCAGATGGGAAGATTTGCCGGACCACGGTCATCCTGCCAAGGGCACTGTGGACCAGATCCAGGATCTCGGGGTCACTGATTTCCTGAAGAAATAATCAGATCCATGCTTATACCCTCATGAAAAAAAGTCACTAGGAGGCATCCAAGCCAAAAGCCTAAAAAGTTAACGCTGATGACATCAAAGAATAAGGTCCAGCTCTACAATTCATTAGCTGATTCTTTACATAAAATACTTACCATCCTTTAGGTCCAAACAGCATTATTCAACATTCACTCTGAGAGAGATCTGGTCTGTAGTGTCACCAAGGTATACTAGAAGTCAAATACAATCCTTCAAAGTGGGCAGAGCCTGAACATGTGCACTTGGTTCTGTTCTAGCAGCCCTAGGTCCTTCTGAGATCACAGGCTAGAGTATACTGATTCTGCTAGATCTTGGCACACTAGGTGTTTTACATGCATTTTTAATGCCATACTCAAAAAAAACCCTAGTAATTCTATGAGGGGGATCCAATTATTATGAGATTTCATCCTCAAGCTTAGGAATTGAAAAGGGAGCTGCTTATAGGCAGATCACTCCAAAGGAGGCTTCTACAAGACATCAGCCCTACTCTGAGCCTAAGAATGAACATAGGTAAAGAAAGTGTGTGTGTATGTTTGTCTGTGTCTGTGCAAATGTGTGTGAGTGAGTGCTTGTGTTGAGGGCAAAGTACAGCTGGGAACCTGGTGCTATAAAGACTACAGCAAGTCGCTAGACTTGGTTCCATGTGGAGGCATGGAGGAAAGGCAGATGGAAAGCCAGGGTCCATCCATTCCACTTAAAACAAACAACAACAGCAACACAGAAAGCAGGCATTTTCCATAGCAGTAGCAATGAGCTCGAAAAAGTTTAGGGACAAACAAGCTACAATCAGAATGGTCTTTTTAAAAATTTCTGGTTGTCTTCTGGAGCAAGGATTGGAGAAGAACACACGGAGGAGGTGGAGGCAGAGAGGAGAGGGCATGGCTTCACAGCTGGGCCTACAACTGAACCACAAACAAAGACATGGAAACCAATATTCAACCATTGTTCCAGACGTGGAGCAGGCAGACTAAGGACATCCCAGGCTCACTGTCTCTGAAAAATTACTACATCAATGCTTGGCTCCAACTCAACATTTTAACTAAAATTAGTTGTATTTTAAAATAATCTTTAAATCTTCCTCTTACAGATGAGCCATTCTAGTTTTGAGACCCCGTGACAGTACAAATGGAGCCAGCCAGGCAGGAAATTAGTGGTTGGGATTTCAAAATCATTTAAATGAGAGCATAACATTTTAAGGGCTAAGGTGCTAAATCAAGCATTTAGGGTCTGTCTTGGGTTTGCCGCTGTGTATCTGTGAAGCCCAATCAGTTGACAGCACTTGCTAGATTGGGAAGAACAAAGCACAAAGACCCATTTCTCTTAGTGTCAGTTCCTAGAGTACTGAGCTAACTGATCTTAAAATAGTCAAAATGCTATTTAGCGTGGATCTAGACCCATGCCACAGGAATTTATATTCATAATGGATTGGGACGAAGAGGTAATCAGAAGTGAAGAAATTGGTCAGAAGGGACAGTCCCTGAATACAGAGAACTTCAAAGTGGGCAGAGCCTGAATATGTGCACTTCGTTCTGTTCTAGAAGCCCTGGGACCAAGGTCCTTCTGAGATCACAGGCTAGAGGATGAGAGAAATCACAGCCTAATCTCAAGGGAATGAGGGATGTCAGAAAGAGGAACAAGTATGCCGTTCACTTTGTCTAAACTAGAAGCAGAGAGGACTTGGGGAGGGAATTTGTTATCTAGAAAGTGTCAGCCAGGCACAGAGGCCCATGCTTACCATCAAAGCATTAGGGAGATTCAGGGAGAAGAGTTGCTGGAAGTTCAAGGCCATCCTGGGCAACCAAGTCAGTTATGGGCCAGCCTGGCCTAGAGTGAGATTCTACAAACAAACAAACAAATCAGAAGAAGGGAGGAAATGAGGAATGCAGGTGTCATGAATACAAAAGTGGAATTGTATATAAAGGTATTAGAGACAACACAACTGCAAATCAAAAAAAAAAGTCTCATGCCATTTATTTTTCCCACATATTCTTGATGGAAAATGCCACTGTGGAGGCAACAGCCTTTTTATAGAAACCCTTTTACTAAGCCTCTCCTGCTTCTTCAACCGCCAGGAGTACAAGCAGAAATACTCAGTTCTCACCACCACACTCTAGGCACGTTTTGGAAATTTGTTATGGATTTGACCTAAATGGTGGACCAATACTTTGGAAGCACACTAGCTGCTTTACCTATAGTGAGTAGCTAAGTCATACTGTGATATGGCTTGTGGTGGGTACTCAAAGCTTGCCCCCATCAGCCCTGATTTGCCAACACTTCCTCTTCTATTACGCCTGCCCAGGACCTCATAAAGACTTGGAACAGCCTTAAGGCAATCTAAGAGCTTCCATATGCCTCCCTGGCAGTGGGGATCGGCTGGAACCTTGTATACTCTCCTGTAATCCCTCACCAGTTCTGCTCCACTGGTCATGGGTCACAGCATGGTCCTGTGACTCCTATCCCACTTCCTGTGCTTCTAGACTATCCTTCTTGTCCAATCGAGAGATAACTGCAATGAAGACCTGGGAGTCCACTCAGTTATTTACAGACACCTAAAAAGGTTGAATCGTGTCCTTGCCCTAATTCTGAATATAGATGAGCAGTTCAGTCTAGCAGCTGCATGCCAGGATCTACTAGCAGGATGTATGCTAATGTCCCAGTGTAAGAGACCCCAAACTCTAGACTTCCTTCCTGTACAGAGCCAATTTAAACGAGCAGCTTGGAAAGCAAACTTCCCCTTGTCCCAGTTAAGCGTGCATTCATAGTGCTGCTGATAAAGGGAAGCAACGGGGCAATGTACAAGCAGCACTGTGGAATAAACTAGTAGAGGAGAAAGAAAAAAGGGCAATATATCATACGATGCTCGCAGGAGTTCAAAGGATCAAAACAGGCTTGAATTCTTTTACATTGTAAGTTATAATTTTCACTGTGAGCTATGCCTAATCATTTTGTACATTAAATATGAACAATAAAATGAATTAATTGTATCTTCGATCAAACTAAGAAGTAAAATGATGCCCACATCTTAGCTGGATGGTTTCTCATGCCCACTCCTCCCATCTTGCCACAAGCAGCATTTGTCACATAAGAGCCTAGATTCCATGTAGCTTAGGCTTGTATATGTTGCACAATATGGATCCTTCTTGATCATGTTTTATTATCCTGCTTTTCATATGCTGCTGTACATTAGAGCCATCTGGGAGCTTGGTAACTGGAAACTAGCCCTAATACACTGCAAGGAGCAAATACTCTGGGCTCTCTAAGAGCACTCTAAATAATACGCCAATAGTCACCCGCTTGTTCATGGAATGGAGAGATGGCTCAGTGCTTAGAAGCCAGAACCCATGTGGAGACTAGTAACCATCTGTAACTCCAGATCCGGTGACTCCAATTCCCTTGTCTGGACCTGAAGGTACTGCAAGCACATGGTGCACATACATACATGTAGGCAAAACACACATGAGCTTTTCATGGCGGCGGGTCCTTGGTGAGTGCTACAGCTTCAGATCCACCTGCTCAACTGAGGGTAAGATCAACTCTAGCCCCCAGGCGCTCTGCTCTATTAGGAGACTTCCTCTTCCCTTCCCCCAGCTTTTCTGTGTCCCACATCCAGAGGGTCCCTGGGCAAGGCTCCCCTCTAATGGGACCCTGGTTCCCCGTGGGAATTGGCCTGTGGCAGGGCTGGGACCTTGGCCCCAGCTTTTCTATGCCCCACACCACAGAGTGTCCCTGGGCAAGGCTCCCCTTTGACGGAGGCCCCGACCCCTTGGGAATTGGCCTGCGGCAGGGCTGGGACCTTGGACGAGGGTGGGTC
>JAQHUG010000052.1:6176826-6193763 GCA_028555095.1 Dicrostonyx torquatus
ATTATTTAAAAATGAAACAACTAGCCAAACATTAGAGTTCTGAGGTCTATCCATTGAAGGAGGGTTCATCTGTATTTCTGTGCTTTGATTGGTTAAATAAAAAAGCTGCCTGGGCCATTTGATAGGGCAGGGCTTAGATAGGCGGGGAAAAGAAAAGAGGACGCGGGGAAGAAGACTGGGTCAGAGCCAGTCTCCATGAAGCTCCCGCTGCAGATGGATGTGTCTTAGAACAGTCCAGTAAGATCACCACCTTGTGGTGACATACAGACTTTTATAATAAGTTAGTTTAGATGTGAGAGGTAGCCAAGAAAAGGCTAGATATAATGGGCAAGGCAGTATTTGAATTAATACAGTTCTCCTGTGGTTATTTTGGGCATAAGCAAGCAACCAGCGGCTGGGGAACACAACACACACCTCTCACCCCATCTACAACAATCCATGTTGATGGGAGTGGCTACGATTTAATTTTTCAAAGATGTGCATGAGAATACTATATGGCAAAGTATAAATATAAATCATTATAAATAAATGATGATTTATTCATTCATTGTTGATAATGTTTAGGATGCTTCATTTGTTGGCTTCTATGAGCAATTTTCTATGCACCTTTATGTACTTATGCAAGAATTTCTCTTGTATATATCATATACCTAGGATTGTAGAATTCTGATAAGACAACAGGAATGAGGGTAGAGAAATAGCTTAGAAGTTAAGAGCACTGGCTGCTCTTCCAGAGAAGTCGGGTTCAAATTCCCAGCACCCACATGGTGGCTCACTGTATGTTACTTCAGCTCCAGGAAATCTAAATCCACTTCTGGTCTCCCTAGGTACCTCATTCTATGGGTATACAGACATTCATTACATGCAGACAAAAATTCAAACAGAGAAAATAAATATAACTTTAAAAAAAGAATAGGAACATGCTCAAATTTATTAGAAAGTGTCAAATTCCTAATGGAGTTGTAACAATTTATAATCATGTATGGCAAAGGAGCATTAGTCTTGCCTACTTACCCACACTTTCTATATTATATGACTTCCTAAGATATGCCAGTCTCATGAGTATGGATTGGAATAATGTTGTGGTTTGTTTTTGCTATCTTAATTCTTAATATGGTTGAGTATCTCTCATGCATTTCTGAATCATTTATGTCTCCTTTCCTGTATTTGTGGGTTGTTAAATTTCCACTGGGCAAATTTCTTGCATAGTGATTTATTGTTCTCTTGTTTTTAAATTTATTCTAAATAAGGCTTGTCATGTGCTACAAACATCTTCTCCAAATCTTAGACTTAGACAGCCTTGCTCTGTGGGCACTGTGCATACCAGCTTTACATGGCATCGCTCTACAGTTGCTGGTGTCAAATATCTGTTGGCAGGTC
This sequence comes from Dicrostonyx torquatus, assembly GCA_028555095.1. Classification (NCBI taxonomy): domain Eukaryota; kingdom Metazoa; phylum Chordata; class Mammalia; order Rodentia; family Cricetidae; genus Dicrostonyx; species Dicrostonyx torquatus. The sequence goes on from JAQHUG010000052.1 coordinate 6,178,207, forward strand.
CATTAGCTCAGGACTTTGTTTATCCTTGAATTCTGCCTGTGTTTTCTTGACATATTTTAAAGACTTGTTATTAGTTATATGCAAGTTTATAAGTCTAGCTCCCTGTTGAGCTGGCAGTTTTATCAGTATTTAAATATCCTTTATATATCTAAGAATGCATCTTGCTTTATAGTTTCCTGTGTCTGTGGTTACTATAGCTATACTATTTGTAGAAAGGTTATTATCCACATTTTTCATATCCCTGTTTCCTTTTCCTTTTATCTGCCTCATGTTTGAGTGATGTGGGAGTCCCCTCCATATTAATGAATAAAGAAACTGCCTTGGCCTGTTGATAGGGCAGAACTAAGGAAGTGTGAAAAACTATACTGAGTACTAGGAAAAAGGAGGCAGAGTCAAAGAGAAGCCATGGAGCTGCTGGAAACAGATGCTGGAAATTTTACTGGGTAAGCAACAGCCTCATTGAGATACACAGATTCATAGAAATGGGTTAAATTAATATAAGAGTCAGCTAATAAGAAGCTAGAGCTAGTGGGCTAAGCAATGATTTGATTAATACAGTTTCTGTGTGGTTATTTCAAGGCTGAACAGCCACAAATGACCAAATGGCCTCTCTCCTTGCAACATTTGAGTTGGAATACCTGTAAGTACACTAGAAATATTTATACCTGTACTTGAGATGTAAGTAGAAATTATTATCACTTATACTGATTATGATAATTTACATATTTGGATTTATTTCTATCATATCATTTGCTTTATAAATTTCACTCTTTGTTACCATTTTTCCAAACTTGTAATGAATTTTTTACTATTTCCAATTATTTATGTTTTAGAAAATTAGATTTTTATATTAACTTTTATTATTTTTCTTACCTATGTTAATAAACATATTTAGGTGTGAAATTGTTCAGTATTTACTCTTCTTCTTCGGTGCTTATCCCCAATTGCCAGAAGACCAGCAAATGTGCCAACAATGTCCAGCATTTAATTCTGTCTTTCTTTATGATCTTCCAATAAAATAATATCCCCATTGTTTTATAAAAGTACTTGTATAAGATCTGTGTAATTGGAACATGTATATATATTGGTTACACATTCTTTTCTGGACTTCAGGCCTTACATTCGACATCTTTCTCCTTTGTCCAAAGTACATCATTACAAATGCCGTTTCATGTAAATTGTTGATGATAAATCCAACTAACAGTATCAAGAGTATTCTAAAGTCCAAAACCCAAAGTCCCTTCTGAGGCCTAAAACAAACTATAAAATCAAACCACAAGTTATACATTTCCAGTTTACAGTGACAGACAGCAAATATTCCCATTCAGAATGGGAGCTTAGCAAAGAAAGATCAGGCCAAAGCAAGACCAAATCCAACAAGGAAAATAACACAGTGTCTCTAATATCTGTGGTTCCTTATGGTATTATATAACATCTTGTTGTTTTTTGCCACAATGTAACATCAATAGTTGCAAGTCTTCCTAGGAGAGTCCTTTCCCTATTCTGAAGTCTCATAAGCTGGGTCACCATTATCTGATATTTCTCTCGACATTCTGGGCTTCCATCCTTCTAGCAGAATAGCCCAATGAATGCTGTTTTACATTCAGCATTTCAGGGTTTCTCTAGCCTACAGCTCCAAATTCTTCCTTAAAATAATTTCTAAAATGCCCACCAAGCATGAGGTCAGACTTCTCCTGGTCAGGAAGCCGAGAGACAAATAAAGATGCTGTCCATTTACTTTGTCTTTTTAATCACTCTAAAAGGCCACTCCACAGGATAGTGCTGCCCACATTCAGCATGGGTCCTTCTTCCTTCTTCACTTAAACCTCACTAAATGTCCTCACAGATAAACCGAGAAATGCAACCCTTAAGAGATTCTAAATCCCACCAGCTGGTCATTAAGATTAATCATCACAGTTTCTCTCTTGTACAGTCAAATTTCCCTTGACTGCCTCCCATAAAGATGCAAGGTAAGGAAGGCATTTAGAAACCATCTGAATAATCAAGAGTCCTCACTTCAAGATCATTAATTTCATGGCATTTGTAAAAAGGCTTTATGCTAAGAAACATTTACGGGTTTCAGGGTTGGCCTGGAATCTCTCTGTAGGCCATCATTCGACTGTGATAAACATTCTATTGGTAAACTGCCATGCACTGCTTAAACCTGTTGACAGTAGACTTGGAGCAAAGAGGGCTATCTTGTCCCAGACTCCAGAATGTTGAATTCAAGTGTCCAAAATTCTCTGTCGTAGGGCAGACTGGTTCCCTAACTCTGGGACAGAAAGAAAGAAAAAGAGCAAACAGCCATTGTACCTTTGAGAACAGCTGGAAAAGAAACCATTCCCAACAGAGGTTACTGTTGTTTATCCCATGGTATAAAGATGCCTGTGGTGAGAACAGGAAGCCAGTTCATCCATGGAGGGAGTGCTCCGCAGTGCCTAGAAACCTCTCAACAAGGACCCAGCACACAGAGGTTTCCTAAGCATCTGGTTTAAGGGTGTTACTTTGATTCCTCTCCCAGTAGGATCCCTCCAGCTGTTTGTGCTGCATGTTGTAAGCTGTAAATTCGATGACCGTTTGCTCTCTATCCACTCTTTCTATCTGATATTTGTTACCTATTGTTTTATTTTTACTGTTTGTTGTATGCTTTTATAATCACCCATTTGAAGCTGCAAGTATGGCCACTGTTACCAAGCGTGGGGTGCCAGTTTGTTCCCCAAGAGGCAGATATGGATACCCATCCTCAATAAGCTGATCAGAATAGCCAAGTTAATAGCAAAGGGGAGATTTATTCAATATGGCCACATTGAAGAGGTACAAAGAAGTCTGGTAGGTATCTTTAGTCTGCCTTCTGGGTCCTCAAATGAGGTCAAAGTGCAAATAAAGGACTAGGAATATGCACATCTAAGTAGTCCTGGTAAGGGCATGGCCCTACCTACCTTAGACCTATTATTGCCAGAGGCTATAATGCTATTTTTTAAGAGAAGGGTTTTCACTCAGTCTGACTCAGCTTTTTCTCTTCCCATAATAAGATTCCAAGGGAAGTTACTATTTCTTGGGGCCCTTTCTTTTAGTAGTCTGATAGCTAAAATGTCTCTTTAAAATATATTCATTTCTGCCAGAGAAACATCACTGTCGATAATTCTCCGTGTGGGACATCCTCTTACCATGTACAGACACTAAAGTTATTTGCAAGTGGTCTTTGCTCTCTGAATAGAGCCTAGGCTGTCCTTTGTCTTTGATGTCCTATGCTGTCACTGTATGATGTATTTCTGTATGAACTTTTCATTTTTAATCAGTTCTTGATCCTGGATCACACTATATTTCTTTCAGTGCTCCTTAAGAGTAATCAGTCATGATATCATTTACTACTTTAAGATTCTAACGCCCGCTCTTTTCTCAAAAGTACATTAAATATTGCTATTCTGTTTTCCTTATGTCTCCATCACTATTTCACTTATGGATTATACTTCAGATAAACTCTTCATAAGTTATACTGCACCAATTATTTCTCTTTGAACAACTTGACACTTAGGTTTCCAACTTCTAGTTATTACATTTGGTGACCAGTACATTCCTTTCTTAATTTGGCTTTCTTTGAGTCTTGTTCTTTGCTTACATAATACAGTCCCTAGTTTTGAAACATACTTATTCTATGTTACGTAATATTTCCTAGATCTCATCATACAAACTTCTTCTTTACCGCCTCTTCTTCTTCATACTCCTGACCTCTCTCCACATACATATAACTTTCCATAAAACACCTTTAGGAGTTTGTAATCGTTAATTTTAAAAGTCAACTTGTCACAACCTAGAATCACCTCAAAAGTCTCCATCCACTGAGGAATTATCCAGATATAGCTGGTCTGTGGGCACATCTACAAAGGTCTTGACTTTGAAAGTCCAGCGTGCATCTGAGCATTCCCAGGGCGGGAGGGACTGAACTGCAAATGAATAAGGGACACTGGCTAAGTGCCAAGTAAGAAGACAACATTGGTGTGTTAGTGCCTTTCTGCTCCTGACTGTGACTATGACGTGACTAGCTGTCTGAGGTCCTGCTCTGTGACCTCCCTGAGCGATGGGCTGTAACCCAGACAAGTGAGCTAAGAACACCCCTTTCTCCCCTAAGCTACTTTCTCTCAGAGCATTTTATCCCAGCAACAGGAAGGAAACTGATACAGAGCTCTTTGACTCAGACTCGGATTTACATCATTTGCTTCTACTCTACGTAGAAAAGGGTTACCAACTACTGTACAACCATGGTAAACCAATAACCTTTCTTCAAACCTCGGCTGGACAACAACGGTGTTATGAAATTGGGTCAAATTTACATGACTTAAGAATGTGTTCACTTCATCCAGTTCCAAAATCATAATAGGGGAGTTCTGCTTTGCCCCTCCTTCTGCTCTATGTTTTCATTTCTTATGAACTCCGATAGAGAGCAGATGTTTCCAGCTATAGACGGAACTCTTCCATTAGACACCATACCTGATTGATCCTTAAGCTTCATCTCAGATCTCCAATTCCCCAGATAGTCTTCAGGACAAAAGCTCAAGGCTTCTACAGTTTGACCAACTCACTAAAAGAAAAACTTGAGTTTCCATTTTCATGTTATGTTTGGCCTCATGGTTATCATTCTTGAGGTTTTTAGTTTAGCATATTTTAAAATATGCTATATTCAGCTATTTGGGGGACCCTTTTCCCTTTGCGAGTGTTATTCAGACTAATCTTTCATAAAAAACATACTATTAATCTTTTCATATGGGATTTAAATTCTTTGTTTGTGATCTATTCTTTTATTCTGAAGCACATGTCAGTGTTTCAAACTGCTCCTCATATGCCCTAGCTGTGTGGCTGGTTAAAGCTGAGCAATCATTTTAGTATTACAACTCATATTTGCTGCATTTTATTTCCCTTTCCTAACTTTATTGATACTAACACTGTTTCAAGAGGATGTAAACCGAGAACACCTGATCAAAAACTGTTTGTGCTTACATCTCATCTCTGTATTATGGATACAAGAAGATAAACATTGTAAGGTCCTACCTGACCATATTTTTTTTACCTGAAATATCCCCATCTGTTACCATCTCATTCTACAGTCTAGGAGATTCCACCCATAAATTCTCTTTCTTATTATTCACTGGACTAAGATATGGGCATATAGATATTCTTTGGAAATAGTTAAAATTTTGAATTTAAAACACGTATGGACAGAAGCTACAGAGAAAGAGAAGAAATATACTGATAGATCTCTTTCTATTTTCAATAGGAGAAGAACATATTTATAGTTTGATAAAAAAAAGAATATTATACTAAGTACAGAGAGATGAGGTTTGGAGTTCCCAGCTAACACAGCTATTGAGCTCTTCTTGCCAGTCATTAAAAGCAAAACAAGACTGCTTTGTGCCTTGTAACATGCTCACACGAAAACGTCTATGGACACGAGAAAGAGTGAGAAATTGCTTCATGCAATGAATAATAAAATTATCCAGGTCTCTGATTCTGCAAGAATGCACACTAGAAGCTTAGAAAATATGCATTTCAAATCAAATAAATTATTAAGAAACTCTACAAATCTCTACCTCACTTTCAAAGAGTTAAGAGCCTATGAAAGTAAGAAGATTCTAAAGTAAAGGCAATCCTCACATTTTCCCAGGAGGCACATACTTAATTCACTGATTGAAAGCAAAATTGTCCTTCTCGTAGAGCACACGATGGAAGAGAATGAGATCTGATTGCCTCTGTTCCTGAGAAACGTGTATCTTCAGCCAGGTTCTATGGCTGACTTCACAGGAGTTTTTTATTTTAAAAAGAAAGGTGCCATATATGAGTACTGTGTGCATTTCCCTGCAGAGAAATCCCTCAGGCTGTACTGGACTTTCAAAGGAAGCCTCTATGCTGCCTCCAAAAAACAAGATGATGAACAATTGATATGGAGGCTACGAGTGGTTTTAAAGTGCTCCTTGTCACTCACTATGAAAAGAATGAAAATGATAGTAACTCCAACAGGATAAGCTGGAGACAAAATAGTATCTGTCAGACTCAGGTACCTTTTCTTACTTCCATTCAGGCCTCTGATGTGATCCTCAGGAAAAAAGAATCAAAGAAGCAATGGAGATTATATGGACTACTATGTGGCTATTGAAAGAACAGAATAAGCTCACTGCATTGCATTATTATCCATAGACATATACAATATAGTTAAGAAAACAGAAAATAAGTGTACATGAAGATACACGTACCAACACATACATGCATACCTGCACAAAAATAATAGCATCATGAGAATCCAGGTGTAAAGCACATGTAACTGTTGCAGGAAAGTGGCTAACAGGGGAATAGAAGAAAATAGCAAATCTGCCTATAAGACATCCCCTCCCCATGCTCACTTCATTCCACTTCATGCTTTTCTCCTACTTCAATGTTTACAGTAGTAGAAGGTGAACCTACACTCTGAACCAGAGATGCATCTTGTTTGGTCTTCCTACTTTATGCGGTGTTAGGCAAGAAGGCATTGTGATCCCATTTCTGATTATGGAAATGGTAGTTTTTCCTACATAGATTCTGAGAAGGTCTGTAAAATCCTGACAAAATCTAATAGATGGCCACTTTCTATGACCTTTCTGAGCCATGGACTGATTCAACCTAAAGGCAAATGCATCAAACTGCAGAGAGCAAGGCCCTAAGAGCATTCTTTATATTTATAAACACAAATGCACACACTGAAGTGCTGGGCATAAAACTCAAGGCCTCAAGTATTCTAGAATAATGTTTGAACAGTGAACCACATGCCTGGCCCGTGGTTTTTGGTTTGGTTTTGTTTCATTTTGTTTTGTTGAGACTGAGTCTTATTACATATCACAAATTGGTAACTGTCACTCAACCACCCTTGAACTCACAGCCTTCCTGTCCCTGCTGTGGGGGCTTGGGGGTACAATTTAGTATGTACCCCTAAACCTAGCCTGTGGATCCTACTCCCGGCCTCTTAGTCATCATGCCCCGAAGCCTAGAATAACTCAGATCCTTGTTAAGATGAGCAGATAAATTCTCAGACCCTCAAGAGAGCAGGTTTTGATTTTCCTGTTAGTACATGTATAAACAACCAGGGTACTATGGAATCCAATAGGATTTGTAACAGGACACAAAGCAATGTCTCATTGTCTGTAACATGGTCAGTCTCTAAAAATCTGAGGTTTGCAACATTACAAAATTTGAAAGGCAAGAATGTAGGTATTTGCTATATTACTCCCTGTAACTTTTCATGCTTCTTAGAAACATTTGACTGAAACCAGACAAAAACACTGCAGAAGTCTTACTCAAGCCAAGACACACAGCAAAGAGGGAAAAGCTAGAAGGAGATACTTTAAAAAATGGAAATTAAAATGAAGATGTATGTTTTCAAAGTATGCATTTTGACAAGCTGGATGCAAAACTCACAAATGAATATTCTTTTCTCAGACCTTTAAGACCTTAGCAAAATGTTGGGAACCTTCTAATACCAGGGGAATTTATTATTAAGCATTTATATAAATTGTTAAACTCATATTGGATTATGCAGCCACATTATTATTATGTGTTTTGTTCCTCCAAAAGACCCAGATCTACCAAACAGCTGTGTGGTATCAGCATTATTCCATCTCTGGGGGAATAATTAAAGTTTATGTCCCCCTTAAGAGCCATGACATCAGTAATCTGAAGTAAATGATAGTAGAGAAATTTCATAGACAAGGCTGCCTTGAGAAGTTGAGAAAATACAGGAAGAATTCAATAAAGTGGTGATAAGAGAGTTTGCCTGGCTGAAGTCAATAGGCTTCGGGAATGTATGCGATGCTGAGAATGCTGCTGAGTTCTCAGGTCTGGAGGAGCTGAGGCTCCAGAGAGATAAGGATATCTTGATGAGGAGAGGTCAAGAGAACCGCTGCCAGCGCTCAGTGTTGGTACATTTTCTGCACCAGCGACAACAGGTAGAACAACTTTCAAGGAGTTATTCTGACCTGAGACAGGCCCTGCCTCCTTAGTTGTTCCCTATAAACTGATGAGCTGAGCATGAATCTCTCCGCTCTATGTAGGATGTGAAAAATTGCAGGTGATCTCTTTACTTCCCAAAATGTGGTCCATGAGACCAATAACATCAACACATTATGGGAACTTATTGGAAATGCAGAATCTCAGACCTGTGCCCACCTAATAAGAATCAGCATCATAAAAAGATCTCCAGGTGATTCATGGGTACATTAATGTTTGGTGTGCCCTCATTATTTATGTATAGTGATGAACTGAGAGCACAGAATCTGAAATCAGATAGCTTTGGCCTTCAATCCTAGCTTCACCACTCTTGAGCTGTATAACTTGAACAAAATGTTACATTTCTTTGAACATCATCTGTAAATGTGAAAACAATCCTTCCATGCATGCTTAACAGAGTTCAGGGGGTTATTTAATTGAACACAATGGGGCTAGCACAGATGTAAAACAAGCCCCCTATCCTTCCAACTCAAAATCTACAGCTGTCTATGATCTTTGAAAGTCAGTATAGACCTGCTTCAGCCATGCCAAAGTATTCTCTGTTTCCCTCTTACCGCCTCATTGCTCCTGAAGCCTCCATCAAACTCCTCAAGGATGTCAGAACAGACCACGCAAAACTGCATTTGGCTTTGTCATGTTCCTCATCTCTGATACATCTCCTTGACTCTCTGCCAAGACATCACACCCATAGGGCAACCATTCCACCCCTAAATAAAGTGGGTCATTGTTAAAAATAGAGTGCAGCTTCCTTTATTTGTAGAAATGAAAAAAATGGTCTCTGCTACTACAAAGCCAACTCTGCCTGCCCCCTACCCTAAACTGCTCAGGAAACAGTTGACAGAGTTATGTCCCCGTCACAACCATCACATCACATCACATCCCCATGGGCTGCTCCAGACAGTTAGCTTGCAATACTCAACTCGGGTCATTCCCTAAAGACCAACACCTGGATGTAGCCACCAAGCAGGTTCCCTGATTATGACTGGAAACACACTTCCAAGATCTGCTGGTGTATCTAAAGATTCTGTAAGAGATATCTGGTAAGAGATACCCAAAGAGAGTCGGTGATCTCTGAATGTTAAATAGTTCTTATATTTTTCTTTCTTGAATTTATCTTGGATGTCCTTATTATATTTGATTATAAACTCAAGGTAAACATTTGCCCTCCAATGAGACTCACACATCTTTAGCATCTACTGTGGACTCTCAGTAGCCATCCCCTAGATGAATAGATGGATCGAAGGATGGATGGATGGATGGATAGATGGATGGATGGATTGTAGAGAAGCCTATGTGGCCAAGAGATTTGTGCATAGCCTGGCCAACTCTCTTCTTTCCTGTCTCCTATTTTTACTTCATTCTTTCCTATTGCTTTACCATCTCCTTTCTTTCTCATTTCTCTCTTTCTCCCTTTTCTGCCTTGTTCTTCTGTGAACTTTCTATTCCCACTAACCTAGAATATTCTAAATTCTCCCAGCTCCATTTCTGGTACCCTACTCATGCACTTTCCCCACATTGCAATGGGCTCCAAATACTTGAAACACTCACAGCAATTTTAAATGGGACTGCTGCAATTGCTAACTGTGTCTTCGCTTTTGTGGATGTGATAGTGCTGAGGTTGCTCAAAGTTGCATCTGAAATGTAAACTTGTGCAGGTCAAGACCCAAGGTTTAAAAACACTAAAATAACTTCAGGGACAAGCTAAAAATAATCTCACCTGGCATTTGGAAGGCAGGACAAATCTAGTCTCCGAAGTCCAACACATCAGGACAGAGTCTGAATAGGAAGCCCTTCAAGTAATAGGATTCTGCAGTCAGAGGCAGAGAGGAGACCTTTCCTGCCACTCTCGACTCCCAGCAGAGCAATGTAGAAATGAGCCCAGAAAAGGACTCTCAAGAGTTGCACGAGTAAAGTTCAATTAGCTCTGATCTGAAATCCATATGCTCCTTCGAGTCTTTTATAATGTAGTCCAGAGCTGTGATTCACTTTCAGGAATGCTGTGAATTCATGCATCCACAAACCAGAAGGAAACTATAGATGCTAATTCATCATCCCATGGAGGCTAGAGTTCAAACAGACTAGTTCCGAAAGCATGTGTCCTACACTCTGCTGGCTTCCTAGCACATAGTACCAGGCCAGGGAGGTACTCATGAAGTAAGCAGAGAAGGTCAGGGAGAGAGCGAGCCAAGAAGGGATGCAAGGAAATGCAGACAATTGGAGGGAATTCTTCATTACTATGGATACAGAGTGTAACTCAGCTTTTTTAATATTTAAAATTATGACCTAAGGAACTATCTCTAGAGCACAAAGCCAGCGCTTTTCATTCTGTCATTAAAATTTTAAAAGCTTGTTGGGTCCTTTAATTTGCAGCTTACTCCCCAGGCAGATATTCAAACAGAAAAATAAATATAATACCGAAAAATAAATATAATACCAGCCAATCCTTCACAGCATTCATCTGCTGGCTTGTTACAAACCATTTTAATTATTTTGTTTGCAATACCTATTTGTTTGTCCCAGGGGACTATTTAAATCTCCTTGCGTTTGTGCACAAGCCTCCCAACCACTAGGAAAATGAGACCTTATGCTTCACATTAATACTTCATAGTTGTCTTTAATCCCTGAGGAGTTGATAGAAAACTATAAATTTTAATTGCACTTACAATTTAAAATCCTGAAATATTACCCTAAATATTTTTCCAAGGATGATTAAAAAATAAATTCCCATGGCCCAGAGCCCTACTGAAGTGTGGTTCTGAAGTTTAGAGGTTTGCATGCAACATTGTAAAATCCTTACCAAGTGTGTAGGACACAAGTGTAAAGATGTGTGTGCTGGTTAGCTTTTGACAACTTGCCACAAACTGGAGTTACCTTGGATAAGGTAAGAGGGAACCTCAATTGAGTAGCTGCCTCATTTGAGTAGAACCTCAATTGAGTAAGTCTATAGTACATTTTATTGATTAATTATTGATATTGCCCAATCAACCATGGGCAATGCCATCACTGAGCAGATGATACTGAATTGTATAATAAAGCAAGCCATGGGAAGCAGGCACTCCTCCATGGCCTCTGCTTCAGTTCTTGCCTCCAGGTCTTGAGTTCCTGCTTTGACTTCCTTCCTTCAGTGAAAAACTCTGATGTGGAAGCCAAACAAAATCTGTCATTCTCTCTTGTTTTTTGTCAGTGTATCATGGCAGTAACAAAAAGCAAACCAGAAAGTGTTTGATGATGACTTAGACCAAAAGTGTAGGATGCTGACTAAGAGTATGAATTCTGCCCATGTCGGGTTAATCACCTAAAATAACATAAATGAAATAACATTGGTTAGACATTGAGCAACAAGCACAGATGGAAAGTGGTGCCTGAGAGAAGAAGAGCAAATGAGGTAGGCTTGAGTATCTTAGGGAAACTTTTCTTGTTGTAGCACAGAAAAGGGAAAGACAGAATGGACCGTAATTGTCTCCATGAATTGAAGAAAGGGCTGAGGTGTTAGAAGTTTGGGGCAGTTAGAAATAAGGTGGAACACCATGTAGAGAGAAACAGAAAGGGCCCCTCAGAAATCTGTAAAGAATTCTATTTGACTCTTTCACAGAGTATTTATTAGCAAATGTGCATGAAGAAACCACCTCAGTCTAGGAAAGGACCATCAAGAAGAAGCAGAAATAGCTATCCTAAGTTATAGGTCCACTAGACATACTGAAGAGATATGTATATCAAACAAAGGTTCAAAGTAAGTCTTAAAAGATTGAAACACCCAACAGGAACTGTGTCCAAGGACTGGGAGGTATAAAAAGGAACAAAAATGAATCTAGTGTCCAATCCCACAATTACAATGTTTTCACGGAAGAGGATGTGGAAAGACTTTCAGAGTCAGGGCACTGGCGAAGACTAGGGTCAAACTGTGTTGTGGACACAAGTATACTGCTATACTAATAAACTCTCAGAAGCCATAGTTGCCAGCACAAGACCTGTACAAGATCAAGCCAGTTAGCATTCCAATATAGACAATAGTGGGGCACAGAATTCTCACCCCTAGTTCCAAAGCAATTGACATTTGGTGGCAGAGGGAGAGTCAGTTTTCTTTAAGGGCATGTATGCTCCCTGGCAGGGTGATCACACACATGTGGGTGACACCATACCCATGCGCTAATGGTGCTCAGTTGGTTCCTTAAAAGAAAAAAGGTGGGAGGGGACATGAGGGAAATCTGAAAGGAGTTGGAGGGAAGGTATGGAGGTAAATAAAATATGATTTAAATGCATATGTATATAAAGAAATTCTCAAAGAATAAATAAAATGTCTTATTAAAAATAGAATATTCTCCATCCAATCAAAAATTACAATGCATATAAATTAGCAGTAAAATAAAACTCCATAACTGAAAAGGTAATCAATAGCAGCAGATTGAGGAACAATATAGGTGGTGGTAGTAATAGAACAGGAATTTAAAACACATAGTATGAATATTATAAATCCATACTATATATTCAAGTAAATAAAGTAAAATTTGCATGTGATTTGTAGGACAATAAAAATTGAATTCTTACAAGTTAAAATTTCATTGTCTGAGATGAAAAATACACATGATGAAGAAATAGAAGAAAATGAATGAATTTTAAGATATAGGATAAAATTTACTCAAAATTAATTAGTTGTATGTTGAAATACATTCACTAATTTTGAACACAACAATTGAAAAAAACATTATTGAGAAGTTTTTTAATTCACTAATCAAATAAATCAGCTTATTTCTTTTTACTAATAGATTAAAAAGAGAAAACCCATGTGATCATTCCAATAGCTATAAAAAAGAATTCAACCAAATCTAACATCCAGCTGTTTCTAAAATAATCTCAGAAACCTAAGAATTAAAAAAAACTTCTTCAATCGATAAAAACCAAAGGTATTTATGCTCAACCTATATCATAACTAATGAGAATGGGTGAAATTATTTCTTGTAGGAATGGGAAGACACAGATGTCCATTCCTGTTGCTTATCTTGAGCACTAAGTCCTGGTTATGCTCAGCTTCCAAGGGGAGACAAGATCCAGCGAACTTCCATTACTTCTATTTGACACTGAACTGAAGTTAAAGTCACTATACGAGGAAGAAACAAAAAAGACATAAAAATATAGATTCAAGAGAAAATGTAGTTATCTTTATCATAGAAGACACGTTAATCTACATATAACATCAGAGCAAATACATAAAAAGAAAACCTTTGTAACTAATAAATGAGTTTAGCAAGGTTGAGTGAGATTGTATTTCTAAAAGCTAACAACACACAATTGCAAGTTTAAATTGAAAAGCAATAGGTCTGAAAATTATAAATACTTGGAGATAAATCTAACAGTATGACATGCATTTAACATTATAAAGTGCTGCTACAAATAACTGAAGACTGAGATAAATGGGAAAATATTCCCTCTCACAGGTCAGTATCACTAAGTCAATTATCCCTGAACAAAAACTCTAGTTTCAACATAATTTAAATTAAAAGCATAGCTGACTTTTTCCTAGAAAACAACAAGTTAATGTTAAAGTGTATGAAAATGCAAAGCAGGAACCAGGGAGAGGAATTACTAGCAACCTGAAAAGGAATTCCTCTGAAATTTCTGTGGCATGTGTGCCTCACATACCTTGTCATAACCCCAGTTATGTGGAAACATAAAAGGACAGAAGGCTAAAGACAAAGTTTCCCAAAATATTAAAGGTTCTCAGCTTACCCCACTTACTTTTATGACCAACCAAAATGTATAGTTCTTATGAGTATCCATCATCAGTTGAAATATAAAACACAGATCAAATCAAACAGAACAGATTTTGTCTACAGTTTGAAGATCAATTAATTTTTGGCAAAGACTCCCAAGAGAAAAAGACATTCTTTTTATTAACTGATATTTTAAAGATTAAATTATCATGCACAAAAATAACATAAAACAAAAATTAAACCCAACCCTTACTGCATACCTTATGCTAATCAATTACAAAACAACATGAATTGATCTCAAGTGAATAGCAGAACAAGAAGAGTATATGTATATTGTCACATTGATATAAAATTGTATATTTTTATTCTTGATAATTTCATAGATGTATACAATAAGTTATGATTATATATACTCCCATTTCCCCTTTTAATCCTTCCCATGTTCCCTAATCTGTTCCATCCAAAGTCCATGTCTTTTTTTATTTGAAAATGACTCACTTAGTCTGGTTAGTGCTGCCCATATGTTCATGAGTATGGGGTTATCTAGTGGAGAGTGGGAATTTTATCAGTGGCCACATCCTCATACTTGAATGATTATCCCTCCCTCCAAACCAGATATAAAATTCTAGATGCTTCAAAGTAATCTATAGGAACAGAAAGATCAGACATTTCCAATTCCTAATAATGACTGGAAGCCTTGATTAAGGGTCATGTAGAAACATTTGTGGATAATACTAACGTTGGTCATTATAATAGCTGTCCTAGTTTGCTCTCCATTGTTACAAACATCAAGACCAGAGGCAACGTGGAAAGGAAAGGGTTTATTTCAGCTTACACTTTTCAGTTAATTGTTGAGAGAAGCCAGGGCATGGACTCAAGGCAGGAAGTAGTAGGCAGGAACTAAAGCAAAGACAATGGAAGAACACTGCTTATTGGCTTGCTCAGCCTGCTTTCTTATACAACCCAGGACCATCTGCCCAGGGTGACACCACCAGTAGGTCATTCTAGTGGAGTGAATTTCTCAATTGAAGTTTATTCTTTCCAGGTGCCTCTAATTTGTGTCAAGTTGACAAAAATACTTAAGGAGCACAATGGTGAAGATACTTTCACAAGAGCATATGTGAATTACACTCAACAGACTTGGTAGACATTAATGACTATGCTTGAGAAGTTTCTAAAATAATGGACTTGTGAACGCTGCAGATTTAGTTCATAATTCTACCAGACTTTCAAAGAAGACCAAATACCATAACAATACTCCTCAAATTATTCCACAAAATAAAAACAGAAGGAACACTGCCAAATTCATTTTATTAGAAGACAGTCACCCTGATACGCAAATCACATACAACAAAGAAAGAATTACAGACCAATCTCCCCCATGAATATTGATACAAAAAATACTCAACAAAATGTTCAAAAACTGAATCCAAAAAGACATAAAAAAGTCATTTGCCATAATCAAGTAGGCTTCATTCCAAGGGGTGGTTCAACATATGAAAATCAGTCATTGTAATCCACCATATAAAAAAACTTAAAGAAAAAAGTCTAACCAATCAAGTAAAAAACCTGTATGATAAAAACTTAACATATCTGAAGAAGGAAACTGGAGAAGTTATCAGAATATAGAAAAATCTCCCATGCTCATGAACAGGTAAGATTAACATAGTAAGAATGGCCATCCTACCAAAAGTAATCTACAGATTCACTTCAATCCCCACCAAAATTTCAACACAATTCTTTATAGACTTTAATGATCTGAACAGAGAATTCTCAACAGAAGAAGTTCGAATGGCCAAAAGATACTTAAGGTCATGTTCA
>JAQHUG010000052.1:6194998-6210255 GCA_028555095.1 Dicrostonyx torquatus
GAAGCAGGGGGAGGGTGGTGGGGTAGTGGGGGGTTGGAGGGCCGGGAACAAGGGGAGTAAATGTAAATTTTTCTTTTAACAATAATAATAAAAAGGAAAGGAAAAAAAATAAATAAATAAAAGGACAATACTCATATGGAAAAAGAAGTGGTCCATGATAGGTAAAAGAACTTCTGGAGGAATTACCAACCCTGATTTCAAATTCTGCTACAGAGCAATAGTAATAAAAAAAAACTGTATGGCATTGGCATAAAAACAGACAGTTGATCAATGCAATCAAAGACACAGACATATATCCACACAACTATGGAACCTGACATTTTTTTGTGGGGATGGGGTTGAGACAAGAGTAACCATAGACAGGACTCCAGTAATGGATGATACAGAGCCTCAACTGGCCATCTTGGTAGCCAGGCAAGGCCTCAAGTGGAGGCACTGGGACACCAATCCAGCCACAAAATCTTTGACCTACAGTTTGTCCTGTCAAAGAGTGTTCTGGGACCACAGCCTAGCAGAACCAAAGAGATTTCATCCAGTAACTGATGGGCTCAGGGAGTCCTGTGGAGAAGTAGGAGGAAGGATTCGAGGAACTAGAGGGGTCAGAGACACCACAGAATCAACTGACTGGGAGTCATGACTCGGATAGATCAGGATGTCTGTAGGGGTCTGACATAGGTTCTCACACATGTATAGCTGAGTAGCTTAGTGTTCTTGGTGGAACTCCTAAGAGAGGGAGTGGAGGTAGTGGGTGTTACTGACTCGTTTGCCTGTTTGTAGGACCCTCTTCCTACTCCTGGGCTGCCTCATCCAGCCTTGATATGATGGTATATGCCTGGTTTTATTGTAACTTATGGTGTCAAGTTTGGTTGATATATATGGCAAGCCTGTGCTTTTTTGAGAAGAGGTGGAGAGGGGTGGATCTGGGGGAGAAGGGAAGTGGGGGATAGAGACTGGGGGGGAAGAGGGGAAATTGCAGTTGGGATGTAATATATGAGAGAATTAAAAGTTAAAATAAATAATGACTGTGAACACTAGAAACAGACTAACTGTAATCAAATAAAAATACTTTCTATATAAAATGACCCTCACCCCACACATACTAGCAACCCATTTCCTTTGCTTTGTTTTAAACAGTGATGCTTTGCCCTTTGTTCTAGGAATGCCCCCACCATACATTGGTCTCATCAAATGTCAGTAAAATTTTATGAAATAACCGACTCTTCCCACATCTCCCAGTTCACTCTGGTCCAAGCCACCATCATCACTAAGGAACTTTTTAACCTTTTCAAGTTTTCCCCTCTTACTTTCCTCTCCCACCAAAACCTCTGTGGTTTATGTTCAAGATAAGTTTCAGGGTGATCCTAGCAAGCAAAATTGAAATCATATTGTACCTCAACTCAGGCAGCCCAGCTTCTCCTCAGCTTAAAGATTTTGAAGCAACAGCGCCCAGAGAATGTCCTCAAGCCCTTCCTTCCGAGTAATCTGGCACTGTGGCCATTGCCCAATGAGTAGACATCTGATAATCTCATACCCTAGTTGTCACCACATTTCTCTGAATAGGTGGCATTGAGCTGAGATTGCTTCTCATCTGAAGCACACAACCATCTCAGTCTCCTCATTCATCCTTTGTCACTATAACAGCATAGCTGGTACAGGTGACTAAGTTTTGTCTTCTAGTTCTAGAGGATGGGAAGTTGAAAAGAAGTCGACAGTACCTGTAAGCTTCTGAACAGCTGGCTTTCTTCTTCACACATAATGAAAAGGGAAAGGGAAAACAGACATGTTTGGGAAAGAGGTAAAATGCAGGGGCATTTTGTTACTAAGGCCTGCTCTGTAGCAACTTGCCTGTTTCCAGGAGAGCTGGAAACCATTCCTAGAACAAAGGGATTGCTCCATTTCAACAAGCTAGTCACCTCCCTGGACCTACTTTCTGCATGAATCTGGAGAAGGCAAACCACATCCAAACCACAGCTCTGTGGTGTGAGCCTAGCGACACAAACCTCAAGGGATGATGGAGTATGTCTTCCTGATGCAGGTATTTGGGAAAGACAAAATGGCATTTTGTGTGAAACTGACCCACTTCATTAAACTGAAATTTCCATTTGAGATACTCAGATTTCACAATAGAAAATCTCACAGACATGCTTGACGCAGAAACCTCTTCTCCAAGCAAAATGAATGACAATCAATTTTTCTGTCTCCAAAAGTTCTCACCTGTGAGGAGAATATGGAAAATACTGAGAAGTCAAACTGTGGGAAATATTTTGTGACAGAAATCTGTTTTGCAAAAGAAGAACATGGAACATTTCTCTCCCGTAAGGGTGAAGAAGAAACCTGTTTTCCATGGGAAGTCTTCCTCAAGGCCTTCGATCAGACCATTGAAGAGTCACACATAATGTAATAAAATCTTAATAAGCAGGATCATTAGGATTTAATCATAATGGCTATTTATACCACCTTTGCTGTGGTTTGAGCATAAAACATCCCCAAAGTCTTGGGTGCTGACAATGTCATTCTGAGAGTTCATGACAAAGTAAACCTGCCAATGAGTTCAGACCTGAACTAGGTAGCAGGGCCTACTTACAGGAAGAAGGTCACTGAAGGTGCAACCACAAAGGGTACTACTTAGCCTGGTCCTTTTCCTCTTGCTCTCTCTCCTCTGGACTACTGTGAGGTAAGAAGCTTCACCATGCCCTCCGACCATGATGCTCTGCCCCAGCCTGGCACAGTAACAGAAGAGCCAACAAACATGAACCAAAACCCCTAAACCCAGAAGCCAAATATTCTTTCCTTCCTTAACTTATTGGCATCATATCTTTTGCCACAGCAACAAAAAGTAGCATAGCCTTCTATTGATCTTTTGAAAACGCCCACTCATTTCCTTTTTATTGGTTAACAATAACATGTGCCTTTTATTATTGGTGTTGTTGAGTTTTTTGTTTATTCCTAGTTAAAGTGAAATTTCTTTTCACTTTAAGAATCAAAGTCAAGTTTTGTTTCAGAAATCAAACACAATAATTGGAAGGTTTCCCTGAAGATAACGTCAAGGGATTGAGGTAGAAAGTTATTGACTATTGACAGAGAAAGGGAAAACTATGAGGTTTTTGTTTGGAGTTCTCCATTGTCTTTATCATGAGTCTCTGGCAAAAGAAACTATTTTTGAGATAAGGAGTGGTGCAGTGTTGCATATTTGAAGAGTAGAATCAGCAATATTTGGGTATGTTCATTGTAAGATACCTATTGGAGGGCAATATTATATAGAGGTATAGGTATGTGATCCTGAAGTTCAGGGAAGGGTGACTCTGGTGGCTTGAATTTGGGATCCATTTGCCAATAGAGAATTTTTATATCATGTAGCTGGAAGAAATCACCAGGAGACCTATCAGTTAAAATAAGAAGAGCCGCCAACATTGACTGCTGAGGCATATGTCAAGCCACAGAAAAGAGTAGAAACTCAAAAGGAGTCTGAACAGGAGCAGCCTGAAGGAACATGGAGATGAGCAGTCCTGGGTACCAAGGGGAGAAATCACCAGTGTCAGATATGGTTGGCGAGGAGGCTCAGTGACTTCATCTGCATGGTAGATGTTAGGAGAGCTTGCAGGACTGAGACCCTAGGAGCCTGATCATTCAAATAAGGACAGAGAGATGGACAGATGGTTTGATACCATAATCAGAAAGCATCAGGACCAGGATCTGAACACAGGTCTGCAGGGTTCAAGACTGAGGAATTGCATACCCTGCATCACTCTGTCCCTCACTTCTCCTATCATACTCAGCCCTAACTGAAAGCTGAATGCCACTAAATCCCAGGAATATGTGACTTTTAAAGGAATTTTGAGGAAGCAACACAGTTGTACAATATAGTAATGGGAGCCATACTATAGCACTTCCGTTGATGGCTTCTTATTATGTGTTCTCTTTATGATGTTGTGTGTTTTACCACCTTGCTTTAAAAATCGTTTATGAAAAAGGCAAAGGAACCTCACCAAAGCCCACAGAAACAAGCTAATATGTATCCTAAGTGGAGAAACTAGGGGGGAAAATGACCCTAGAAATGTACTATCATTCATTAATCAGAATGGCCTATTTCCTCTCTTAAGTCAAAGAGAACCTGAGACATAGCGCTTATGCCCACAGGCATGTGGACATTATTATTCTGTAGGAACCATCAGCAATCTCAGAGCCCTTGAAGAGGGTGTCGCAGGCTACACAGGGAGTGGGGTTAGTTGGCAGAACAAATGTGCCAGTAGATTCTAGCTCACAGTTTTCAGAAACATACCTATGATTTTGGCTCCAGTATTCACCATTGTGACATGGGCATGGCAGAAGGTTTTCCTTCCTTCCACGGTCTTGCTTTCCTCCCCTGTTCATAAGATTAATAATTGCCTTCTGCTGGATTTGGGTGGTTGAATTGATGTACAGGAGGTAGCTGAGAGAGCATGGACTTGAACACTTAGCAAATACTCTCAAAAGATGGCTCTTCCTTAGCAAGGATGCAATGCTTTGTAGGTATTTTGCCTATGTACTTAATAGAGTAAACTTATTACTTAAGAAAGTAAACACCCAGTGTAAGGACCTGACTTTAAGTGTGTACATTTCTTTCTAAGGAGCACATGAAGCAGAGACTTGATTCATGCCTGGATGAATCTGAGCTGCAGTATCAAGGGCTGTATCCTACACTTGCTAACCCTAGTTCCATCTATGCCTTTCAAACTCCTATACACCTTTTAAGATTTACCTTTAGTTACCATAGCTGCTCCTAACTTCACTTACTGTGATGCCATCCATGGCTTCTTCAACACCCTGTAGGACACAAACTGATTCTTTATCAATCTTTATTCTTCATATCCTGCCTCCCTACCATGACAAAAGACACAACAGTTCATCACATAGGTATTAGATTGCACCAGGACCCCGAGGCTGCTCCTGTGAATCTGTGGTCCCCACCCTCAGACATCTTGGAGCAAGCAGATGTCCATGTATCACTAAACTCCAGTGAGCATGAGCTGTGGGGCCTTTCCTAATCTTCTGCTACTCAAGCTGAAATTCCTTTAGACAGATAAACTACCATTGCTGTAAAATCAGACTCCATGTTTTTAGACGTGAGTCAATGGTTCCCAACAAACATATTGCTGTTTTCCAGAGTTTTGGCAAAAGAATGCTTGGGAGAGGGAGTGCTGACACTTAGGGAGCTTTAAAAATAGCTTGAATTCTCACATGCAGCAAATGTATCTGCAAACTCGGGGTTAGCGTCGACCTTTCTGCATCCCTATCCATCGCTGTTCCCATAGGCAGATGCTGGCAGATTCAGATGAACTTGCTGCTTGTGCCAGAAAGGCCCTATTATCTGTGCCTTCTACCCTGTTATTACACCTCCTTTGCTATGCTTGATAATCATTATTCGTCACACAGAGAAAGGGAAGCAAGCACGCCTGCGAGCACGCACACAAACACACAAGAGGCTGCTGCCTCACACACAGTATGGAGAGCACAGGCCCCTGGTGGAGCTGCCCATAGAAGTCCCCTTTAAAGCTGGAACACAAGCAAAAACAGAATCAGGAGACAGTTCAAACTGCTAGAACTGATCTGCATGAAGTATTTTGAATGGTACTTGAGGGCATACAGAGACAGAAATCTCAACTTTGGTTCTTCTTTCTTCTACTTCAAACCAGGAGAAATATATACTGGGACAGCTTGTCTTAAACCTGGGTAGAGAATTCCAAATGAACGCCATATAGCCTTAGAAAGGGCAGTGAGGTCACACACAGCCATATCAGTCTGAACATGGTTGGTCTCAGAAGCTAATTAGGGCCAGATCTGGTTAATACATGGATGGGAGAAAGGGAAGTGAGATAATTCTTTAATTGTCAGGTGGTCAGAGTAGAATGCATTCTTCTGTAGCCCCAGAAAACAGCTAGTCAGTTGCACAGAGGGGCTGCTCCTTTTCTGGCTGCGAAGGAACCAGCTATTGCTACCTTTATTCCTAGCATTCTTCCTGGTTAAGAATTGCTAAGGAGGGGCTGGAGAGATGGCTCAGTGGTTAGGAGCACTGACTGCTCTTCCAGAGGACCGGGTTCAATTCCCAGCACCCACATGGCAGCTCACAGCTGTCTGAAGATCTAGTTGCAGGGGATTTGACACCTTCACACCAATGCACATAAAATAAAATTAAACCATAAAGAATATTTAAAAAAAAGAATTGCTAAGGAGCTCACCGTGTAAATCCACTGGTGTCTGAAAGCTCTCTTTTTACTGTCTGGTGTGGGGAGCCCTTCTGTATTTGTGTTGCTTTGATTGGTCAATGAATAAAGAAGATGCTTAGGCCTATGACAGGGCAGAATAGAGCACGGCAGGAATTCTAAGCAGAGATAGAGGAGAAAAGAAGGTGTATTCAGAGAGACACCATGTACCTACTGAAGGAGATAGATGCCCCGGAGCCTTACCAGTAAACCATGAGCCTCATGGTAAAAAACAAAATAATAGGAACTGGTTAATTTAAGATGTAAGAGTTAGTTAATAAGAAGCCTGAGCTAATAGTCCAAGCAGTGTTTTAATTAGTATAGTTTCTGTGTGATTATTTCCGGTCTGGGTGACTGGGAAACAAACAGCGGTCTCCACCTACAACCCTTAGCTTTACACTTCTCATATTATATGTGCTAGGCTCTTCTTTGGATGCTATACAGACAATTAAAAACAAAACAAAACACAAAATGGTCTATGTACTCAGAGAAATGATGTTAAATTTGATCTCTTATAATTTGTTCTGTGATCTCATGAAAGATATATAAGGTCGCCCAAGTTTTAAACCAATAGGAACAATCCTAGAAATATACCATTAGATCCAAGTAATGGTTATATCTACAAAGGAAAGCATAGCAGTATACTGCAGAGGCATCTGCACTCTCAGGTTGATTATATCATTACCCATAACATACAAGCTACAGAAGTTTCCTAAGTACCATAAACAGATGAACAGATAAAGAAAATGTGGCAAGTAGAACCAATGGAATACTATCTGACCTAACAAAAGAAGGAGCTCTTGTCATTTATGACAGCATAGTTGATCCTAGAGGATATTACGCTAAGTACTAATGACACACAGAAAGATGAGTGTCACATGATGACAATTGTATGTAGAATCCAGAAAAGAACTCAGAGAAGAAAGTAGAACCATGGTTATCAGAAACCTGAGTGGGAGTGGGGTTCAATTAGATGTTGACCAAAGAATATAAAATATCAGACTGTATGTTCATCTCAAAGGGATATAATATACAGCATAGTGACTATAGTTAATGAGTATATTATATACATGTATATAATAGAATATAAATATAATATAATGGCTATATATAGTTGCTGAAAGTGTTCTGCCATAGAAAATTATGAGAGGACCTGAATATGTCGACAGCCATATTTAGCCATCCCACAATGTGTGTGTGTGCACGTGCATGTGTGTGTAAAATCATGCTATACATTACAACTATGTAGAATTTGATATACCAATATAATAATGGTAACAATAGTAATGGAAATACAAAGGAAGATCTCTGTGGACTCTATGTTGGACCTCAGGTGTGCTTTTTCAGTGTTTGAAAGTCCCACATCTATGTCCCAGCCTTTTGAAATAGCCATCAATCAGCCTCACCTCTTTGATACCCGATTCTAGGGATAAAAGTCTCCTTTCCTTGACCTCTCTGGAAAGATTCTTGGTTCTGCCACTTTGATCACTCTAATTTTCAAAGCCACAAAAGACTGCTTAGCTGCCTGTCATAGCCACTATTTATTCTTCCTGAGACAGTGTCTTACTATGTCACATTGAGTAACCTGGAACTCACTATGTTTACCTGACTGAATTTCAGCTCACATAGATCTACCTGCCTCTTCCTTCAAGTTGCTGGGATTCAAGGCATGTGTCATGCTGAGCCTTTTTTTTTTTTAAAGAACTGTCTTGTGAGAAAGAAGGGCATAAACTTTCTTGAGCATAAATAGTGCATATGGATAGAGGGAACACAAAGGAAAAATAGCTCTAATTTTTCCAATTAGTCTGTAACAGTAAAACAAAACAGAAATTAATATATCAGTAAATCATCCTTTCAAAAGAATCCACATGTTTGTAGATTTTTCCTTTGAAGAGATTTCAATTGGCCAGTTAAATTTTGTGGAATCCTATTGTTTTCAATTAGTAATACAACATTAGCATTTTGGCATGTCAGTAAATAGCCTTGTAGGTAATATTTAATGGTATTATAGGATGCTGTCATTTGAAGGAATTGCAGTTTATGCAAGTCTTCATTTCATTATATTTAGCTAGTACCTCATCATTTGTCTCATCTCATTCAAATATTTTCATGCAAGTACATGTACTTGTACCTATATCAGAGAATGAAATAACAGAATTTCCTGAACCCAGAATGATAAGGACCACCTGGGCAATGTACTGAGATTCAGTGTCTTATAGAAAGGGATATGAATTAAATAAAATAGGAATGACTCCTATATTCAACCGAGATGGAGAATAGAATTAGATTCATTGCTCTACCCAATATAACCAACCAAACTATACAAAATATTTGGTGTAGTAACCGTTTTTAAAATACTCAACAATAGGCAATAAGTCTAGGAGGGATTTTTCAAGATTAAAAAAAGAAAAGAAGCCATAAAAAGACTGTCTGGAGGGAATTGTCCCACCACTAAAAATCTGGGGAAAGGAAACAAACAAAAGTCAAGAGGCTGCACGCATTAAGTGTATGGATCAGAGAGTGGACAGCAGAGGAAGCTAGAGTTCACAGGACTGAAGATTAAGGAGACAGGTGTATGGAGAAAGAAGAACATGGGCAGAGCCTAAGGGTCCCTGAAACACTCACCAGAGACCATGATGCCAGTATGGAAGACACTGGGTGAGGGGGAAACATCCAACCCACAGCATTATCAAGAACAGTGTCTGGTGGTTTACCCAGGCCTGGGAAAAGGGCATCTTCTCAATATCCAGACTGCAAAAGCTCATGCTTTGTGTGCATGAAGTGAACTACCCAGGGAGTTTAGCCTCACAGGTGTGGAATAATTAGCCCTAGGGAAAGCCAACTTGGAAAATATCCAATAATTACAAGGTCCAGAGGACCAATGTCTTTCCTGAGAAAGGCATCTTAGAAAAATAAATACAAGAACAGCCAGAAACTCACAAGGTACAAGCCATAAGTTTGGTCTTCAAGCAAAGTTCATAAGTCATGTACAAAAGAAGCACGTAAGCAAAAGGAAGGAAAACAACAAATTAATAAACCCTGTCCTAGAACTGAAAATAGTCTAGCAGATGTTGACCTGTAAGCAGCTCTTATAATTATAGTACACATGTTCAAAAATATGACCACACAATACAGATTTTAAAAGTTGCTGCTCAGAGCTCTAGAGATTAAAAAACATGAAGCTAGGAGAAGAAAAACATTAGCTGGCAATAATGGCAGATTAGATATGGAAGAAGAAAAGATGGGTAAAGCTGTATACATATGATAAAAATTATGCAAAGAGAAACAGAGAGAAAATATGAATAAAATAAAATGTAAGACTGAGAAAATAAACCAGTAAGTAAAGTGTTTCTGTGTAAGCATGAGGACCTACGTTTAGACCTCTATACTCACATCCATCTAACACGGCAGTGCACGGCATTAATCCTAGTGCCCAATGGCAAGATGGGAACCAGAGACAGAAGGACCTCTGGAAGCTCAGGAGCAAGCTAGCACGGTGCAAGCAGCACTGACCAAGAAAAAACTGCCTCAAACAAGACAAAAGGCAAGGACCAACACCAGAGAGTGTGCTCTGATTTCCACAGACACGTTGTGGTAAGCATGCAACACACAAACATAGTGAAGATACAAACAGAAAGAACATCTTCGATGCGGAGGACAGCTTCAAAGGGACTATTCTGTGTGTAACAGAAATCCTTAAATAAGAGGGTAGGAATGCAGAAAAAGTAATTGAAGAAATATATTATTTCATTTTAGGTTTTGAAGAAACTGTGCTTCCTTATCGTGCAGGCAGAGCTTGCTGTATTATACATTGGTTTACTGAGCTTCAAAGATCAGACAGTACTTATGAGTTGAAGGTTTAGGTAGACAAGCCATTAGGCACCATTTTCTTCCCAAGAATATGTTTTCCTTACTTGTCTCCGTTATATTTCAGTGACTATCACATCTTAACCTTTTCCTTATTATTATATTTGCTTTAGTAGTCTATGGCCCGTGAGCTTTGATACCACTTAGAAGATTACTTGGGACACTAAAACTTCAGTCATTTAAGATGTCAAACTTAATAAGTGATTGTTCTAATAACTGTCTGTGACCCTCTCCTTAGGTCACAACAATATTGAAATCAGACCATTTAACAGCAGTACAATGACTTTAGAGCATTTAAATAAAAGGAAAAATTACACATATCTCAATTGAAAAGTTTGAAGTGATTGAGGTTAATGAGAATGACATACAGAGAGCCAAGTGAGGCTGAAAACTAGGCCTCTTAATACCAAACAGCTAAATTATAAATACAAAGAACAAATTCTTGAAATTAAAAGAGCCATTCAAACAACAACACTTCATGAAGTGAAACAGATTTGTTGGCGATATGGAGAACAATCAAACCAACATCGTCTTGAGACAAAGCCTAATGAGGCTCAATTCCGTGAAGAATCAGATGGAGAAGGAAGTTCCAAAACAAAGGCCGGAAGCAGAAACTGGTATATGGGGTTGAAGGAATAAGCCATCTCTGTAACATCCACATGCAAGATGAGGGTGCAGGTACTGCAAGAGAAGCTACAGCCAGTGAATTCTGAAATGCAGATAACTGATGAAGGTAGCTACACTAAGCAACAGAGTTTCAATGTAGAAAAAGCAACTGGATAAAGATGTCATCCAAGCATGATAGACAGCTTGAGAGATGGGTTGAAGTCTGGTTTCAAAGAATCACAGGACATGTTGCTTGACTATTAGGGGCTAATGCCCTTGGTGACTTGAAGCAAAGGTTCATCCTCATGTATCACTAAAAACGTCCTAGCATCCATAAGAGTTATACTACATCTACTCTGTCAGTACCCTGAAAACAAAACATCTACTGTGTTGTAGCTTAATTGTGGTTTTTATTCAATTGTAATAATTTATAAATTATGATGTGTAGACACATAGAATAGCATGCACAATCAATATTTCAATCTGCCTATCATTTCTTTCTGTTGCAGTCGTTCAATGTCTCTCTTGGTACTTTATCATAAAACAATAACAGGTGATTATGAACATCCATCCCCTCGGCCTATAGAAAGGCAGAATTTCCTTCTGTTAAACGTTATTTTGGCATCAGTTGCCCAGTTTTCCTTTTCATCACACCTGAAGCTCCCTGGCTTTCGTAACAGGCATTTTACTTCAGATAGATGTGCCACTGTATGTCACTTGACATAATGTCTCTCAAACGTGTCCATTAACCTACAAATGAAAGAAATTTTTTTTTAGTATTACCTGTTTTCATTTGTATGTGTGTTTTGTGAAGGGGGCATGCACATGCTACGGCATACAGGTGGTGGTCAAAGAAGAACTTGAAGTCAGTTCTTTCTGTCTACCATGTGAATTCTGGAGATGAAGTCAAGTTGTCAGTCTCACAGGCAAGTTTTTATGTTCCAAGTCATCTCAGAGTACCCAAAATTCTATTCAATCATATGTACCTATGTTAATTTCATATCTTTGCCATTTTAAGTAGTATGTCACAAACATGGAGTTAGGATATTTTTAGGGTATCCTGACTTCATTCATCTTAAATATATACATATGTATGAATATACCATACAATTATACATGTGTGTGTGTGTGTGTCATGATAGTCTGCTGGTTTGTTTTACTGAGTATTTAGATAATCAAGAGCTACTTCAAGAGAAACAATTCCTTTCAAAATATCACTGTCATTGACAATGCTCCTGGTTACACATGAGCTCTGCTGAAGATACACAGTAAGATTAATGCTGTTTCCATACCATTTGGAAGGCCGTGGATCAAGGAGTATTTTCACGTTTTAAGTCTTATTGAATGGTTGTGCTAACAACAGGCAAAGTATGATTCAGAGAAGAGAAAATTACCAAGGATAAAGGAAGTCATTTAATAATGATTTAGTGTCAATTAATCAAGAAAATCTTAATGTTTATGCCCTAGTATGAAAGCTTCAAAATATATTATACACAACTGATAAAATAGTAAAATAAAATAAAACACAATTATCACTTAATATTTTAATAAGTATCTCAATGATTGTTAGAACAGATATACAAAGATATCATCAAAGACACTGAAGGGACAAACAAAACTATCAACCAAATTGGCTTGACTCACATTTATAGACTATTCAGTATAACAAAGGATTATATATTCTTTTCATAACTATGAACAATACATACATACATACATACATACATACATACATACATAAATGGATAATACATTGCACTGTAAATCAGTCTCACTAAATTTAAAAGGATCCACGTGCTAGGAACTATGTTCTCTTACCATGCCAGAATTATATCTTTAAAGGATCACTGAAAAGCCCCCAAATATTTCAAACAAAATAACACACTTCTAAATAATCCAGGGTCAAAGAAGAAACCAAAAAGTAATATGGAAGGTATTTTGAGCTGAATAATGAAATAATATACATCAACATGTATGTGGTGACACAAAGTCACTAGAAGGGAAACATGACACCGAAGAAAGCCTCTGAAACCTCATCTTCCCGTGGAGCTGGGAAAACTAGCCAAAGTCAGCAGGAAAGGGAAATAATAAAGACAAAAGCAGAAGAAAGCAAGAGGGAGGAAGGGAAGGAAACATAAATCCTTTATGAACACAGAGAAAATATAGAAGGAAACAGAAAAAAACTACAAAGACCATCAATGAAATTTTTTTTTAAAAAAATGTTGTTTGAAATCAACACCAACAAATAGAAAGATTTGGAAAAATACAAAAGAGGCCAAAATAATGAATATGAAAAATAAAGGAGCTCTTATATCTATAGATTCAACCAAGGTGAAAAATTAACCAGGAAACATTGTCATCTTTATCTCTCTCAGTTTGATAACTCAGATGAAATTTGGGGAATTCTTGACTAAGCCAAAATACCAAATTACCAAAACTAACTCGAGAAAAATAACTCTAAGACTACACAAAAGGTTAATGTGTAGATAAAACATTCCTACAAAGTAAATATGGTGTAAGTCATATCCATAAGCAATCCTAGAAGTCACAGAAGGAAAAGTCTAGATAAAATTATCTAGAATTCAATACTTCTCACCTCACATTCTGAAGTCATCATTATACCAATACCAAAAGTAAAGAAATATATTTGAAGAAAGACTAAGAAACCAAAATCCCTTATGAACACTGGAGAAATTTTCTAATCAAATTTTCTCAAATTAAATGAGAAATTTAATATAAAAAATAATTATTATAACTATTAAGTTTCATCTCAGGGATTATTTAAATTAGAAAATCAATTCATGTATTTTAGTATATTAACAAACTAAAAGAAAAATCACATAATCATCTCAATACATTCAGAAGGAGCAGTATGCAAAATCTAATATGAATACAGAAACTTTGCAAGCTAGGAAAGAGAAGGACCCCCTTGGTCTGATGAACAACGTGTAGCTCACATGACACTCAATGGCAATGCACTACATTTTCTTCTTAGTGTCAAGACGGAGAAAAAAAAATTCTAATCCCACCACCATTTTAATCTTTGTACTG
Organism: Dicrostonyx torquatus; assembly: GCA_028555095.1. Taxonomy (NCBI): domain Eukaryota; kingdom Metazoa; phylum Chordata; class Mammalia; order Rodentia; family Cricetidae; genus Dicrostonyx; species Dicrostonyx torquatus. The sequence continues at coordinate 6,208,762 of JAQHUG010000052.1, forward strand.
GAGGTGCTAATCAACACAATCAGGAAAGACAAAGAAACACAAAGCATCCAAACATAGAGAAAGGGTTAAAGCTGTTGCATTTCCAAAGACATGACAGTCAAGGCCGAAAACTGTCCCAGTGTGTTTATAAAGGAACTCTCATTACTAAATGTATCAAAGTTAGGGTCCCAAGACACAAGATCGGTACATAACATTCAATAGTATTCCTACAAACTATCAGTGAACAATTAGACACTGAAGTTTTTAAAATACCATTTACAATTTACAACATAAAATAGTGCCATAAAAATCTGACAAAAATATTAAAGGTTCAAACACGAAAAACAATAAACTATTGTTGAGAAAATTTTTAAAAATCTGAAATAAATGGAGAGAAATACATCATAGATAAGAATTATCATGCTATTATCTATGCTATTAATATGGCAGTTCTTTCCACATTCTACTGTAGATTAAATGTAAATACAAATGAAACCACGGGTATCATTTCTGTATCAGTGACAAACTCAATCAAGAACAGGCCAATAACAAACAAGCTTTGTACAAAAAAAAACCTAATGAATGGCCTCATGTAGCTAAAACAACTTTTAAAAAGAAGTTAGATGTTAGCAAAATGTGATTTCAAATCTTACTATAAAGCAACTACAAGACAAAGAATTGCAATTGGCATGAAATTAGAAAAAAAGAAAACAGAACAAATGAACAGAATAGGATGCTAAGAAGTTTTTGAGTTACTACATGAAAAGAACAATCCACAAAAGGATTAACTGACAAGTTGCACTTCACCAACACAAAAAAGTGTGCCATTCATAAAGACATTGTTACAATGAAAAACAAGCAAGAGACTGGCAGGAAATCTTTGCAAACTATTTATCCAGCAAAGAATTCTGCATTGAAAATATAAATATCTTTCAAAACTCACCAAAAAAAGATGTAATTCAACAAAACATGTAAAATATTTAAGCAATCTCAATACTAAACATCTATGCCCCAAATACAAGGGCACCCTCATATGTAAAATAAAAAAAATAATACTAAAGCTTAAATCATGCATTAAGTCCAACACACTGATAGCGGGGGACTTCAACACCCCACTCTCGCCACTAGACAGGTCTGCCAGACAGAAACTTAACAGAGGAATAAGGGAATTAACAGATGTTATGATTCAAATGGACTTAACAGACATCTATAGAACATTCTATTCAATCATGAAAGAATATACCTTCTTTTTAGCACTTCATGGAACCTTCTAAAAAATGGACCACATACTTGGTAACACAGCAAACCTCAACAGAAACAAAAAAAAAGTGGAATAATCCCACGTATCTTATCGGATCATCATGACTTAAAGTTAGAATTCAACAGCAATACTAATTCCAGAAAGTCAAAAAGACATGGACATTGAATAATGCTCACATGAATCATCCCTGCGTCAAGGAAGAAATAAATAAGTTAAAGACTTCCTAAAATTCAATGAAAATGACCACACAACAT
>JAQHUG010000052.1:6211750-6294611 GCA_028555095.1 Dicrostonyx torquatus
TGTATTGGCCTTTTGGGAACCTATTCTATATGGATGCACACCTTCTTAGACCGAGATGGAGGAGGGAGGGCCTTGGGCTTTCCACAGGTCAGGGTATCCTGCCCCATCTTAAGGAAGCAGGGTGAGGGCGGTGGGGTAGTGTGGGAGCAGGAGGGCCTGGGACAAGGGGAGTAAATGTAAATTTTTCTTTTAACAATAAAAAAAGAAAAAAAGAGATCAAAGTAATATAAATGAAATATAAAAAGTAATATAAATTGGAAAAGAAGTCAAATTCTGATTATTTGCTGATGTGATATGATAGTATACATAAGTGACCCCAAAAATTCTACCAGGGATCTCCTTCAACTCATAAATACCTTCAATAATGTAGCAGGATACAAGATTAACTCAAAAAAATCAGTAGCTGTCTTTATACAGATGATAAATGGGCTAAGAAAGAAATAAGAGAAACATCACCCTTCACAATAGCCACAAACAACATAAAATGTCTTGGGATAACTTTAACCAAAAAGCTGAAAGACCTACATAACAAGAACTTTAAATCTTTGAAGGAAGAAATTGAAAAAGACAACAGAAAATGGAAAGATTTCCCAAGCTCTTGGGTAGGTAGAATTAACATAGTAAAAATGGCAATATTACCAAAAGCAATCTACAGATTCAATGCAATGACAATCAAAATTCCAGCAAAATTCTTCACAGACCTTGAAAGAATACCCAACTTCATGTGGAAAAACAAAAAACCCAGGATAACCAAAACAATCATGTACATTACAGGAACTTCTGAAGGCATCACAATCCCTGACTTCAAACTCTACAAAAGAGCTACAGTACTGAAAACAGCCTGATATTGGCATAAAAACAGGCAGGAGGATGAATGGAATCAAATCAAAGACCCGAATATCAATCCATACACCTATGAACATCTAATTTTTGACAAACAAGCAAAAAATATAAAATGGAAAAAAGCATATTTAATATATAGTGCTGGTATAACTGGATATCAACATGTAGAAGAATGAAAATAGACCCATATCTATCACCATGCATAATACTCAAGTCCAAATGGATCAAAGACCTCAACATAAAACCAACCACACTGAAGAGAAAGTAGGAAGTACATTTGAATGCATTGGCACAGGAGACCACTTGCTAAATACAACCCCTGTAGCACAGCTTCTGAGAGAAACAATAAATGGGACCTCCAGAAACTGAGAGGCTTCTGTAAAGCAAAGGACACGGTCAACAAGACAAAACACAGCCTACTACATGGGCAAAAATCTTCACCAATTCCACGTTGGACAAAGGACTTATCTCCAAAATATATAAAGAACTCAAGAAATATGACATCAAAAGAACAAATAATGCAATAAAAAGGGATATAGAACTAAATAGAGACCTCTCAGCAGACGAATCTCAAATGAATGAGAGATACTTAAGGAAATGCTCAACATTCTTAGCCATCAGAGAAATGCAAATAAAAACAACACTGAGATTTCATTTTATAGCTGCCAGAATGGCCAAGCCCAAAAATACTGATGACAGCCTATGCTGGAGAGAACGTGGGATAAGGAGAACACTCCTCCATTGATGGTGGAAGTGCAAACTGGTACAGTTGCTTTGGAAAACAGTATGGTGATTTCTCAGAAAATTAGAAAACAATCTATCTCAAGACCCAGCAATACCACTTTGGGTATATATCCAAAGGATGCTCAATCATACCACAAGGACATGTGCTCAACTACATTCACAGCAGCATTATTCATAATAGCCAGAACCTGGAAACTGATGCCCCTCAACCGAAGAATGGATAAAGAAAATGCAGTACATTTACACAATGGAGTACTACTCAGTGGTTAAAAAAAATGACATCTTGAACTTTGCAAACAAATGAATGGATCTAGAAAAAAACATATTGAGTGTGGTAACCCAGACCCAGAAAGACAAATATAATACATACTCACTCATAAGTGGCTTTTAGACATAAAAGCAGAGAAAAACCAGCCTAGATTTCACAACCCCAGAGAACCTAGACAACAAGAGGACCCTAAGAGAGATATACATGGATCTAATCTACATGAGAAGTAGAATAACACAAGATCTCCTGAGTAAATTGGGAGCATGGGGGTCATGGGTCAGGGAAGAGGGAAAGAGGAGAGGGGGGGAGGGGAGCAGAGAAAAATGAATAGCTCAATAAACACAATAAAAAGGAAAGAAAGAAGAGGAAAACACGCATGAAAAAGTCAGTATCACTCATTGCTCTGTGTAATTAGCACACTAAAAATATTTAAGCAGACAATTTTCTGAGGCAGATAATTAGATGTGTGTGGAGAGACAGCTCATCACCAGAATGCATATAGCATGTGCAAAGTCCTGGGTTCCACCCTCATAAACTGAGGAAGAAGAGGAGGTAGAGAAACAAGAAGGGAGAGAGTGAGGGAAAGCAGGCAGGATAGAGAGGCCAGAAAGATACTCAATATCATCCATTATCAGGGAAACACAAACTAAAATTACAATGTGAACTATGAAACACTATAATGACTAAAATTTAAGTCTATGTCTCCCTATAAAATAAAGCACACATTCATGCAAAAACCTCTCATGTATATCCCTGTGGTAGTCTGAAGGAGAATAGGCTCCATAAGCTCCCTATATTTGAATGCTTAGTCATCAGGGAGTGGAACAATTTGAAAGAATTAGGAGGTGTGGCCTTGTTGGAGCAAGTGCATTTCAAAGCCCAAGCCAGGACTCTCATTCTCCACATACTGGTGAGGACATAACTCTTAGCTACTGCTCTAGTATCTGCCTGCATACCGTCATGCCTTCATGATAATGGACTAAACCTCTGAAACTGCAAGTGTGCCCCAAATTAAATGCTTTCTCTTATATTAGTTGCATTGATCATGTGTCTCTTCACAGCCACAGATCAGTGACTAAGCAACCACTAATAGCATTAGACGTACTAGCCAAGAATCGAGACGCAAAATGCCCATCTATGGATGTGATTTACTCATACGGTTGAATATTACTCATCAATAAAAGGGGAAAATTACTTCTATTTTTTTAAATATCTCCACTTGAATGAAGCCATTTCAAAAGAAAATAAAGAATATATATTTAAATCTCTAGAAGTTATATATCATCACCAGGGACTGCTCTAGCTCCTGATCTGTTGCTGTGATAATCATAAGACCAAAGCAACTTGGAGAGGAAAGGATTTATTCCATCTTATATGTTCAGGTCCATCTATCATTGAGAGAAGTCAGACAAGAATTCAAGGCAGAAGCTAGAGGCAAAAGCATGGAGCACAACCTATAGAGGAATGCTGCTTAGTGACATATTTTCTGGCTTCCCCACTTCCTCACTGTCAGCTAGCTTTCTTAGACAACCAAGCCCAGCCAGCCTAGGAATGTCCTTGCCCACATGGGCTGGGTTCTCCAGCAATAATCATCAATGAAGACAACCTCTCTCACACACAGCCAGAAGTCAATCTGATAGAGATGACTTTTGAATTGAGGATCCCTCATTCCATATAACTCTAGATTGTGTCATTAGAAATACAAAGTAACCAGCATGGCACCAAAAACTGATCAGTAGTTGCTTAAGGAGATATAAAAGTCCAGAGAGAAGTAGGGTGGAATACAAAGGCACACAAAGACACTTTGTGTGTTGTGGGTATGTGTACTGTCTTCACTGTAATTATGATTCATGAGTGAAAAAGGAATATATCAAACCTAATGTGTATACTAAAATATGTCCATTTGTTGTATATCAAACTTCACTAGCACTAATCGAAAAATAGTGCTGGGCCAATGATATGGTTTAGTGAGTGAAGGCCATTGCCATCAACCCCGATGATTTAAGTTGGATCCTCTGTACCTTCGTAGGAAGAACTGAGTCCTACAAATTGTTGTCCTCTGGCCTCTAAATGCATACTGTGGCATACACACACACACACACACACACACACACACACTTCACATACAAAATAAACGTAATAAAAAACAATCAAAACAGTTCTTGGTTGCAGCTAATACCTGACAAATGGCAACACATATTCTTCACTCCAGGATTCTGAGCCGGGACAACAGAGAAGCTGTTGGGCCATGTTCTCTAAGACTCCCCACTGGGGCTATGAAGGTAAACACGTACACAGATTACCTCAAGCAAATTGGCTTTGAGTGATGTTAAATTAAAATTAAAGATGGCAAACAGTACAGGGACTTAATACTCAAGCAGAAGTAAAGTCTTCCAAATGAAAGGAAAAAAAAAATAACTCCCTTGTCTGAGCAATGCAGATAGACAAGGGGTTATAAACATCCCCAAATCCTAAAGCTAGGGGACTGCTTTCACGTGTTCCTCTGTTGCTTACTTCAGTTAGTCTTGGCATCATTTCCCACACTAACAAAGTGTAATCTAAGCCCACAGTTATGTGTTTACCCTCCATACAGGTTCTGGGTAGGGCAGTCATGGGAGTTTGGAGCAATGCCTTCTGGACTATTGGTAGACTTTCCCCAATTGCTCCACAGATCCTCATGCTGATCAGTAGCTGGTGAAAGCAATTAAATGGGGTAGGGCCTGGGGGAAAAGTATAAACAATATTCTAGGGAGAGGGCACTGAGAAGGTCCACGTGCTGATGTGACACCTGCTGGAGCGCAGAGTCCTTTTAAGGGCGAGTTGGAGCAGCTCCACAGTCAGGACTTCCTTTAAAGATGGTCTCTGTACCACCCGTCCATAATCTACTCCACCGAAAGTGAGCACATGAGATGAAAAGCACGTAAGATGTGCGGTGAGATCAAGTGCGTGGGGCAGCCAGTGTTCACTCTATTGTACGTGGAAAGGCATGGTGTGCACTTGCCCCAGCAAGCCTGGATGGGAGATACCTATTTCTAACTATTTAACTCTCTGCTTGGCTGGCTGTTTATCTGTCTGTCTGTCTTGAGGCAGGTTCTCACTTTGGAACCTTGGCTGGCCTGAAGCTCACTATGTAGAACAGGCTGGCCTCAAACTAATAGAGATCCACTTGCCTCTGCCTCCTGGGTGTCTGGACAAACTATTTAGCTCTAATGTTATCCACCCTTTGATCACAGAATCCATTCCCACGAAGTTCTTGTGGATGAACAACACATTTTCCCCAGCGTATGAATTGGCATTTCTGCAAGAAGTTCCACAAGTGCTTACCCTGACTACTCCACTGTCTGCGGGAGACCTAGTCCAAGGCCAGGGGAGCTTTGGGGTCCTTTGATGAAACACTGCTTCCCTTTGACCATGCTATAGGCTCAGAAAAAAAATGGGTGCAATGCAGCAAGAGGAGCTGGTAGCTGTCGCTCATGGAGACAATCACCATGGCTTCCTGAGGCCATGGAAGACTGAGCTTTTTAGCAGTGCCTCTTCCTCCACATTTAGGCAATCAGACAAGAAGAGACAAGGTGAGCAAGCAAGAGACAGATAGGAGGTTTAATCAGAAATGCCTTCTCAGGTGAGCCCTTTATGCTAGAATCCTTCAGAAAAGAATCAGGGATGAGATTCAGGCCCTCACAGGCTCTTAGGGAGATGGGCATATGCGTCAGCTGCTAACAATGCAGAGCTCTGTAAGGGATTTAAGATGGCATAAGAATTGGGAAGGGCACAGCAGATGGAAAACTCCTGGGGAAATAAGAGAAGTCACCATTCCCCTGCAGGCAGGAGCCCTGACAATGGAAGACTGATAAGAAGTAAACCACAGTGGAAAGGTGGGGAAGAGCCATCCTGCAGCAAGCTCTGCAAGCAATCTGCCTGAGGTCCGGAACACTAGCAAGACACAGGTTTGGAGGAGGAACAGGAATTCTGAGACAGACACAGTGACCTTCAGATGGAAAATAAGTTCCTATGTCGTGTGGGGAGTGGGGATCAGGAAAGCAGCTAGTCTCTGAGTCCGGAGCCTAAGAACAAGGTTTAGAAAGGACAAGGCCATGTAGGTCATTGTGGACGCTAAAATGGGAGAGTAATACTAACTATGCCCTCCCCCACCTCTGGAAACCTACCTTTTCTTGGGTCCTGACCACCCACCATCCCTGAGCTCAAATACTATAAGCATGTACATTATTTATTAAACATCTTAAACCATTTCTATCCAACTCTGTAATGATTGTATGTCTCCAAGAGTGTATCCAAAGAAGTCTGCTGTTAAGCATCAGAAGGAGTAATTAATTACCTTCCCCCTCACATATAGAGTCCTGTCCTTCAGAGCCTGAGACTCTCACTGCACAATCCCATGGAAGGATTTCCTGCAGAAAGTTCTCAAGAGAACAGACTACAAAGTACCTGCCTCTTGCCAGGATGAAGCTTCGTAGGAAGGCACTATCCTCCTTGTCCAGGGTCTAGCCAGCACTAAGGACAGCATGTGTATTTTGGCAAGCCATAAAGACATTGCACTTGGAATCTGATAAGGCCAAATGGAGAGAAGGCTCTCACTCCAGCCTGATACAGAAGTTCCAGAGGCCACCAGACACATCCAGGCTCAGCTGGCTTAAAGCAACACCTCCATCTCTGAGGCTCAGGTCTTTAATTGCTGCAGACTGTGAAATGCTCATCGATGCAATTTTCTCTTCACTATAAAGATTGACCCACCTTCAATCCAACCTTTCGGCAATCTATTTTCTACACAAGGCATCGAAGACTCATTGATAAGCTAGTTCTGACCACATCCTCAAGGGACTCACAGTATACTGGCCACCTTGTGCAATTGGTTTCACTTTCCATATGTTCTTATAACTTAATCAATCAATAAAAATACGCTTTATGCCAAAACTACATCTGCTTATCAGTGTCCCATACTAGAACCCAGAGAGTCACTGAATCTCCCGGAGAGGTGCACAGATTCAGAAGGCAATTTTGTCCTCTCAAAAACAAAAACAAAAACAGGCTTGTAATGCTACTCACTAGTGAACAAGATGTATTAAGAAACCCACCACAAAAATAATGCAAACAAAAACATGTATCCTTGAATGTTTATCCTGAATCCAGAAAAATACATGAAGCAAATCAAATGCAGAAGGGTGGTGGCACACTTATAACCCCGGCACTGAGGAGGCAGTGAAAGATGGATTTTTAAGGACTCACCTAGCCAGTCCAGCATGTTTGGTGAGCTCAAAGCCAATACAAAACCCTGCCCCCCAACACTCAAAGTGGATGGGACCCAAGGAACAACACCTGATATCGGCCTCTAACCTTCACAGGAACATTTACAAACGGGCATGTGTACTTGAACACATATGGACCTATACACACATGAATACACACACACACACACAGAGAGAGAGAGAGAGAGAGAGAGAGAGAGAGAGAGAGGGAGGGAGGGAGGGAGGGAGGGAGGGAGAGAAAGAGAGAGAGAGAATAACCAAATCCTACAGTTGAAGTTGCAAAGTGAGTCTTCATCAAATGCTTGTCCTCCTTGACTTTTTACTTTGTTTTCCTTATTTTATCACAATACAAAGATCAGCAACTGAAAACTATTTGTCTGTGTTGGCTTAAATTCTGCAGTGCTTAAAATGGTACAACATGGCCAGCAGAAGAATCAGGCTTGTGTTTTCTTTGGGACCATGCTTAAATGTAAATAACATTCTCCATGGGGCTGGCCCAGTGGATAAACTGAAATGTCATTTAGAGAGCATCTCTGTCATTAACCATATGCTACATCTGAACTTGAGGTCAAGACTTTAACAGAGCCTCTACCTGTGGATTGAAGTCTTTAAGAATGTCCATATGCTGGGGCCAAAGGTCAGCCAAAGAGTGTCCCTACTGTCATGTGTACCTGAGCCCTGCTGACTGGCTTTTCAGAAACAGACTGACCGCAAGTTCTGGTTCTTTGCCAAAGCCATTACCACAATGGTGTCATTTACACCATTTGGAGCTAGATAATCTTTATAAAAAACTCTACAGGCAGGAAAGTGGAGATGACCCAGTGGTTAAAGTATCTCTATGCAAGCATGAGTTTAGATTCCCAGATAGATAGATAGATAGATAGATAGATAGATAGATAGATAGATAGATAGATAGATAGATAGAACACATAAACTCTGGGTAGTCATGGCAGCCCACTTTGTAATTCCTGCTTCAGAAGGCCGAAAGAGTATTCCAAGAGCAACCTGGCTAGACAGCCATATCAGTGACTTCTGCATTTGGCTGAGAGATCCTCCCTCTGTAAATAAGGTGGAAGAGCAATTGCAGTTGGGGCCCAACAGCAACTTCAGGCTTCCACATGCTCACACACATATGCATACTCACGCACATGGGCAAAAATGTGTATACACACAAAAAACAGGGATAAATGAATCTCATGGGCAGCACACAATCTGTGCCTGGCCTTGAGGAACTGATTCAACTCCGGCAACTTTCTGTTTCCTTTTCTGTAAAGTAGGGGTAATGACAATTCCCTAGTGGGGCTATTGGGGAGCAGGTCCAGGGGTTAAAAGCTGCAAAGTGATTGACAAGGAACTCTGGCTGCTGTCCTGTGCCTCTCAAGGGAAAGAGCCTTCCTGGAGAAGAATGGAAGATTGAAGAGAGCAGTGGGTCCCCAAATCCCCTCACTTCCGAAGAAAGACATGTCTAGTTCGGAACTCTCAGATCAGCCTGAGCTTTGTGGCCACCACGTGAGTTCTCTCTGTGGTGAAGCACAGACTTCCTCCTCTGGCTCTACAGATGCCCTTTTCTATCCCTGTCTCCTGTGAACTCTAAGCTCTGGGTTCAAGCTATCTCCTACAAAATACCTGGGTTCCTGGGGGTAGGGGGTACCCCAAATCATCTCATACTTGGTGTTCAGTCCTGGAGAGGGAGTCACGCTGGAGAGATAGGGCCTGGGGATGGATGGGTAGGGATGCAGAAGAGGTAAGAGAAAATCTTTAAAATGTAAAATAGTAGGTTTCTGAAACACTGGCTATTCACTGTGGAGGAGTCATCCAAAAAAGAAAACCAGTGCCAAACATTTGACTTCAGGGACACTTGCAGAACGTTTCCTTTCACTCGAACAAAGGCCACTGGGCTTTGAAGAGCCTGCAGAGAAGCAGCAAAGCTCAGAGAATCAAAACTTAGTGAGGATCAATGGAGCCTCAAGCAGGTTCTGAAGATCAGGGTGGGGCGGTCACATCCTCTCTCCTAATTTTACCAGCACAGTTACAGAACCATTCTAAGGGAAAGGGGCGGGACCTTGTGTTTCCAGCTGGCCCATGTAGGCAGGGAGCTCATAAAATGTGGACTCATAGAGGGAAACCATAGCAGTGGGCCTGACGAGCAGTTAGCATGTGATGCTCCCTGCGCCATTATTAACAGCAGCTACCCAAAATGGATCTCAGCCATACTAGCACTGAGCTAATGAAGAAATACACATCATAAAAGAAGAAATTACCCACATAATAAACCTTGGATCTCCCAGAATGAAGCCATTAGAAACTGATCCAGCTAATTTAGGAGCAGTTGAAGGCCGTGCCCCCACTGAAAGCAAAACCAAGAAACATTTACAGGTCTGCTCTCAATGAACAGCATGTGGAGGCCACACAGGTTGCCCTGACTCTGCTTCCCGAAAGAGTATGTGAGCAGAGGGGGTTCTTCAGAAAAGCTGGGGGCACATACTAATAGGTCACCCGTGTGATAGCTTCAACACAGACCGGCAGGACACAATCTCTAAAGAGTGAACAGGGAAATTTTTTTTTATAAATCTCCAAAATTATTTTATTTTAAGGTCCTTAATACTCATTATGAAAGATGAATGCGATGATATAATAATAAATGATCTTCTTAGGGAGAGCTAGCTCGTGTTTTCATTGTTGTAAGAACTCAGGGAGTTGGGTGGTGGTGACACACACCTTTTACCCCAGCACTGATGCCTCAGGCTTCCATTCACCCCTGAGGCCAAACTAGTGGGATGGCCAGACCTAAAGGCATACATACACACCCATATACATATATTCACATACATTTACAACTCACATATGCACACACAGACACACAGTTGACACAATACATACTCAGATATACTCATAATGACAAACAACTCACACATACATCCTGATACATACAGTCACACATGCACATTCACATATCCGCTCGCACAAACCTTTACATAACTCTCACAATACACACTTGCACATATAAAGTTTGGTACATACACATTCACATGAATATACACACACATTAACACTCATATGTACACAATTTATACACATATTCTGTTATACCATACCATGTACTCACACACATATACATGCATATATATGTAAACCATTACATTTTCACACATATACATACTTAGAAACATATACACTCCTGCTCACTTGGACATATAACGCTCTCATACACTTGGAATATTCTGCATGAGATAGGGACTCTACCCTCTCCTTATCCCTATGTCCTGCTGCCATCTCTATTTATTTTATAACCTGGCCTAATCTCCAAGGCCCTGGCTCCTAATTGACTAGCAGCCTCACCTCATCCCCTTTACCTAATTATGAAACCACTTCTCTGACATTTTCTATTCTCATAGACTGGATTATTCTATTGGATCCCACATGCTCCAGGTAAGCATCTTGGCAGGCCAAAGCTCTCTGCCCTCTTGCCTTGGCAACATAGAACTCCAGGATTCATTCCAGGCCCCAAGTCAGGATTAGACTTGGAAGGATTGTTCTGAGTTTTCCCATGGAGTAGTGGGAAAACTGAACAGCAGGCAGCCCACACCCATCACCATTCTGGGGCTCTTACCTCATTCACAAAGACCCAGTGGCTGTCCTTGGAAGCCAGGTTCGTCTCCACAGCCTGCAGAGAGAACAAGAACATACATTAACAGAAGCAAGGCAGAAGCTGGCAGACACACAAGATGATGGCTGGGATGACATTTTATAAACATTGTTTCTGCAGAATTTTTTCCTCACAAAACAAGCCATTCCCCTGAGGCCCACTTTGGCTACCTTAGCCACAAGACAAACACATCTCAACACAGATATCTGGTTTCCCCTGTCCTTCCAAGTTCTCCTGCAATGGCCAGGAGCAAGGTTAGAGGCCCTAGACAGTCGTACAGGTACCACAGACCACAGGTACAGTCAAAGTCTTCCTTCCCCCAAAATGCATGTGAATTACTTTCCAAAGGGGCACTTAAGGATAGTATCATTAATATACAAAACTACAGAACTGGAAAACTGATATTTGGATTTATGGCAGCTCGTCCTGCTGTGGTGAGCAACACCAGGGAAACAGGAGATACTCACTAAACTGCAAAGCTCCTTTGCATTCTCTTTAGGATCCACAGAGCTGAGTTCTTTCCAGTTATTGAGGATGGGGTCCATCCCCACCATTCTCTCTGCACTGTCTTGCTATAGCACTTGCCATTGTTGCGTGTGAAAGGCTACGACTGTATTGTTTCTATTATCTATTCTCTCTGCCAAGTTGGTTGGGGACAAGACTAAAGTCTCACAGGCCACAGTTGTGTCCAGAACTTTATTATGACACCCACATATAGTAGGTATTCAATCAACATAGCCTGACCTATGAACAAGTGAGAGACAGCAGCAAGAGCAGTTCCTTGTATTGTTTGCATGCTTTGGGCTTGTTTGTCCATGTGCTTGCTTGGGTTTGCTTTTATTTAAGAAAGGGTATTATACAGCAAAGGCGAGTCTAAAACCCACTGTATACCCAAGATAGCCATGAACTCCTGATCCTCCAACTCCAAAGGCCTAGGATTATAGGCATGCACCACCGTGCCTGGCTTTCTTGCATGTGTTTATGGCTGCTTTCTCTCTCCTTGAATTAGAAAGCCAACAGACTGAAAGAGCTGGAAGAGACTGATGATTTGCAAGCATGTCCTGCAAGAATGTTCATGGTGAGCATGTGCCAAGAGTTTACTGAGCACCGGGCACAGTGCCAAACCATCTATGAACCTGGGAAAGTGCTTTCAGATTTACTCCTTTTCTTTTTACATTTTTTTTAACATTTTGGTAATGTAATTTTTATTACTCTTGATTTTAAAAATATAGACAAATTAAGATGCTTAATTAAACTCACCCCATAATACTTTCTCATTTTAAACGAATGTGCTAATGTTGTAAAAGCTCTCCATTTGTTCCTCCAGAGTCATCCACTGGAAGCTGTCCGAAGTGACCCCTTCCAGAGCTTCTACAGTTATATCATACAAATACATATTTCCACATGCATATCAGGCAGATGCTTTAAGTTAAAATCACTTTAAGAAATGCATATCAGGCAAAAATTCTCATTGCTAATGTATTGACATATCAAATTTACACTTTCTTATCAGATGTACAGAGGTGACTGATCTTAAGAAAGTAGGTGCAGCGGTGTCAGAGCCTACACCTGTGACTAAAACCTGTATGTGACTAGCAAAGTTTTCAGGCCTGCATGGTGCTGAGGCACCTACATTACCAGAGCACAGAGTTCCATTAGGGCCTTGCTGCATAGAAACAGATACATATACTCGGGGAGCACAGTAGATCCTGAAGATAGAGATCATAGGAAGCCCAGGAGAATTTGAGCCCATCAGTCCTCAACAGACAACCTCACAGGACACCAAGTACAGTCAAAGTTTTTCCTGGACCAGTCAGGGCTGAAGAATAGGGATTGACCTCTCTATAGCCTATGAATGAGAGAGTACCAGGCTGTGAACCCCAGGAAAGAGTCTGAAATAGAAGGAAATGACCCTATCCATTATCATTTGTCTAGTGAAGTCATGCATAAAATACAGATAACACTTGCCCCTTTCCTATCTGCAAAATTATGTAACCCTGGAGGCCAGAAAGAGGGAAATTCAGGGAATGAGGTTCATAAATGTCCCAAGAATCTCACAGGAAGCAGAGACAAGAGGATGGTCACTCCAGAGGTTCACCCTCATTCTTCCATGTGCTCACATCTATCTTGTATCCTTTGGTCCCAGAAACCTTACTCAATTAACATTGTATTTCCTTGGAAAAACAGAGCCCTGCCAACATCAGGAAGGAGGCTCTTGGTACTGGCTTATGCCCTTGGAAGGAAGTGATCCTCAAAGAGGCCAGAGGCATCTGTGTACCTGAGATATCTCCCATCCCATTCGCAAGCCTGGAGAGAGAGGCTCAAGAGACACTCACCGATAAGACCCAAGAGTCAATGTCTCTTGAGGACCCTGAATTAGGAGTGGTGAGTGGAGAGCACCTTGGGGTGGAGTCTCAGCCACCCAGCCTAGAGTCCCCCTCTTCTCAGCATGCAGATGGCCACAGATGTCTTTAGATATCTAAGACCATGGTGATAAGAAAAAACGTACTGGACTGTGGTCTAAATACTCTAAAGACATTGCTGGGCCCTTGCTGAATTCAACCCCTAACCTTTCAGCATTTCCTTAATGCTCATTTTTCCATCAGCAACTTGCATATCAAATTAGCATATGACACAGAACTTGAAGGATTTCATAAGGTCCCAAAGGCTGGAATGCTAAACTGAATCTCAACAGGGGGAGGTCAATGAGGCTGAACTCAAAACAAAAAATAGCAAATGCTGAGATAAAATTTGAATGCAGTAGAGACTAAAGACTGATGAAAAGGCTGAGAGTTGAGAGTAGAGGTGCTGGTTCTACCCTTAGTGTTGATCTGAGTGAGCCACCCCAGTGATGGGAGGAAACTCACCCATCCCAGGCACAAACTGAGACAGTTTAAGGCAACAGCCACATGAGTAACAAGGAACTCTTACTGAGCAGGACGGTGGAGGTGTCTAATCAAATGAAGAACTGTCTTGGGGAAGAGTTCAAGTTGGTCTTTGCAGCATCTAAGAGTAGATTTACTAGTAATCAGAAAAGATAAACACAGCAGAAAAAAAAAAGTTTTCTACCTTTACAGGTAAGGCAAACAGGCTGCCTCAGCGTAACAAGGCCCATCAGAAGTACCCCAGTGGTGGCAATGTCAACAGTGGCTGGAAAAGTTAGGAATGACTTGGAGGGTGACCGTGGGCAAAAGGTGTAACCCCAAGCTGAACTGACATCCACTGCAATGAGCCCCAAGACAGACTACAATAAGGAGTCCCCAGAGAGTGTTTTAAATCATTCTAACTGGATGAAAGCAGACGCCTGCATAACACCCTCATGGTTTCCCAGCTCCGACCTGCACCTAGACGCTGTGACCTTTCCCATAGAACCTATAGCCCCTTGAATCTAAAGGTACAGGTGCATTTGACAGCTGAGAGGGTCCAGCATTGCCAATGACCATGTGCAGTTATTAGGAGATTCTAGCGAGTGTGTGGGAACGTGGCTCTCCTAAGAAGTCTTCCTACCTGCTATCAGACTCAGGCATGGAAGAGACTGGCAGAGAGAATTGATCAGAAAACCCTGCAGGAAGGCTGGCCAATTTCCCTGTCTTACTTTCCCTCACCAATTAAGCAACAGCTAATTTGTTAAGCCTCTTTTTCCCATGTGAGATAAATAGCACTTGGATACGACCTTTTTTTTTTTCTTTCCAGAGGACACAGCTCACAAGGAGACTGGGATGGGCGATAAAAAGAAGGGCAGCTACTGCAGAACAAGCAAAGCTACACTTGCCTCCCTTTGCAATGAGTGGAGAGCTGCCAGCTCTGTGGGATGAGTCCTAACTGCTCACAGACCAGAGGGTAGGGTCCCACTCATCACTGCTGGTTCCCCTTCTAAGCGCCAGCCTCTCCCTTCTCTTCCCATGTATGTCTGTGGCAGACAGAAACAAGTCCTGCTTTCGTCAGGGCACAGTGTGGTACAGAGGAGCCTTTGCTATCTGCTCCCTGGTGATCTGTATCACCTCCCCAAGCACATTTTTGTGACCAAACACCTTTCAGTACCAACCATGCTAGGATATGCTACCTAAAGCCCCTCACACCATAGTGGGATATTTGATTACCCAAACTCTCGGTGTGCTAATTCTCAACCACGGACACCCAAGACTCAGGCTGCCAGAATCGTTCGTGGCACTCACGATTACTTGGGAATTTATACCCTAACCAAGAACTGAGGCTGCCACAGATGCAGATCTCAGCTGTCTTGCTCCCTGGTGGGAATGTCTCTCAGTATCATCTCAGCTGTTCCCAGAATCCAGCTACAGAATAAGGTCACAATTATGTCACTTGGCATTCCTTCATTTCCCTGTTCCCCATCTCCAAGTTCCTGCTGGCTTTCTTGTTTGAATTCCTCTGGGAATACTCCATAAATAATTGTCATCTGACTGCTCCTCTCCAAGTCTGTTTCTTGGATCCCAACTGGAAATGTACAGCTCCAGCCTAGGGTAATGTTAAGAATTAAATGACGTTATGTGTTATTTTACCAATCTAGAAAGGAGCTCAATACATGATCAATCATTGCAAAAGTCCTCCTCATTCCACTCCCCTGCTTCTTCTGACTTGTAGTCATTTTGGGATCTCTTCCATCATTATTCCAGAGTCTCTTCCACATGCATAATCTGGTGTAGGAGGGATCTTCTATATTTTGGGTTACTCTCATTGATTGAATAAAGGACTGCTTGGCCTGTAGGATAGGGCAGCCCTTAGGTGGGCAGAGTAGACAGAACAGAAGGCTGGAGAAGAAAGGAAGTGTGCCAGACGCCATGATTCTCCAGCCCAAGATGGACTTTGGTTAGAATCATCTCCCAATAATCCACAACCATGTGGTGACACACAGATTTCTAAATATGAGTTAGACTAATATGTATAAGAGGTTAAAACTAATGGGCCAGGCAGTGTAGAGAGCTGCATGCAGCCGCGCAAAAACTAATGGGCCAGGCAGTGTAGAGAGCTGCATGCAGCCGCGCCTTAAAGATGGTGCTGGCTTCTGCCTTCCACCTTCCCGATGGTGAGCACTCTCCATGGTAAAACAACTCCATATTTGGCTAGGCTTAGGATCTGGCTTGCTTCCGCGTACCTGGACCTATCCGCAGTGCCTACGTGGCGTGCGTTGGTCACCCAGAGGCTATTTAGGCTGAGGGCAGGTTTTTCCCAGGGTCAGAAGATTGTTTAAGGTTCCTGAGTAAACTGCTGAAAGAAGAGCCCAGTGTAGCATCTTCCTTGCTGGTCGAGGCATTCATGACAAGGCAGTATTTGAATGAATACAGTTTGTGTGTAATTATTCCGGGTACAAGCAACCAGCGACTGAGAAGGCTGGCAGCTGGGAGCTGGGAGCTGGGCAGGGGCCCTCCGCCCCTATTATTACAACAATAATCCATCATACCTTCTTTCCTTTGCTCAACAGACAAGAACTGCCAACCATGCCTTGATATCTGTCCTGATGCTGTTAAGCACACAATTCCACTAAATGCATGCCTCTGCCATTATAGGGTCAAAAAGTGATTTGGGGGAAAAAATACCATGTGTGCAGCCTTGAAAAGTGGTAGGTGATGTCTCCTCCAATTTCCCAGAGGCCTCAGAGAATCCCAGCATGGTATCTCCCTTCTCTTGCCCAACATGGGATTCTCCAGCCACACAGCACTGCAGGCATCTACAGAGAAGAGCTGACTCAAACAGATACATTGAGGACAGCTCCTATATTGTGCAGGTGTATATTAGGGGATGTAGGTGACATAGCCTCATGCTAAGAGATGACCTTCTCATTCACCTCCATCAAGTGGCAAGTTCGTTAGGTTTCTCGCTGGAGCAACAGCCATGACTGTTGGTACCATCCTTAAGAAAAAGCAGAGAAGATACCTAAGTAACTACAGGAGCTACACATGGACCTAGCCAGGTCCCAGGTCTCAATGAACACAGAGGGATTGCTACAGTGGCTCAAAGCTTTGGCCCAGTGCAGATAGTCCTACTGCATTGTCATGAATCCTACAAGGCACTGCTGAGCTGACCAGAGCCTATGTGTCTGACTAGTGTGTCTTGTGCAGCCAGCAAACACAAAATTTTGGAAAACAAGATGTGGAGATGGAACTTCAAAGGGATCAAGTTTATTTTCTTCTAGCCCTTTTGATCAGAACGAGATAGCAGAAGATGGTGGTAACAGATAAAACCAACAGATGTGGAAAGTGACACACTGTGCACACATGCCCATATATGTGTAGATTGTATGGACATACACATGACACGAACATGTCAGCCCTTAGAGGTGAAAGTATAATGTCATAGATAGACCCTGGCTAAAACAGCAGAGAGGAACCGTTCTTCCCAGCCCTGGGAAAGCTAAGGGTGGATGGGAAGGTGTCTCCTTGGTCATAAGCAGCAGCCTGATGTGAACTGCCAGTATTTTTTCCCACACTCCATCCTGTGGGCCCACTTCGGAATGAGACATGTGACTTCCATTCTGGCCACTCGGATTCACAGCCTCCATAGAGAAAGAGATTCTGGCTATGTTCCAGCTCTGGTCTCCCAAGCAGACACTGGGCAGAAAGCAGTTCTGGGCATAGCAGAAAAGGCAAGTATCAGGCATTGTGCCGAGACTCAGGCTGGAGAGGATTGACAGATGTCCCTTGATTATGTGGTGATGAGGATCACTTCCATACGGAAGCAAGAGAACACAGGTGCTCAGCACACTGTAGGATGCTCCTCCAACCTGGACACACTTGTGTCCTGAGACCGCAATACAGAATCAAGTTTGAGGCATCTCTAAGGCCAGTGGGAGCTTACTTCTTAGTCTCCTCCCAGAAACTTCAATCCAGCATCTCCTCTACTTCATAACCCATGTACATCATTTATTCCCAACAATCTAAATAGGTGCACATTTCACAATGGAAAACGGAGAGTTCTATGTAGACTCAAATTTTCGCAGAAGAGTGTTTTGCAGAGAATGGATTTGAATGCTAGTCTGAGTCAGTATGCTCAAACCTCAGTCACATGGCTCCCCAGAAGGCCAAAACAATTGTCTGAGAAAGCATATTATCCTGCAAACCTAGCCCATGTCCCACGACAGCGGAAACAAAATAAGGATTTTTTTGTTTATTTTCGTATTTATTTGTTTGCTTGTCTAATTTTGAAACAAAACCATTACATGCAGCAGTGCCTTCATCCTCCAGGCTAATTTGTCCTCATAAGCTCAAGACCATTATTCCACTGGTTTCTTAGGTGTGAGCCTGTTCTCCTTTATCTTGGCTTATAAGGACTAGTAAATGGAGTGGAAAAAACTCCACATGGAAGCTTTCCAACTCCATTGCTAAGGGTTTATTTTACAAAGTACAAACACCACGGATAATTTATGCATGCGTTAATTGTTGGCCACTTATCTAGGTACCTCCCCCCCCCAACACTAGCAGCCTGGAATAATGAAAGCTTGTCAGCAATTAGCATCTTTTGAAAACCTGACTCTATCACTTGAGAACATTCCCCCCATGGAGCCTAAGGCCTGGCACTCTCCCAAGGACAGGCACTGAGCTAGACTCATTGCTGCCCCTGCAGTAGCACACTGTTTAGAAAAGGTTTGCCCGTGCAACATCACCCATTGCAAGCATGATCTGCATCACTCAGGGATGGGTGATGATGTGTGATTTCATGAATGTAGGAGCCTGT
This sequence comes from Dicrostonyx torquatus, assembly GCA_028555095.1. Lineage (NCBI taxonomy): Eukaryota > Metazoa > Chordata > Mammalia > Rodentia > Cricetidae > Dicrostonyx > Dicrostonyx torquatus. Next base: position 6,230,205 of record JAQHUG010000052.1, read on the forward strand.
TTACAAGAAAACCAGCTAAGCTGCCACCATGAGTCCCGAGAGTCAGAAGCTATGTCCAGAACAATAAGGCGACTGAAAAGAGCAGATATTATGAACTATCTGGAGCCACTGTACCCCCAAATTTTTGCTGTCTAAAGACTCAGGCCCAGACACTTACGTCTTGTCTCCAGAGATTCTTTGGATCGTGTCTTCATAGAAGATGTCCATTCTAGTTTCTTTCCTTCTGTGGCAATAGAGCACTCTGGCCAAAGTGACTTGGGGGAGGAAATGGTTTGTTTTGTTTCTATGTCCATCATAGAGAGCAGTCGGGACAGGAACACAAGGCAGGAACTTGTAGAAGAAATTGTCTGCTTGGTGCCTCACTCACAAGCTTATGCTTACCCTTTCATAGCACAGAACCACCTGGCCAGAGAATGGTGCTTCTCACAGTGGCTGGACCCTCTCCCCCCCCAGCAATTAAGACAGCCCCCTGCAAACATCTTACAGGATGGTTAATGTAGGCAACTCTTTAGTCGAGGCTCTCAGATTTGTCAAAGCTGCCTCAAGTTGAAAATTAAAGCTAGCTGGGCGATGGTGGCACACACCTTTAATCCTAGCACTGGGGAGGCAGAGGCAGGGGGAACTCTGTGAGTTTGAGGCCAGCCTGGTCTACAGAGCTAGTTCCAGGATACCCAGGGCTGTTACACAAAGAAACCCTCTGGGAACCAAACAAAAAAGAAAAGAAAATTAAAGCAAACTATAACAGAATCCTACGTGGCTCCTACTATCGGTTCCACCAAATTCTGAGATACCATATGGACCCATGTGGTCTTCCAAGGGTGCACCCCTGAGCTCTTTCAAGCCACCAGCCCTTCCGGACTCACCTGGTGTCACACGTTTCCAATTCACCAACATTTCTTCTAGAGCGTTATGAAATCTCAGGGACACAGAAAAGGGACTCAGGAATCAGGAAAACTGAGCCCCAGGAAAGGTTGCTCAGCATGTCGCAAGGTGGGACAGTAAGAGTCTCAGAATAGCTATTATGCTGATTTAGGAAAAAGAGATCAACTGACTCAATACATGTAAAGTCGAATAGAGTGAAATGTTTTCTAGTCTTATCTTTCGACTGACTCCATCCACTCTGTTGTCCAAGTTTGAGATAAACAGCCAGTCTGTACTGGACAGAGGGGAGGCGTGTCAGTTCCCAGCCTCCAGCAGAGGAAGATTCATTACAGATCATTTGTGGCTCCTTCAGATGAAACAGAGACAGGTTCTAAGGCTATGCCGGATGTGGAATTCACTGTAATAAAAAGAATATGCTACATGCGGACAATTTATGAGGAAACACTAATATCAGCAGAAAAATGACATGGAGTCTGCTTGCAGGCACAATCTGTTTAATGAGATCAACTAGGAGGAGTGGAGCCAGGCACTGCCAATGAGTATTGGCTGATGGATGCTTGGACTTTAATCAGTGATCTATAATTCTCCACCTCCTGCAGGGCACAGAAACCAAATAAGGCTGCCCATGCTCTCGCCCCCACTGACACTCAGTCTGTATCCTGAGGGGAGGCCACAGGAGCCTGACTGTTCTATCCAATCTCGTCTTACAGATGAACAAGAAAGACTTCCAGGCCCTTGGCTACATGAATGCTGTCATGCTATCCCTTTTGAGGACCCAAATCTACAGTAAAACAAATCACTTCTGAGCTTATTTGTGCCCTGATCTGGTTTAGCAAGGGCAGCCACCAACCTTTGTGGTGTGGGCTGGGAGCCATCAAATGACTTTGGTCCTTCCCAGTCCAGGAAAGGGGATACAGACCTTGGGTGACAGGTGGGACTTGGAGCCATTTCTCAGACATTTGCTCTTCAACTTCAACTTCAAATGACTTTTCAGAAACAAGCAACACAAAGTCCAGACTGATAAGCAATGTTTTCATATCTCTCTCTCATGGGTATTTCCATGTTCAAACTGGAGCTTACAGGGGTGCTGCTTGCATCCAAAGACTTGCTGCTCCAAGTACCCACAGCATCAGATGCTTCTAACGAAGCACACAGGGGAATGTGTGGGGCAGGATGATCCCTACTTTCCATCTCTGAGCCACATCACACACCAGAGGCCTGCCCTCCCGTGTGTAGCTTTCAGCTCCAGAGAGCCAGGCCCCAGGTGGGGCTATTGACTGGGAAAAACAGTTACACGGCCTCGATGTGCTCAATTAAAACATCAGTCTTCATCACCGTGGCCCTTCAGATCATCCACAAGCGACTGCAGCAGTTCCTAAGCATGGCTCTAATTCCTTTCTTGATCCAAATTGTTTTTAGAAGATGGAAGCCTTAGAATACTTTTTAAAGCAATAAAGTTGAAAGTAGCAATTCTTTACTGAGCTGATAAGAGTTGCCAGGTGTAATTTGTATTCTTTTTTATGAGCCTGGATTTGTAGAGAACAGAATAGAAGATTTTATATTTATATATATTCTTTTTAGTTCTAGAGACAAGAATGTTTTTCTTCCTGACTGTGCTGGGAAAGAAGCTGTCTGGCTCAGGAAAAGTTGGCCCTAATTTGGGCCATCAGAAAGCCAAAGAAGCACCTGTGGGTTAGTGGGAGCTGGACAGAGGTCAGGGACACTATACATAAACTGCAGTTCACATAGGTAACCTTGGCACTCAGTTTGAGCTTCTGTTGCCAAGCTCACCAGGAGGCTATGATGAAGCTGAGATTTCTTGACAAACATGGAAAAGACTTGCAAATTCAGTGTCAGGAGAAGAAGCAATCTCTCTTCTTGAGAGTGCACAATATAAAATGGTGTAATGTCTTACACACAGCCATTCTCGAAATATGAAAGGCCACACAATTAAATTCTAGAGTTGGGAACGGCTTGCGGGTTTGCCAAAATCCCTATGGGCACCCAGAAAAGCTAAGAGACCCTGCATTCAGCCCTTGGAGCTAATAAGAACAGAAGCAGACATTAAATAAGCATAGGTTTAGTCTTATGGGTGTCCCCACAAGCTCGAGCAGCCTTCTCCACTGTCCCCTGTAAAGCACCTGTAAAGGCTTCACTCAAGGATGCTCTACTTGGAGAGAAAAACGAACGCCTATCTCCCAAGGAGACAACACACTAGACCTGGAGGCAAAGAAGAGCATTGAGTCCTGTAGGGTTGCCCTTGAGTCATATGTTCACGTGCTGTGAACAAGGATTCGGTTCTAAAGGTATTCAAGGGGGTGAAACCCTCTAGGTCCCTCAACTAGAGCTTCACTAATCTCTGGATACATTGGCTAAATCATCACCACTTGCCAAGCCTGCTCCATCTGGCCACTGCTCTATCTAAATATTCCACAACACTAGAACTGCTTTCTGCCTCACACATGAGGACAGGAAGTGTGCGCTTGGATCTGCATAGGGAGATGGTAAAGAAGCCATGGGATTATACAGCTTTCTCCCCACAGGATCTCCCCCACTGCTCCAGGCTTCAATACACCTGCTACCTTTGATACAGATACAGTATTTCTCTGCCTAAGACACAATTGTTTGTCAATTAAAAGTGCACATGGTACATCTTCAATGCTGATTGTCCTCTGGCTCAAAGTCAGAGGCAGGAGGATCCATAGCACAAGCCAAGAGCTACTGCCTGGAACACAGTCAGACCCATCTTCAGGGTCTCACACTGGGCAATGGAGCCTATAAATTTGGCGTTCCTGAATTGCATTCCAGGGACCAGGAGGGTTTTTAGAAGTTAGAAAAGGTTTTCTGTAAAAATAAAGATCTGGGGCTAGAGAGATGGCTTGGTGGATAAGAGTGCTTGCTTGCTGTTCTTCCTGAGGACCCAAGTGTGCCTCCCAGCACCCACGCTGAGTGACTTACAACTGCCTGTAACTCCAGCTCCAGGAGAGATGAAGTCTTATTCCGACCTACACAGGCACCACACACACATAGCAAAGGCACACAGATACATATAAACAAAAAAATAAACATTTAAAAGTCTCTTTTAAAAATAAAAACACGTGGCTAGTATCTGTCAGTCCCACCTTGAGAATCACAAAACACACTAGCAGGCAAGTCCTCATGACACAGAAACTCGTCAAACTTGGCTTATCCTGCTGTTCAGCAAACTTCTCTCTCAGGATATTAGATTTCTTTGTCAAATAAACACAACGGTGAAGCACCGGGCACTAATGTTACCAAAACACAGGGGACTAAATGGAGCCCTAGCCTTTGCAGACCCAGAAGAAGAAATCAGACTGGGAAGTCCGGAGTCAGATTTGGAGTCCAGAGAGATAAGGCTGGCCTTGAAGGTGAATGTCACAGGCAGAGGGACATTTGGCAAATCAGTTGAGAGCAGTAACAGCGGTCTAGAAAAGTGCTGTGGGGGCCCCCAGCATGGCATTTGCTGGAGAGGAAAGCATGCAGCTTGAAAGTGTTACAAAGAGAATATGGAGGGGGTGTTGTTCTTAATAGAAAATCAACTTTACAAAGAAAGAAATCTAACATAACTTCTAGATTCATCTTCATCTAAACAAAGATTAGGCTCAATAGGAAAGATGGTAGATTCAGACGTAACTTCCTAAGGAGACAGGCAATTGGACAAGGCAATCTTAAAAGTCTGAGAATGGTAAGTAATCCAGGCAATGAACAGCAAATGATAAAATTCCACAGGGGTCGGTGATAGAGTAACACCTTCGTCTGCAGAGTCCCAGGTCTTTCACACACATTCAGCTCTAGCTGTGGGACTATGACCTTGAAAACTGAGAGCCAGGCAGGGAGCCACACTACCCCCCAACTTTTATAGGTCACAGTGGCCTCACTGTTGCTTTAATGTTGCCAAGCCGCCAGTCTAGCAATGATACCCTTTATACCCAGCTCTATCATTTTCAATCACAGATTACATGTTTATTAACTTATAGATTATCCGCACAGCATTTGTACATGCACATACACTTCCCCTATATGACCTGCACCAATACAGAAGGTTCTCGGGCCTAACAGAAGACTTCTCAGTTACTTGTGATTGTCATTCTATTGAAACCAGCCCACTACTCTATCTAAATTCTCAGACCATTTCAGATACAGTTCATGTCTTCACCCTGGTTTCACCATTCACTCACTATTGAGACTAGCACAGTATGTGATCGGAAACAAGTATAAAGTCAACCAGAGAACTGGTCCATCCTTTTCTGGTTTTTAAATTCGCTTGGCTCCATTTTCTTCAACTTGAAAGACTGAGAAAAAGACAAGATTGATGGCTAGATCTTAGTATAGTCTAGGAGGCTATGGCCAGACCCCAATAGTATGAGAAATGAACACCACTGGTCTGAAAAGAAAAAGGTTAGGTCCATGGTAGATATGTATATGACAGTAGTATGTTTGCTACCTAAAATCAGAATCCTTGATTTGTGTATACATCATCACTCCTTTGTAGGGAACTTAATCTCCTGTGTAACTGTGTTAAGAAATGAACCCTTAAGAAGGGACTGGGTCCATGAGGACTCCACTCTTATGAATAGATCATGTTATTATCCAGGGAGTGGAGTCCTAATAAGAGCTGGTTCTCTAGACACATTCTACCTATTTTATATCTCTTCCAATTCCTGCCAAAAAACAACACTGCATGAAGCACCACAATGACTATAAGATGCTTGATCTTGGATTCCCATGCCCAAGCTGTGAGGAATACATTTATTTTTCTTTCAACTACCAAGCCCATGGTATTAGTGCAGCAACATAAACTAGATTAAGGCTGTGTTATGCAGACTATATTGGGGTGACATAACTGTGTACAGCATCCCACAGTCCTTGGGATCTCATTCTCTAGCATTCTACCTACTTTGTGTGTTGCCCAATAATTTGAATAAATTCCCTTTATTTATCAACTCCAACTGAGTTTTAAAAGTTGTGTCAACAATAGGGAAAACAACACTTATTTTTTAAAACCTGAATATCAAACACTGGTAATACCAATGTACTAAATAGGAACACAATCAAACGTTTTTAAAAGTGAGAATAAACTGAGTAATTTTAAGGCACAATGTAACAATTATAGACAATGGTTTATAAACCAGTTATTCTATACTAAAATCATAATTTACAAAGCTAGTATTTTTGAGATTTTTAATTTTAAAAAGGCCAACTACTGACAAATGATAGTTGCCAGTCTGCCGCCACCTGGTCCTGCTCTGTAGAGACAAACATTCTAATTCTTAACTCTTTCTGTATGATTTATTTCCATATATCTGAATCACATAATCATATTCATACTGCTGTACATGGCTGATCTATTTTAGACATTAGCATTATCTATTATCTTCTAGATATGATAAAGAGGATTTAAATCTCTCTTACAAATCTTCCTTTTCATTCCCCTTCCCAATATTTCAAATCTAGTGGTGTCACAATTTCTAAATAAAAATTGCACTGCTGTGTTTATTCTAGCACTATTCACAGTAGTCAAGCTGTAGAGTCAGTGTAAGTGTCCATCAGGAGAGGAATGGATAAGAATGCACATACACACCATGGCATGCAATTCAACCCTTAAAGAACAGAATCTTCAGTTCGTTTCCACATAGATTAGCCTGGGAAACATGTTAGGTAACACAATCTACTGACCTCACGCATGTGGAAGCTCAAAAAGTTGGCTTCACAGAGGTAGGAAGAAAGGGACTGGGTATTTGACTCAGTGGGCAAAGTGTATGCTACACAAGGCTGAAGGCATGACCTCAGATTCCCAAGAACTCATGTAAAAACCTGGGGGTGTCAGCACATACATAACCCTAGTGCTGAGATACAGAGGCAAGAAATTCCAGTGCTCACTGGCCATGCAGTGAGTCAGTGAGCTCCAGGTTCAGTGAGAGGCTCGATCTCAAGAAATTGAAGAAGACAACTAACAATGACCTCTAGCCTTCGTGTATGGGTATTCTAGCACATATGTGCACTTGCACATATACATATTTCAGAGAGAGAGAGACAGAGAGAGAGAGAGAGAGAGAGAGAGAGAGAGAGAGAGAATATTTCCCAGAGGTATCAGGAAATATTGGTCAAAAACATACTATTTTATGTAGACATAAGTTATATATCCAGGATGACAAATACAAAGAGGTAGGAAGTAGGCAAGTGATTGCCAGGGATGCTCAGGAGAGGGATGTTGGGCAGAGGAAGGACAGAGGATCTGGAGAGAGAAATGAGGAACAACTACTAATGGCTACAGAGCCTCATTTTTATGCTCTAAACAGGAAGCAGGGATGATGCACAGCTCTATAAACCTGCTAAGAACCACTAGGAGAAAGAGTCTAAGATGATGACATGGACCTTATGAACATACTAAGAACTGTGAGGACAACTGTGTGACGGGTGAGTTCTATTTCAATAAGACTCTTTAATATATAACTAAAATTTTGCCTCATAATGCTGGCATTATTCGTGTCTCAACTCAGCTGTAGATTATAATGGTACTATTTTTCCTTCTACATCTGTTTTCTTTTTTAATTACCTTGATTTATATTTGTTTGCACAAGCATTATGATATCTTTTTCAAAATGTTTACTGATTCATATAATATAGGCTTTTAATCTCCAACAGCCCTAGAAAGAGCCAACCACAGCATTCAGTTCCCACCTCCCACATACAGCGCTGGCCTCTAATTCAGTCACTTACCCTGCGACTCTTCTGCTGACACCTACAATTGCTAACTTTCAGTCCTTTTGTGGGGCACTATTTTTCTGAAGACTTCCATATAGACGTTTCCTTTCAGAGGTACATTCATTACAATTTTTTTGAGTTTTGTATGGATAGATTTTGGTTATCATATCGACTGATAGAGTCACTTAGCAACCCCACCATCCCCCCACTACCTCCCACATTCCCAATGTCCTCAGGAGTTCTTGTCTCTTTCTCCCTCCTATGTAGATCCATGTATTTCTCTCTTAGGGTATTCTTTGTTGTCTAGGTTCTTTGGGGTTGTGGACTGTAGGCTGGTTATTCTTTGTCTTATTTATGTCTAAAATCCACTTATGAGTAAGTACATATCATATTTGTCTTTCTGGGTCTGGGTTACCTCACTGAATATTTGTTTTCTAGTTCTATTCCATTTGCCTGCAAACTTCAAAAGGTCATTTTTTTTTTACCACTGAGTAGTACACCATTTTTATAAATGTACCACATTTTCCTTATCCATTCTTCAGTTGAAGGGCATTTAGGTTGTTTACAGTTTCTAGCTATTACAAATAATGTTGCTATGAACATAATTAAGCACATGTCCTTGTAATATGATTGAGCATTCTTTGGGTATATGCCTGTGAGTGGTATTGCTGGGTCTTGAGGTAGATTTATTCCTAATTATCTCAGGAATTGCCATACTGATTTCCCAAAGGGCTATACAAGTTTGCACTCCCACCAATGAAAGAGAGTTCCCCTTATGCCACAACCTCTCCAGTATAAGTTGTCAACAGTGTTTTTGATCTTGGCCATTCTAACAGGTGTAAGATAGTTTCTCAGAGTTGTTTTTATTTGTATTTCTCTGATGGCTAAGGATATTGAGCATTTCCTTAAGTATCTCTCATTAATTTGAGATTCCTCTGTTGAGAGTTCTCTGTTGAAATCTGTACCACATTTTTTATTAGATTATTTTTATTTTGATATCTAATTTCTTGAGTTCTTTGAATATTTTTGAGTTCATTCCTCTGTCCAATGTGGGGTTGGTAAAGATCTTTTTCCTTTCTATAGGCTGCCTTTTTGTCTTGTTGACCATGTCCTTTGCTTTACAGACGCTTCTCAGTTTCTGGAGGTCCCATTTATTAATTGCTGCCTCAGTATCTGTGCTACTGAAGTTATATTTAGGAAGTGGTCTCCTGTGCCTATGTGATTAAGGCTACTTCCTAGTTTCTCTATCTCTTTAAATCTATTACTAACAGGGTTTTGAAAATTTTTATGTTAGTTTATCCTGGATTCTTTTTCTCAATTTGATTTTCTTCATTGTTTCACATAAGAGATATTTCTAAAATATATAAAGAATGGGATGTCATAATAGGTAGATTAGTGTGAGCTTATTCACACTAATAATAATAGTAATAGTGAAATTACTTGTGAGCTATTATTTATATAAACAATTTACAGTGGTATATATTCTTGAATATTGATACAAATTTAAATTATATTTGTTATATTGAATATACTCCTATATCTGTTTACAATATTTGTGCACCTCTGCAAAGTTATTTTCTCATATTGTATTCATGCATGTTTCTACCTCTTCTTAAAATATTTTGTATATTGATGCAATTTTAGGATATATTTATTAAATTGCACTATATATTTCTACCTCTGATCAAGATACTTATATATTATTTACATTTTGAGGTCATTGTCATCATTTGCTGCACATTTGTTTAAAGATTGGTAAAGTTTTTAATATAAAGCCTTAGTCTTTAGCTATATACATTTTAAGAATTACAGGTTAATAGTTATCCGTGTTTGTCATACTTATAGTTAGACTAATCAGGTTCTTTAGATGCATAAAGATTGTATTCTGCATAGATGCATAATTTTCATACACTTCAAAGAGCTGTAGAATGTGTCATTTAAATAACTTAGGATTCTGTTGATGTAAGACATGATTGCTCCTGGCAGCACCGATCTATTACTGAGAGAATGTTGGGCACCAAAGACACTCTACTTGGAACTTGTTTTCTTCTTGGCAAAACTAGCCTTTGGGCAAAGAACTGTCCATTCCTCAACCACTGACCAGGCACATGGTATCGGAAACGGATAAGCAGGACACAGGGAAAAAGACAGTCAAACCTTGCTAAGACAGGGTAAGATGGTTTTTCAAATTTTCCTGTCACTGAAAATTGTCAGTCAGATACTCTAGGCCTCAGCCAAAGTTGGTTGCACCAATGTTGCAAATGAGACTTTGGGTGATTGCTCAGGTAGCCAGTTGTCTCTGTCATTTCTTGCACCTTTTGGAAGTTGCTTGATTGTACTTCCTGTTTATTCAAGTAATCTTATTTCCCTTCTCAGGTCTTCGATTGGGATGAAGACTAGATAGTCATAGTTAACTTTCCTCCCATGACTTAGCCAAGCCATTTTTAATATAAGACTTAGACTCCTTAGGATAGGATAACTATTGAAAGAGTTAGCATATGTTTCTTGTTTGATGTTGTTCATGCTAGTTGTAATTCTAATTTTTATGTATGTTTTTGCCTCTTCTTTTCCCTGGACAATATTTGATATTTGCTCTTATTGTATATAGTTTTGTATGAGGCCTAGAGCTCTCTTATTTAGACAAAAGGGAGAGGTGCTGTGGGAACTCCTTAAGGCAATAGCATTTAAGATACCAGCCAACTTTAGGTATGGTCTCATGTACTATAAATGCAGACAAAAAGTGTGCATGATCCTCTTGGCTACTGGATTCAATTCCAGTTCCCAGCACATGCAGAGGACTGTGGATTGCTACTCTTTCTGCAAGTTTATCCCCAATTAAATAAACCTTTGTTATATTCCATTCTGAGCTATTGTGGAACTCTTTTGAATGCCAACAATATAATGGCTCATTGATAATCTTCCATATTTAAAGTAAGACACTAAAAAATTTATTGAAGGGCATAAGATGTAGCTTGTGGCCAGTAAGTTCTGTCTTAGTTTACTTCCTATAAGAAAATACCTAAGGCTGAATAATATTTTAGGTAAAAGAAGTTTGTTTAGGTTGTAGTTCTGGAGATGAATGTAGACGTCATTTTGACAGGGGCCTGGGGTGTGACACAATGGCAGGTGGTGTCATGGTGGAAGTGCATGTATGAAAAGTTGACACATGGCAAGGAAAGCAGCATGCAAGAATCAGGAGCCAGGCTTCACTCTTTTTACAATAGTCTACTCTCATATTCATAGACCAGGGTTCAGAAAGAAATGCTCTCCTGCAACCTGATCTCTTCCACAAGGCCCAAGCTCCCACCATCGCCACACTAAGCTTTAGTTTGGTCTTCTAGCACATGAGATTCTGAGAGACACACTCAAACCATAAGGACACAACAGCATCCCTTGCCTTGAGAGACACCCTTCTTCACAATATCCTTTCTCTACAGTTGTGCTATTTTAGTTCAGAAAAGTGTTCTTCCGCATCCTGAAGGTGTTGTGTTAGTCGCCCTTCCATCACTACCACTACGACAAGTGCTCAGATCGTCATTGATAAGGAGAAAGGTTATGTTCCTCCACAGTTGTAGAGTTGAGTCCATGATCAGTTAACTGCATTGCAGTGGGACCAGGAAAACCACTCACCTCAGTTGTGAGAAATGGAAGACAAAGGAGAGCCTGATGTGTTTGCTCACATCTGTAATCCCAGCACTCAGGAGAGAGAGGCCTAAGGATGCCACAAGTTCAAGGCAAACGGGGGCTATAGAGGGAATTCTAGTTCAGGCATGACTACATAGCAAGCTCTTGTCTCAAAAAGCAAAAGAAAGGTAAAAGAGAGGTGAAAAAAATGGGGTCTACCAGTTGACTTCAGAGGCACAGTCCCAGTGACCTAAAAACCTCTCCTGGGACCCTACCATTTTAGGTGCTATCACATCTCACAGTAGCACTATTTAGGGGCTAGAGACCCAGGCCTTTCAGCACATGGGCCTTTTATGGAGGCTGGGGGACTTCTGGGCACGTGTCCATACTTTAACAAGTATACTCCAGCTACCAGCATTCTGAATGTGCACAAGGAAGAGAAACTTCTGTTCTACATTCTTCAATATGCAAACCTATGCTTATTTTCCTGTTTTTCTTGTCACTTGCCTTTCCCCACTTTCCAAGGTCTGGGTGCTGAGAATCTCAGAGGTTTACAAGCAGAATCAGTTTACACCCACCCCAAAGCATCTTTTTATCAAGCATTTACATTATATCTTCACATTGCTTTAGCTTTCTTTCCTCCACTCTCTTTCATAGTTAAATATTTATTTATTTACATTTATTTTTAGGGTCTTATGCTGTAAGCCAGACTGATCTGAAATCACAGTGAACCCCTATCCCAGTCCCGGGAGTGCTGAGATTATGGGCATGTGCCACCACGCTTGGTTCTCTGCTTTCTGCTTTCTGAAATCTGGCCTCAAGTTCCCATCCACTATTACATACCTTTGCTAGTCACAAGAATAGAACTGCTCACTATCCTTTCAAAATGCTCTGGGAGGGAAAGAGGAAGAAATGGGCAATCCGATTTACTTAATTAATTAAAAGATGATAAATAATGACATTAATCAGAGTCAATAAATGTCTTTTTACTCAAGATAAATAGAGCAGGGTTATGACACTGGCAACTAAGGCTGCCCCATGGTCAAGGGTGAACATCCCTCTGGATCATCATATTTATGGGCCTTTGGGGATTTGGAATATTTTACAGTTTATATGATGTCTGTGCTCTCAAAACATAGGATATTAGAACCTTTAAAGTTTGAGATTTGAGAGTCAGGTATGTTCAATCTGTACATAAAGGTCTGAAATGGGAAGGATGCAGATGTTCCATTGTCTGTACCAGGCTGATGGAGGAAGGCAACTTGGTAGCAAAGTTAAAGCTGAATAAAGGATGTTGTTTCTTTTTTTATGCAATGTCCTGAAAACCAGCTGAGATGCAAACTCCAAAATGCTGTGCATGAATGCATTTTCCTGAGCCTTGAAAAGGTGAAACCATTGACTTAGACATTGGAAGAAGAAGGGATGACTCTCCTGGCTTTCATCTGCAGTCATGAGGCTCAGGGGCCTCTGTGTTCCTTGGGATCTAGCAGTGGAGCAGACACAATTTTCTAGAGAATTCTTGATCAAGTCCACAAGCCCATTCTGGGCTCAGGCCTGTTTATCACTCCTAGAGGGGAAGAATGTCAGATTCTTATCCAATAGCTTCATTGAACAACCCATTGAAATGAGCATATGTCAGGCAATCCACGGTAAGAGGAGGGGAGGATCCATCAGTAACCTTAGGACTGACACCTTGTCAGATAGGCACAGGGGCTGGGGATTTATAACAGCCTGTTCAAAGAAATAGTTCAAACATACTGACTCACTTTGATCAATACATCTCTCTGGAAGGATGAATGATTTAAAAATCTACAGAACAGAGGACCTGGGATGCTTCAACATACACAGGAGGAAGTATTCTGTCTTCTACCAGGGTGGGTTTGGGGCTACAGAGAGGTTGCAGATGGCCTCTTTCTTCAATCAGACTGGGTTCTATGAGGGGAGACAGAGGAGGGACCGACAGTGCATGTGTTCTGTGGAAGGGGGAAATGCTCTGGGTGTGGGCCGCAATGGGAGAACTGAGAGCAGACTATGAAAGTGGGAAAGGCTTTAGGGACATGGAAGGTGACTGGAAAGATTTACAAGAATACAGATATGATTAGGGTCCTATAAGGTAACAATGAGTAAGGCATCTCCAACTTCCCAAAGTAACAATATGATTGTGGACAAATGTTCTCAGCCATGTTCCCATAATACACTCAAAATAGGAACTAGAAGAATTCCATGCTATAGAAACTAGGAGCACAAAGGCAGTCAACTCATTCAGGTGATGCCACAAGTCAAACTAGGGACCAAAAATGAATACTGGAATATTCTTGAAGGCATACCCTTACTTACTATCCCTGGAACAAACCCATTCTAAGTATCATGTCTGGCCGAATGAATAGTAGCTAATTTTTCTTCCTAACCTTTTCCTATACTGTGTGGATTTCATGGCAAAGAGCAGTTAGACTACAAAGCACACTGAGAAGCCCAACATGTCTGGAACGTACACAGGCATCTGGAAGGCTAGTCAGATCATATCAGACCTCATCAAGCTTCCATGTTCCCAGCAGCAGGCAGCCCGCCCTGGGCCATAGGAGAGAGGTAGGCTGCAAGGGACTCCTGTAACGCCAGGAGATGTTTAGTGAGTGCCAGTCTTCCAACAGGTAAGTCAGGGCTGGGCAACTGGTTTAGATGTAGGAACACTGGAACTGTGAGTCTTTCCTGCCTCTTTTCACAAATGATTTTTTTTTATCGTATTGGAAATAGACTTCTGGGGCTCAGTTCTGCTGGGGAAGTACTCTGTAGCAAAACTACAATAAGGTGCCCTCAGCAAAGATGAATTCTAACGTGAGAAAGAGGCAGGTGTGGATTTCACAGAGCGTTGCACGGGCAGGGACTAGGTGTGGGGCCTGGCTAAGCACCCTGTAGCCACAGCCTTGCTGAGTCATTATTGTCATCTTCCAACAGTACCATCATCCCTGTCAATGAAATGGCACTGCTGGTGCAAAGGAACACCAAACAGAGAAGAGGCTGAGCCAGGAGAGAAATTCTAATTAGTTGGTTGGCATTCCAAGGGAAACTGAGGCCACACAAGGGGCCATCTGAAAGCTGGCAAGCCTCAGAGACAGAGTTCTAACCTGGGAACTACATATATCCTTTCCACAAACCCACTGTTGTATAGTCAGGAGGAACAGTTCCCCCGCCTCTTAACAGAAGAGAATTAGAAAGTCAGTGCACACACAAGTCAGCCATCCTCTAGCCCCCACACGCCTGATAAACCTGCACACATAACCTATTTTGAACAACTAGTGCCAGTGGGCCCGTACCAACATAGGCCACAGCTTATTCCACTGCACACTAACCCTGGCAAGATCAAAGTCATCAATTATGACTACTCATGGCAGAAATTCCCACATACCAGGCACACACTAGACTGCATATACCAATCCCTTAATCCCCTAAACTCTCCAGGGAGGTGGACACTACTTCTAGCCCATTTTACAGATGAATAAATGTGCTCTCTCTCTCTCTCTCTCTCTCTCTCTCTCTCTCTCTCTCTCTCTCTCTCTCTCTCTCTCTTTCGAGATAGGGTTTCTCTGTAGCTTTGGAGCCTGACCTGTACCTAGCTCTTGTAGAGCAGGCTGGCCTCAAACTAACAGAGACCTGCTGAGTTCTGCCTCCTGAGTGCTGGGATTAAAGGCGTGTGCCACCACCGCTTGGCTGGAGACCCAGACTCTTTTCATTGTCCAGTATCACAGAATTAGGTAGTGACTGAGTTATTTTCTTGTGTTTTTATATAATTACAGAAAGAAACAACCCGATAAAGGAAGGGTTCACTTGGCTCGTGATTTGAGCAGCACCCCAGCAGGAAGAGTATGAAGCAGCTTCCTAACATAATGCAGACTGGAAAGCAGAGAGAGAAAGCAGGGCCAGAAACAGGTTCGGCTGTCACCCACAGTGCCCACTCTCAGCCCAGTGACCCACTTCTTCCTGACAGGTCCACATCAACATCTTCTCAAAACAATGCCACTAACTGGGAACCAAATCTTCAAACACATGAGCACGGGGATTGGGAGCGACATTTTGCATCTAAACGATACGATTACACTCGTAGCCCTTGAGGCTCATAGACATCTCATAATGTAAAATAAATCCAGTCAAACTTCAAGAGCACCCCACTGTCTTACAGTAACTATTAAAAAACCCAAAGTTTCTTCTGAGACTCAAAGAACTCCCGTAATTGTGAATGCATGCAAAATTAAAAATTAATGTTATATATTTTAAAAGTAAGGAAGAGGAAGTTAAGAAAGACGGGTCAAAAAAGAAAAAGAAAGAAACAGAAATGTATTAGTAGGACCAATACCAAAGGCTTCATCTCCATGTACAGTATCAAGGCTTATGGCAGCATCATCTAGACTCTAATGGGCTTGGAAGTTTCAGCTTTACAACCCTGCTATCTATGGTACACAAAGTTTCTCTTAGGCTATCTCCACTCAGTGCCTGCAGCTTTTCCCAGGGGCATCCCATATACCAGACATCTCAGTGTCCTGGGATCTACATTACAACTTGGGCCTTACCTTCCCAGCATCATGCTCCTCTTAGGACATTGTTGCTAAAAGTCTAACACTAGCACACCTGTCTAGCCCTCAGTAGCATTCTGGAACCTCAGAGCAAATTTATCTGACCTTGAAACCTTGAGCTTTACAGGAGTTTTGCAGGCCTGTAAACTCAGCACCACATAGACAATGACCCCCCAAGTTCTGCTGCCTGCTCGACAGGACACCTGACTCCCATTTACCAAAACTGAGGAGGCCTCTAATCACCGCAGTAGCCATGCGGTGACTGTTGGAGGATGCCACTGCCGTGTCAAGTAATTTCGGTGATCTTTTGACACACTTTTTCCTTGTCAACTGAACTTTTTCTCAAGTGACTTTTCACTGGAGCTTTCAACGGGTGAGATCGTGTCCTCAAGGCACTGTCCCCATTGCCCAGTATAAAGTACTTGATTTCTCTTCCACAGCTCTAATCAATCTTGCAACTATAGCCCCTTTGTCTGCACCCAGTGTGTCTACAACGTTAACCCTGCTCTGAGCAGTACTTCGTCAGATTTCACGGTTTACCTTTCTGTTAACTCTCTGTTCTCACTCTTGCTGGAAGTCTAAGATCAGTGAGCAGTACATACGCTGCTTCCTGAATGCACACTGTCACGAGATTCCCTCCCCCAAACAACTTAGTCCCTCACTTTTGAACACAGTCTCACTCACAATTTCAGAGCATTGACAGAACATAGCTAGATGCTCTCATGAAAGTTATTATGAGGGTCTTCAGTCCAGTTCCTGATCGTGGCCTTGTCCTCCTAAGTCCCGCCCTTCAATGTCGGCACTTCTATCAATATTCTGATCTTCCCTCCAATCAAACTGGCCTATGAAGCTGTTTTCAACATTCTAGAGCTTTTTTAGCCCTCAATGCCAAGCTCTTGCACATTTATCCACAAACCAGTCCTCCAGGTCTGTCAGCCAAATGCCAAGGCTTTTTATAGCAACAATAACAACACCCACCCCTGTTCTACATTTTTGTGTCAGTTCATTTTCTTATCGCCGTGATAAAACACCTCCAATAAGAGAGATGTCCATCAGCGGGTAAATGAAAATGCTGTGCACAGATACTGTAGAATTTTATTCAGCAGTATGGAATCAGGAAGTTTTCAGGAACATTGACTGATCTAGACAACATCATACTTAAGGGAGGGAACCCAGGCTCAAAAGACGAAAATCACATCTTCTCTCACACATGAATCCCAGCAGTGATACCGATCTCAACTATAGACTAGATGAGACCTGGGATCAGCTAGAAGGGGCCTCTGGCTGTGCCAGTGAGAGATTATCTTGTTAATTGGGTAAGAAGAGGAATTCAGTGTGTGTGACATCATTCCCTGTGCCAGGATCCTGTGCTATAAGAGGAGGAGTGGAGCTACCCACAAGCACTCACCATTCTCTGCTTCCCTACTGTTGACACAGTGTGACTAGTCTCAAGTGTCTGCTGCAGGACTTCCCTGACACTGTGAGCCAAAATAAAACTGCCTCCCCTAAGCTACTTTTGCCTGTGTATTTTATCACAAAAAATAAGATACTAGCTTATGGAATCTGTGTCTGTATATTAGTGGGAGTGAGTCTGTGAAAGCCTACAAAATGAGAAAAGAGAGCACAAGTAGAGGAGAAACACCTAAGAATGGGGGCAAGAGGACACATGTGCCATGACAGCAGAAAGGAAGTTATGGGGGAGTTAAAAGGAGTCAGGGGGTACTATGGGTAAAATAATAATAATAAATAATGGGTATAATAATAATAAAATTAAATTTAAAATGGAATTTCTCTCTTTAAGAAAGAATTTATTTTGGTTCATGGTTAGAAGTGATGCAGTCCATCATGATGAGAAACCCATGGCAGTGGGCAACTCGATGGCAGGAAGAGCGGGTGGTATTTCCTCACATCTTGGCAGACCACGAATCAGAGAGAATAGGGCCAGAAGCAGACTTGCTATGTAGCCATAAGGGCTGGCTCCCCTGCTCAGCAGTCCACTTCATCCATCCGGGTCCCTCCCATCTCTTAAAAGTTCTGCAACTTCCTGAAACAGTGAAATTTGCCAAAGACAGAGTACTCAAACACATGACACGGAACAATTTATATCCTAATCATAAAGGTTCAAGTTTGAACCTGGTCATCTGGTACCAAAACTAGAACTCTGTTCTCACTGCATAAGATCTTGTTGGTGTGTGTGTGTGTGTGTGTGTGTGTGTGTGTGTGTGTAATGCCAAATTAACACCCATGAAATTGTACTGTGTGTCACATAACTGATATCATAGCTATCATTCAACATAGGCACATAAATATGAGTAATGACAAGGACCACTTTGGGGGCAGGGTGCACAGAGCCTTATATGAGTGCACAGTAGGGCACATAACATGGCCTCAGATAGCCAGGAACTGTTTTTTAAAACAGATAATGTTGGAATTACATCTTGAAAATTAAGTGGACACGAGCTAGAAAAGCTAAGAAACACCAAAATTTTTAAAGCATTTAAACTCTACCCTGGGCCAAGCCAAATCCAGAAACTCCCATGGATGATACCATTTCAGCTTTCCACAGTTAAGCTCACGCTGCACTGAAATATCGCATTGTTTACAACTTTGGCTTCCATCCAGGGCTGATAGAAGAAGCAGCCATACAAATCACATTTGCATTGTTTGGAAAACTGCAAGTAAAGACACTATCCATTATGTTGTTCCATGTCCCTTATCTAGAAATTCCTGTGATAAATGCCTCCAAAGCCTAAAATAAAAAAATAGAGACGATGAAAAAGTGGTAACCTCTCTCCCCGTGGCCTGGCATTCCTTGTAGAGAGCTGGGAGCTCAGTCCTCTTTTATCTGTTGCATTGCCTCCTAGGAAGCTCAGAACGAAAGTCAACTTGATAGTTTTCTCTCAGCATCTGTCTTCTGGCATGAGGTTCTTCTTCCCTTTGGTTATCTGTAAATTCATTTTAATGGATTCCTGTCCTTCTATCTTTTCATTATTAACATTTCCAATTATCAAAACAACTGTGACTTAGTACAGCCAGCGGACAATAGCCAAGAAGGCAGCTTCAGGACTTAGAGCTGGTCCTTCTGCCTAGATCACCAGGACCTACAACTCTCCTATCATTCATTTGTTTTTAGTCTTACACACACCTTTATATTTCGAAGGGTAAGCCTGGTACAAAAGCTAAATCCACAAGATCAGTTTGCAAAATTTCCACAGTCTGATGCTCAGGGAAAATCCATGCCAAGGTTTACCCTTCCAGAGTCACAGCTAGAGTTCGCTAGAAGTGAGCTTGCCCCTCTGGGGTCATCAGCTCTAAAGACATGCTTTCTGAGACTCAGCATCAGTAGGGCAAACTGATGGGAGAAGCTTGCAATCATGCTGATAGAAAATGCGTGTGCGTGTATATGTATATATTTGTGGGTATGTATGTACATGTATATGCATGTGTGTACATGTGTGTGCACATATGTATGCATTTATGTATACATGTGTATGTATGTGCTATACATATGTGTATGCTTGTGCATGTGTGTGTGCCCAAATCTACCAAACTGCCAGGCTTTGCCATGACTACATTAATGACTTTTCTTACCATTGTGACGAAACATCTGGCCAGAGCAACCTGAGAGAGGAAGTCTATATGGGCTCCAGCTTCAGAGACCTCAGTGCACAGGGAAGGGCAACTGACACCTTCAGAAGCTGGAGCAGCCCAGGCTGGGATGGCAGGAGCCAAAAAGAAATGCTCCCATGTGGCACCAACTAGGAAGCCAAGGGGGTATTCTAGCCAGCGTAGACTTATGAGCCTCAACGGCTATGAGTGAGTCTCAACAGCTGCCTCTACTAAGCCATTTCCTGCAGCTAACCCTCACATCCTAATAGGTCTGTGACCTCCCAAGATAGCACCGCTAACTGGAGACCAAGCCTTCAACTACAGGCGCCTACAGGAAGCATTTTACAATCAAACCATAACAATGTTAATGCCTTTTTCTAATTTAAGACAGAGCCTATTCTGGTGCAGTTTTCTCCTCATCCTGATGATAAGACTGGCGATAAAGCTTACAAGGTTGGTGTCCATGCAACAGCAGCAGCACAATAAATGCCTGCCCCTCATTTGCTGTCTCATGTTAACTTGTGTCTATGATGAGAAGACTCTCTGTGACTCCCTGGAACATTGTCAGCCCCAGGGCCCAAGACAAATCCCAATCCTTCCAAGGCACTCACAGTAAACATCGCTTCAATGAATTGGTGAAAACAAACACCGGAATAGATGGCATGAGATGGAGCTGAGTCACGAAATTACAACTCCCTTCTACTCAGGCATGCAAAAATAGCACAGCCTTTCTTTTTCCCAGAACCGTTTTTACAATCCCTCTTGTTTTAGATACTAGGGAAACAAGCATTGTGTTAGCACAAGGTGTTGGTCACTTTGTGCTCAACTGGTCTCTGGCAGATGCCTAGTCTCCTAGATACCCCCCAACCCCACATACTACCAGGAGGAGGATCACCCAGTAGGAATATGGAGGATACTCAGAACTGTCCTCTGGTCCCTCTGCTCACAGTGGTTGGCTTCCTCGCTGGCTCATGACTAGATGACACAGTCTAGCTGGCTTAGCGTCATGATATCCAGACCTTGCTGAAACTGCTGCCATAGTATCCCTTTGTTCCAGACTGCCCTATCGTGGTCCCATAGGAAGGATATTCCATCATCCCCTGTGGTGGGTTATGAATTCATTTGGCTCGTCTTTGTTAGGCGCCTCAGGAAATGTTCACGATACCTCACTTTTCTCTCCTGCACCTTCAAGTGTGGGCTTGGTCAGAGGAATGAGCAGCCTGCAGGCCTGAGTGTGTCCTTCCTGAGGCTTGGACACTCACCCTTTGGGTTCCTCATTTCTCTGCCTCCAGACTTCTGAGATGTGCTGACACACAAGAGGCACTATAGAGGTGTGTTCGGCACTAAACTAAAACAAATGCCGTGGCTGAAGTTGAATGTGACTCACTGTAAGGGAAAACTGAAAACACAGGACCTTAAAACCCAGAGTCTAGAATCTGGCCCAGACAGCCAGAGCCAGCTCAGAGCAAAAGCTGACCTCAAATATTTTATTGAGTTATTATGATATGCAAATAAAACATACTTAGCACTAATAAAATCTCTTCTGGCACCCAGATTCCAGCTAATAAGTTCGTTTTAATTTATGTTGTTTTCACAAATCAATGAGGAGTTAGTGTTATAAGATAAAACAATGCTTTGATTTCTTGAAGTGGACATTTCTCTACTGTCCTAATGTAAGCCTTGCCCAGACACACAGCAACTTCCAGGAATTCCACTAGCCTATACCCTGGTCTGTCACTCAAACCTTCATGCAGGTGCTTCTCTCTTACTTTGTCCCAGAGGTTTTCATCCTCTGCATGTCTGACTCACCCTGAAGACTTCTGAAAACTTTTGGGTCTGGACCCTACCCCCCAGAAATCCTGGCTTTATTGATCTGGGATATAATCTAGAGAACATTAATTCATCTAAAGAAATTGCAGAAATCCCAGAGACAGGAGTGGGCTGCAGGCATTAGGATGTGCCAACTGTTGAACCTAACACATGAAGCCAAATGTAAAACAGTTTGAAGCCATCAGCCACATAGCAAAGTAGCATCCTGACTAGCCACTGTGGATATCAAACTGGTACTGAAAATACTGACTTCTATTCCAAAACCAGGCTGTTCCTTTGTAGCTAGCAAAGATGCTATGATGAGGTCCTGTCACACACCAAAACCCTCCCCTGGCTCGTGTCAGCCTTGTTTTGTGCTCAGAGTCAGACTGACAATATCCACCTGCCTTGCCAGCTCTTTCTTGGTGTTTCCTTTACCAAGCTACCATATTTATATGGGAACTGAGTATAATAAAATCTTTGATATCCCTGTCTAGCCTGTAGAACTAGAGATCAATCTAGGGAATATATGCAATATCTGGACATACTTTCTCTATGGCCATAAAGGGAAAGGGCTGGGGCATGACACCTACTAGTGTCTAGTTAGTAGATCAAGAATAACGCTAAACATCTCACAGTGCAGAGATCAGCAGCCATGAAAAAGAAATTTCTTAGACCCATCCACATGGATCTCAATAAACACTCATGGAAGGCATAAATGGTCCAACAGCACCTGGACCTCCCAAGCCAAATTTGTCAGCCTTCTTTGAGTGACAAACTTTTGAATCTACATTTTCCAAAGTCACCAACCAAGACAATTCCTCTGGAACTTCTGAATGTCTCCACTATAATTAGGATCTCATAATGAGAGAGCAGGGAAGAGCCTAGGTCACATTTACCTTTCAGTAAGATTCAACAATGAAAGAGAAGTTCCACCACACCCATACCCACTGAATCTCCAACATCTAAATGCTCGGCAAAGGAAGAGCGTGCCCTTCCTCTTGAGAGAACTTTCAGCAGAGCCAACCTTTTGTGTTAAAGTTTCTAAAATTTGAAACATTGAGAGAAATGGGCATTTATATGTAAGCACTTAATATATGCTATGCAGTGTGCTCAAAGGATTATATATGACTTATCACTTTAAACCTCCTGACAATCCCACAGGGAAGTTTTGATTAGAATGCCTATAACACAAACGAAAAAAAGAGGCCATGAAACTGAGATTCTCCAGTCCCAGCTAGTCATATTCGGCAGCCATCTATAGGACATTACCCATATCAACTGTATTTTAATAAATAAAGCTTTCCTGAAGATCAGAGTAAAACAGCCATACTAGCCAGCCTTGTAGACCAGGCAATAGTGACTCACACCTTTAATCCCAGTAGCCACACTAGTTTGCCACAGAAACCAGGCGGTAGTGGTGTATGCCTTTAATCCCAGCCCTAGAGAGGAATATAAAACAGGAGGAGCAAGCTCTCAGGCATAGTCTCATTCTGAGGATTCTTGGAGGCAGGACCGCTATTTTGGACTGAGGTAGAGGTAAGAGTTGGCTATTTTGCTTTTCTGACCTTCAGGTTGAACCTCAATATCTGTCTCTGGGTTTTCTTTAATCATGCTATATCAACAACTGGAAACAGTCTGAAACCAATTCTGACCACCCCCAAATGGGCACTAGCAGATAGTTGCTGAACCTTTGGCCCTAAAAACCTAAAACATTAATACTTGATGATATTAGCAATAAAAACACACCCAATCAAAGAAGTCACATGAAAGCACATTAATGAAATCTCATTTGAAACTCAGATTCCTCAAGAGATTGCTCAATGGTGGAGAACCAGTTAGCATATATGAGGCTTTGGGTTCAGCACTGAAGTATAAGTGTGGCTGCATGCATGCACACATACAGTTCATAAAAATAGTTATCAAGCAAAATAGAATCAAGCAAATTCAAGCACAATTGCTCAAAGACCTCAGAGGCTAATAGGTTTTCAAATGGATTTTGAAAGTTTTAGTTCCCTTGGAAATTAGGCCTTGCAAAATGGCTGTCTCAAGGCCAACCCCAAAATGGCTGTCTCAAGGTCAACCCACCTTCTGCAGATAGGTCCCTGCTGAGAGGCAGAGCCACCTGGATTGCAAAGCCAGATTCACTAGATCTGTGGGCCACCTTTCCAACAGCTCAGCTGAACCACAAGAGGCAATACCTAGGTCAAAGTCTAGTCTGTGCTTTCCCAAGCCCACCCCACACTGAAGTGGGTTATTATTGAGCCTCCTGATGCTGAGATTTCCTGACTAGTCATGGATAAGATAATATCTGCGTTAGTGCTCTATTGATGGTGAAGGAGTTGCATCCTGTAGTGGCATTAGCAGCACTTCCGGCTATATAGGAGTCTGGTATAGGCCTCACTAGGTTAAATCAGTGTGATGGCAGGACTGCATGGCCTGAGAATGTGGAGTACTAAGACTTTGGCTGATTCCTTATGGGCAGACAGACAGGGAGAGGAGCCACAGATATACAATAAAGATGGCAAAGTTCTGGATTCTTATCCCTGACTGCAGACAAAGGTCTAAAGGCCTAGAAGACCTTTTCTCCAGCCAGTAGGGCCCCACTGCCTTTGGACTGGTCTGACAAACTCGAGCCCCAATCAGGACAAATTTACCCTATCAACAAACCCAAGCAAGAGTCCAAGACAGTCACAGAAGCTCAAGGTTGCAGGCCACTTCCTTGTACCTTCTAGAAATGGCTCACATTTCTTGGCTTACAGTCCCTCTTCTTCAGAGCCAGCTATGCTGTTCTCAGTGTGCCTTACCTGCCTTCTCCTTAAGAGCCCTTTAGATTATATTTAGTCCAGTTAATAGTGCATGATGATGTTTCATAGTAAAAGCCAGTTTACTAGCAACCTTCATTCCATTTTCAGCCTTAATTGTCCTGTCCCAGGAATGTGAACTAGCCAGAGAGACCAGAGGTTAGGGCACAGATATTATCACACCTATATCTCTGTGACAGGGTGCAATGTTCTCAGAGGAATTCCCATTACAACTCCTTAACTAATCTGAGTGCATTCAGAAAGACACCCCAACTCTGACATCTTTGTCTTAATCCAGAGTCTTCACCCAGCCATCTGCATTTGTTTAATTATTGCCTTCAATGAGGCTGAGACTGTTCTAACCCTGGAAGATATTTTCAAAAGGTGGACAATCTTGCTTAGCTTTCTTCAGCTCTTCTCCTAGAACGCCAAGCTCAAAGGAGCACTCTCCTCCACAGATCCCAAGAGCTCCTGGCATCCTGCCTTCTCCAGTATTTTCCACAGCTATGGCATGAATTCTAAGTGCTCAAGTCTAGGGTAGCTTCCAGAAAAGAAATTGGAAAAACATTCATTTCCATCTATGCCTGGGTGAATTATAGCTCTAGCTAGATCCCTGGGATGATTTGTCTGAATTTCATAGACCTGCAGTTTCTCCCAGCTGAATCCCAGTTACTATTTCCACAATAAAGTCACTGGATTCATTCCTTCAAATTGAAAGTGACAAGTGGCGTTAGGAGAACTTTGGCCAACTGTACTGTTTAAATCTTTTCTTTTGAGGAAGGGCACTGTGCTACTGGGTGACCTAAACAAAAGCACTATGGGTCTAGAGGAATGACAGGACACCTGGGAGTCACAGGGCCAGGACCTGACTGGGAAGACATGAGCCAGAACTTGGGCAAGAAGAGACCAAAGGAGAGGTTCAGAGCCATGGAGGGAGGAGCTTGGGGGACAACAGCTCCACCAACAAGCTCTTGCAGCAGGGTCATTAGGAGACAGGCCACCTCCAAGGGGGAGCATAGACCACTCCCAAGGAGGAGCATAGACTGCCCCCAAAGAGTGGTTCCTGAATACAGACTGTCCCCCAGGATGCATTCCTGAACACAGATTGCCCACAAGAATAGGGTCCTGAACCCACAGACTGTCCCCCAAGAGTGGGTTCCAGAACCCACAGACTGCCCCCAAGGATAGGTTCCTGAACTCAAAGACTGCCCTTAAGGATAGGTTTCTGAACCTACAGATTGTCCCCCAAGGGTAGGTTCCTGAACCCACATATTGTCCCCAAGGGTGGGTTCCTGAACCCATAGACTGTCCCAAGCCTGAGTTCCTGAACCCACAGACTGTTCCCAAGGGTGGGTTCCTGAACCCACAGACTGTCCCCAAGGGTGGGTTGGTGGGTTCCTGAACCCACAGACTGTCCCCGAGGGTGGGTTCCAAATGAAGGCTAAGACTAGGAAGGTGTGGGAGAACTTAATTTATTAGGGACCCGTACATGACAAGAACTTTACAATAGTCTATCACATTTCTTCATTTATTCTTCCGTCCCTGGCAAGGTTGGTTTTGATAATCAGAAAACACAGGTTTGAATCCCAGGTACACTGCTTGCTAGCTGCCTGTCCTTGGATAACTTAATTCACCTTCCTAACCCTCACTTCCTCGTCCATATTTAGAAATTATAGCATAAACCTCACTGAATGTAGAACTTTTAAAGCAGATCCAAAGAATATTTAATAAAAGGAGACTGCTCATTAGCTACATTGAAAGAAAAAAATATACATGATGATAATAAATCGAAACAATACAATTCTGATTTCATTTAAAAAAAATACATATACTTTGAATGCATGCATATCTATATGCATTAAACAGATATGCATATATATGAGATAAAATAAATAAAGATATTAATGATAGTTATTCCCACATAGTAGAAATTTAAATGATTTAATTTTTAAATGTTCTTTTCATATTTTGCAAATTGCCTACAATGAACATGGCATACTTTGAAATATTTTTCTAGATTTGCATTTTTATTGCAAAAGTGATCCACGTTCAGTGTAGAGAATTAAACTCTGCTAGCACTGGCAACAGCTCGTTAGGAATTCTTCCAGATGTTTTGCTGCACCGATCTAAGTATCCATGCAGAAGGCATGAGTTTCACAGGCCACAAAGCCAGGTGCTGTGAAAAAGATGGCTCCTTCAGCATCCTAAAGCCTCTGGAGCATCTCCTGAGTTTAATTCTCTACACTGAACGTGGATCACTTTTGCAATAATCACCTAGTCACAGACACAAGCAGCCAGCAATGCAGAGTATGCTCTGGATAATAAGGACGTGGATTATCTCACAAGGGCTCATGTACAAGCATCTGTTACTTATTTTTATGTTTTCAATTGAAATAGAATTATATCACTCCCCCTCATTTCCTACCTCCAACCCCTTCAAGTTATCCTTCCTTTAACCCTTTCCACCCCTTCTCATGCTCAGTATGAGCTTCCTTTCCTTTGACTATATTTGTTACATATGTGTCTTCATTAGGGCTTCTATTGCTGGGAAGAGACCCCATGGCCACAGCAAGTCTTACAAAGGAAAACATTTAATTGGGCATGGGATTAAAGGTTTCTTCTATTGTTGTAATGGCTGGAAAAATGGTGGCATGCAGGCAGACATGGTACTGGAGAAGTAGCTGAGAGTTCTACATCCAGATCTGAAGGCAAAAGGAAGAGAGAGTGACACTGGGCCTGACTTGAGCATCCGAAACATCAAGGCTCATTTTCAGGGACACACTTCCTCCAACAAGGCCACACCTACTCCAACAAGGCCATATCTGCTCAAAGTGCCCCACCCTATGAGCCTATGGGGACCATTTTCGTTTAAACCACCAGAATAGGGGTGTATAGACAAATACATATATATGTATGTACTTGTGTATATGTGTATGTTTATATGTATATGTGTGTGCATATAGATAGATAGATAGATAGATAAATAGATAGATAGATAGATAGATGATATGACCTGCTGAGTCTATTTTTGTTATTATATGGTTTCAAGGTTGACCGGTTGACCATTCTGCATTGGATAACTAATATGGAGATATGGAGATTCACCCCTGGGAGACATTAACTCTTCTTCTCCCAGCAGTCGACAGTTACCTGCAGTCCTTTGTTTAGGGGTGGGACTCTGAGCACATCCCCCTTTCACATTAACTCATCCATTGATGTTGCTATTGCTCCAGTCTTGCTTATGAAGCCATTTCTTCCTGGCATTCTGTCTCTTACTGTCTTTCTGCCCCCTCTTCTGAAATATTCTCTGAGCCGTAGATGCAGAAGTTGTGATGTACTTGTATTCAAGAGATATTTTAGACCTATAGTAATCTTTTAATTGTACTGGCACAGAAACAGACATGCAGATGAACGCAATAGAGTGGAAGGCCCAATGAGTAGTATTTCTAACTGTAGCCATGTGATATTTGACAGAGGGTCAAAAAATATATATAAACTGGAAGGGAAAAGGTGTCTTCAACAATTGGTATGTCCACATACAGAAGAATTAGGCCTACATCTATTACCCTCCACAAAAATTAGATTCAAGTAGATCAAAAACCTCAATTGGAAACCTGAAGCAGTAAATACTTCCTAGAAGAACACATAGGCATTACCTTACAAGACAGAGGTATAGGATAGGTTTTTCTGAACAGGCTCCCATTTGCCAAGGAATTAAGGCCAATGATCAACAACTGGGACCTCATAAAACTAACACGCTTCTTCTGTACAGCTAAAGAAACAATCAATCAGGTGAAGAGGAAACAAACCCACGGAAAGGGAGAGAAACTTTGTCAGCTATACATATGACAGAGGAATAATATTCCAAATACAAAGAACTCAAAAAACAAAGAGTCAAGGAAGGAGATGACCCAATTAAAAAAAAAGAAGCTAGGGATCTAAACAGAGAATTCTCAATAGAAAAAAATCAAAAGGGCTAAGGAACTACCTCAAAGAGTGTTATTCATCCTTAGCAATAGGATAACACAAATTAAAACAACTTTGAAATTTCAGTTCACTTCAGTGAATTTGGCCAAAATAAGCAAAACAACTGACAACAAATTCTGGTGAGATTGTAAAGAAAAGGAAGAAGCCTTATTCATTATCAACAGGTACACAATCTGGAGCCAACAACTCTGGAAACTAGTACAGAGAATCCTCAAGAAACTAAGAAAAGTAAATCCACCATCTGATCCAGCTGTCCCACTCCTGGAACAGGTCTGAAGGACTAGATAACCTACACTACAGATACTTTCCTAACCGTGTTCACAGACATGCTATTCATGATAGCCAGGGAAGGGAGACAAACTACATGCCCCTCTGCAGATGAATGGAAAACAAAAGTACAAAACAAATGCACAAAGAAAAGTGGAATCTGCAGGGAGATGGGTGGACCTAGAGAAGATTATAGTGAGGGAAGTAACCCAGACCCGGAAACCCAAACACCACATGTCCTCTGTTATCTGCAACTCCTGGATCTGAATCTTCAGATGTGAGTGTCTAACATGGAGTAACCACAAAAGCCAGGAAAGGTTAAAGGAATCATGAGGAGATGGAGCTTGAAGGTTGAATAACCAGACCAGGTAGGATGAAGTAGGGAAAGAAATAGTGAGGAGCAAAAGATCAATACAGAAGGAGGAGGGACAAATAACACCAAGGTTATCTGATAAAGTGTTAAGGAATCATTATTTTATGTTTACTTAATATTATATAATTATAAACAATGCATATAAGTATGTGCATATATATATTTTTATATACACCACATATACCACATACACACACACACACACACACACACACATATATATATATATCTTTGCCACAGGACTGACAATGCTCCCTACAAGAACAATGCAATAACACAACTGCTCTCCATAAGAGCCATAAACACAATAACAAAAGCCCCACTACCAGGCATAAGAAATCTCTTTTCAAAGGGTTAGTCAGGGTAGTCCAAGTGACTTCCTAAACAATATAGATCATGAATTTTGGTCACCTCTCCGAGGTTAAAGGTGGATCTCTATTGCTGAAGGAAACCACACACATAAGAATGGGACTCAGAAAGTATGGGGGTGTCAAGAACATGATGGGAAAGCCCTCAGAGATCTGACCTGAGCTCCTGGGAGCTCATGAACTCTAGACAGACAACTAGGGAGCCTGCACTGGACATTACCTCTGCATGTGAGTGACAGTTGTATAGCTTGGTCTGTTTGTGGGGGCCCTAGCAGTGGAACCAAGAACTGTCCCTGGTGTATGAGTTGACTTTTTGGAACTCATTCCCTATGTCGGAAATCCTTGCTCAGCCTTGATGCAGTAGGGCGAGGTTGGTCCTGCCTCGACTCAATATGCCATGCTTTGCTGACTCTCATAAAAGATCTTATTCTTACTGATGAGTGGATGGGCAGTGGGGGGAGGTGGGTAGGAAGGAGGTAGAGGATCAAATGGGAGGAGAGGAGAGAAGGGAAACTGTAGTTGGTATGTAAAATAAAAACAATTAATTTAAAAAAAAGACATGGGTCTTTAGCTGACTCAGCTAGATATGACCAAAAAAGCCTCTTCCTTCCCCATGGTCCGGCTTAGATGGTTTCAGAAAAATACTATGCAAGCTTCCAAGGGAGGGAAACACTCCAATAATCTTACCCAGCTTCAATACCTATGAACCGTGACAATGACAAACACGGCATGAGAAGCATAAAGCTTCAAGAAGTGGCACTCACATACCAGTGACAACCAACAGCTCTCTAATTGGACTTAAGACCCACTCAATGGGCAGAAATCATGCCAGGTAATAGAAACCTAGCCAGCTTCCTGGGGCTGGTGAGGTCATGGCCTTAGGAAAGAATCCACTGTTGCACTTTGTTAGACCAAAATAATGCCTTACTATATTCTAAGACTTATCCTTATTCCCACAACAAAGAATAGTGACCACCCCTCATCAAAGAATCTTCATACAGCAAATGGAGATGACCACAGGAATCCACAATTGAACACACTGCAGACACCAACAGATTGTAAGAAGCCCAGCCTCAATGGCTACATCAACAGTTCAGAATGATTGCAATACTATTGCAAGACTAAGAAGTGGTAGAACTCTTAAGAGTAGGGGGCCTAATGGAAAGCAATGATGTCACAGAAGCCCCTCCCCTTGGAAGGAATTATGACTCACTAGTGAGGATCATAAACCTGAATATGGAATTTCTATCGGCTTCCTGACTCACCAAATAATCTCTCCCTTTTGAGTACACTCCTGCCATTGAGATACCATCTACTATGAGACCTTCCTTGATAACTGTTTTTGAAGTGACCATCTGATTTGGGACTCAAAGGTTCCCAAACTGTAAGCCTATAACCTCTTTGCTTTATAAAATACCTAGTCTTTAATATTTGGTTATGACAACAAATAACAAACTTACATAACCCTCACTGATGTAGGAGTGTTCTCCTGTATTTTGTATTACTTTCATTGATTAATAAAGAAGCTGCCTTGGCCATTTGATAGGGCAGGACTTAGATAGGTGGGGAAAAAAGAACAGGATGCGGGGAAGAAGACTGAGTCAGGGAAAAAGTTGCCATGAAGCCACTGGGGTCAAACATGCTGTATCTTCCCGGTAAGCCCACTACTTCATGGTGACTTACAGACTATTAAAATGGGGTGAAATAAGATGTGAGAATTAGCCAATAAAGGCTAATGATAATTGGCCAGGCAGTAATTTAAATGAATCCAGTTTGTGTGTAATTTGTGTATTCCAGGTATAGCCATGCAGACGTGTGGCTGGGAGCCGGGCGGGACACAGCCCACTGCTCCCGCCTTTTACAACACCTCACCTTTCTCCTCCCTGGAATTTCAACCTAATGATGAAAATGTTCCCACATGGCACTGATATAAGCCATGGTATAGGTGGATACTCCATGTACTTGTGGTCTTTTCAGTCACTCCAAGCCAAGTGGTACTGTTTTAACTGCCCTTGGTTTTCAGGGTCTATCCTAACTGACAAATTAGAAGAAACAAGTTACTAAGATCTACCCATCAATCCAAACTAGGTGTCTGAGGCACTCATATGTATCATCTCTTCTGGTCCAATAGCCTTAGTTCCTTTATTTCATAAAGGTGAACATTTAAAAGTTCAGGATGTTATACCACACTTCCCAAAAAGAGGTTATCACAGTCCCTATCTGCCTAGGCAGCTCCCCTACTCCCACTCTGCCAACTTCTATGCTCGTGAAGCTAAGGCTGCCTGGTTCAGGGATTTAAGTGCGGGTACTGCCTCTGCAGACTCCTTCATCAGTCTCCAGTGCCCATGCCAGGAGGCCCTCAGTGACACCTGGTTCTCAGATACCAATTTCACACCAGGAGCAAGAGGATTCTTCTTCCATGTCCTATATTATCTTTACCCTGTCTATGTGGACCCAACAGATTGCAAGCATAGATGCCCAAGCTTTAGAACACAAACCTGAAGCCTAGAGTAGTCAACTCACTCTCTGGTGACTGCCGAAGCATTCCTTTTCAACCAGAATCTTCATCACAGATAGTAGGTCTACTATACAGACTCAAGACTGAACACTAACTTTTGAGCTTTAGTCACACATACTGCTTAAGGACTGGAGAGAATGGAGGAATGGTCAGATATACACAAATCGGAAAAAGAAATATGCTAATTCTTCATAAGGTTAGATACTGTATTGTGTACTTAGGCATAAGGAAAATGAGAAACATAGTATACAAATGTAATAATGTATTGTAGCATTTAGACTTTGTGCAATATGAGTTCTTCACTGAACAGTACATCTTTGGGACACTGGTATAATCTATATCCACTGTAATAGCTGAAAATCATTCTATGGTATTATTGGGTATTTAATTACTTGTTTAGAAAATAGAGTCATTATTTCCAATCTTTGACTCTTTAGTGCTATAGAGAACACCTGTATGTGACTCACCTGCTTCTTTGATTGACTTTTGCTGAAAACAAATGTTTAGAGATGGAATTGTTCTATCAAGGTATATTGGCAAATTGCACCCAGCAATAAATTATGTGTGAGAGCCTTATAGATAACAAAACTAGAATAACAACCCAATGGGGAAAGTCCAATAAGTAACTTTAATAAATAACTCTAGAATAAATAAATTTTATGTAAGGTGTAAGGTGTATTACATATAAAAAATTCAATGTTAGGCTAAAGTTCTAGAAGAAGACTAGAGAGACAGGGCTTCATGGTAAAGACCACTTGTTGTTCTTTCAGAGGGCCTGAGATTGGTTCCCAGCACCCACATTCAGTGGCTCACATTCTCCTGGAACTCCATCTCCAGAGGATCCAATGCCTCTGGGCTTCTTGTGCACTGGCATTCATATGTGTATACTCACACACATAATAAAAATTTAAAAAATTAATACTGTGGGGAGCCCAACTGGCACAAGCCTTTTTTAGAAACAACAAAAGAGGGACCAGGCCTGAGGTAGTGAACTCCACAGAAGCAGGACTGAGCTAGCGACCTAAGCCAGAACAGGCCTGAGGCAGGGAACTACACAGAAGCAGGACTGAGCATGCAACCTGGGCTGGAGCAGGCCTGAGGCAGTTAATGCCAGGAACAGGAATGAGTCAGCGACCTGGGCCAGAGCAGGCCTGAGACAGCAAGCTCCATGGGAGTGGGACTGAGGTGGCAACCTAGGCTGGAGCAGACCTGAAACAGTGAACTCCACAGGAACAGGTACAGGGGCAGAACAGCTGAGGGAGTGGGCTGGAACCAGAGACCTCTGCATGTCCAGGTATCAGTCTGAGACCTTCAAGGGAGTAGAACTGAGCCAGGACCCCTGCTGGTCCAGGCATAAGTCTGGGACCTCTGAGGAACTAGACCTGAACCAGGATCTCTTCAGGCCCAGATATGAGTCTGGGACCTCTGAGGAAGTAGACAGGAACAAGAAACCTCTGTGGGTCCAGGAGTATATCCAGACCAGGGACATTTACAGAAACATGTCTGAGCCTGCAACATAGGCCAGAGCAGGCCTGAGACAGTGAACTCCACGGAAGCATAGCAAACCCCGGGAGCGCTGAGCAACCTCCAGGAACATAGAATGACCAATAGGATAACCAGAACCGTGGCACTTACTGCACCACAAGGAGCAACCAGTTTCTGGGGACCTATCTGGATCTGACTCTGAGCTATAGTCATCATCTTTACACAGTTGTGTCTGTGTACCCAGTGTTCTCTTTGCCAACTTCGTCTGAA
Source organism: Dicrostonyx torquatus (assembly GCA_028555095.1). NCBI lineage: Eukaryota > Metazoa > Chordata > Mammalia > Rodentia > Cricetidae > Dicrostonyx > Dicrostonyx torquatus. The sequence continues at coordinate 6,263,492 of JAQHUG010000052.1, forward strand.
TTAGCTCTCTGCTGACCTTGGCAGATTTTCCCCCACAAATGGTATAGATGATGTACTTCTTAATAAACTTGCTTGGCCTAAGTCATCACCTTATGCAAGGCCTCCTGGTCTCAGCTCTGCTTCTGTCTCCTTTACTCCTCCTCATCTCTATTTCTCCTCCCCTGCCCTCCCACTCAATCCTTCACCATTCAGGAAGAACCGTTATTGCTGCAGGCTTGGGTCATAATTCTTTTTTTAAGGGCTCTAAAGAAAAAGTAAAATATCCATACTATAAAAAACCAAGAGATCTACCCAGTTATTCTTCCAAGGAAACAAAAGTGACGAGCATGGTACAACCACCCTAAGTGTGCAGTGGCATGCACACCTTGATGATGACCAGCAGCTCTCCAATTGGACCTAAGACCCACTCAATAAGAGAGACGCCATGCCAGGTACTGAAAATTTAACCAACTACCACAGCTAGTGAAGTCATGGATCTTGGAGCACCACCGCTAAATCACCATAAATCCTCCTACATTCTAAGTATTATCCTTAGTCCTACACAAGTGTAGTCCTAGCCCCTCATCAAGGAAACTACTCTTTGCAATAGAGAAAGACCATTATAGAAAACCACAACTGATTGAAATGCAGGGTTGTGGGATCCAGCACCAGTAGATACATCTACAACACAACTCCAGCACCTAAGGCTCAGGGATCATTCCTGCAGAAGGAGTGGGAAAATTCTAAGAGCCAGAGGAACAAGAAATTTGCTATGAGACTGTGTTTCCAAGGAATGCCAGAAGCTACCCCCATGGAATCCCACCAGCATAACAACCTAAACATGAGCTGAATGAGGAAAACCATGGCAGGCAAGTTTTCAATATCTAGAGACATAGATCCTCCATTATTTAAAAAAATTTCAATTTAATTGTGAAAATCTTCTTAAAAATTGTGTGTAATCATTTGTGATGCTAAAAATAATGGCTTAAGTTTTTTTATTATTTCAATACTTGATTCTAATTTTTTCCATGGCAGAAAGGGGCAACTCTATTTCATGTCTCCATATTAAAGAGGTTCTCTGGTCATATGACTTTCTCAATCTTAAATACCATAGAATTTTCCAAAAAAAGATGGCATGCACATTTCCTTCTTTCCAAACGTTAGAAGCAAATGTCCCTAAGCATCCTAAAGGGTCGTGTGTTTACAGACTCGTCTCCAAGCACACTGGAATTAATTATCTTGGAAGTTTCTTTTACAGGTGTTAGAAAATTCTGTTCTGCAGGTCTGGAATTTTCATAGTAAAAATAAGCACCTTGAAAACACAGCAACCTCGTCAGGGTGAGAGTTTTTAATATACATGTTAAGAATCCTACCTCCCAGGAAGTTCTCTTTACTATGCAAATATGAGGCTTTCAAATAATTAGTACTCTTGAGAGACACATACTGTTTCCAGCAAGAACCAAATAACAACAGAAATATTTCCACGTATCTATCTCTGAAATGCTTTCTCAGAACACGCTTCTATTACTCTCCCATGAATTGCTGCAACATTCATGGGGCAGATTATTACATTTAAATTTAAAAAAATCTGCCTCATAGTTCTCCAATGACATAACTCATCACTAAAAAAGTCAGCAAACTTGAAATGACTTTTTATGAAAGCAAAGTTATCTTAGCTTCAAGGTTTTCAGGCATTCTGTCCAGGATCTTCAGTGAAACATGGGGGATATGGCACACTCTTCTGGCTTCTGTGGTCACTGCGGTCATATGTACCAATTCACACACAAACAAACATAATTTTTTTAATATTTTAATCTTTTATTAAAGCCTTAGTTGTGCCAGGGCACTATCGTTGCTCTCCAGTGTGTCACAGAACAATCCTACTTGACAAGCATTGGCATTTTTCTATAGGAAGGCACATGAGCAAAGACACACACACACACACACACACACACACACGTGTGTGTGTGTGTGTGTGTGTTGATCTCACAGAATTTTCTTAAAATGATCAGTAAATAATATAAAAAGAAACTGAAGTCACAGCAAAAGAAGAAAGAGCTGCCATGAAATCAGTCTTTCCTGCCAAATGGGAAAAAGAGTTTTGAGAATGCAAACATACTAAAAAGCCTTGTTCTAACTAGAAATCAAAGAAAAGCACCTGGGGGGCTGTCACAGACGTTCTGAGTGTTGATTGGCATGGAAGGTACTGTGCCACCTTATAAGAAGTCTACTAAGCTGAAAAAATTTCAGGAAATCAGTGTTTCTGTGAGTTAAAGGAGAGCCTGGGATAGGAAAAAGGAAAGTTGTCTTAATCCAATGCAGTGCATTTAAGACACTAGAACTAACAAGGGCAGGTAGAAGCAACACGAAAAGGCTCTTTAAGCTCGCACAAAAAACACGAACCAGAGAGTCCTGAAGTCATGTGAGAGGAGCAGAGGATGTGTCCCTCCTGGGAAGAGGAGGGCTGCTTCTCCCAGGAGAGGGCTGCTACAGTTGCAGGGCTCAGGGAGAAATCAAGAGTAGTCTGTTGAACTATGAAAACAGTGGCTATCATTAACATGTGTAAAACTTTTGATTACATTTTAATTGAAGACTTTCTACCCTCAGCCTCATTTGTGGAAAGCATTTGCTCTCAACTGCACACAATGGGCATTCTTCTATGTGGGTTCTATATATTGTTTAAGTATCTAAATATAAACTCAACAGAAACAGGATCGTATCATGATATTATATAACGTGCTTTTTCATTATCATGAAGCAAAAGATCATGGATGCCCTTTGTATATATAAATCCATTTTAGTCTTTTGGAAGTGGCATTGTATTCTGTTTTATGGATAAATGTTAAATTATTTATCCAGTTCTTCATACATTTTCATTTGCTCTGCTTCCACTGTTTTGCTATTTACAGATGGGGCTGCCAAGGGGCTCTTGGTCTGGTGAGCACAGTCTTTCCATCAAATCCTCTGCTTCCACCCAGAACTTCTGGGTGCCACTTCTGGGGCTCTGTGCAGATTATTTAACCTGCCTAAAACTCAGTGCCTCCATTTTTAATTGGAAATAATTTCAACGCTATAGAGAGTGCTGGTTGCCTTTTGTCAACTTGACACAAATCTAGACATAGCTAGGAAGATGGAATCTTAATTGAGAAAGATGTATGCGTCCTAAAGATTGACCTGTAGGCAGCTCCCTGTGGTGTTGTCTTGATTAATGTGGGAGGGTCCAGCCCATGAGACAGTACCACATCCCTAGGCAAGGGATCCTGGGTTATATAAGAAAACTGGCTGAGCCAGTAAGTAGTGTTCCTCCACAGCCTCTGCTTCAGGCCCTTCCTCCAGGTTTCTTGCCTTGAGTTTCTGGCCTTACTTCCCTCAATAGTGGAGTGTCACCAGCAAGTGGAAGGTGAAATAAATCCTTTCCTCCCCCAGTGGCTTTGGGCCATGGTGTTTTATCACAGCAACAGTAACCCTAACTATGGCACAGGGGTAGTTGTAAATTACATTGATGAATGAAATTAAATCAACAGACCTCCCCTCTCTCCTTCTCCTCCATCTTTCTCTCTCCCTCCCTCTCCCCTTCTCTCTCTCTCTGTAAAGGGGGTGAATAAAGGACCAGCAGAAGTTACTCTCCACTCACAGAGAATAAAGGAATTTTATAAATTAATGATCAATAACTCCCTGACTCATAGAAGCAGAAAGCAGAGCAAAGCACAAAGGCAACCGGAGTCCCACAGGGTAGACTTCAGGTGGGCCATGAACAAGCCGTGAAGAAGATGCTAGTCTTTTGGACCTGAGGATATGTGACTCAGAAAGTGAAGCCAGCACTGAGAGAAGACATCCCAGTCATGCTAGCAGCAAACTTTGGAGAGGACAAAAGTTCTACATGAGGGCAACTGAATTCCAGTGTTAATAAGAGAGAGTAGAAAATACCCAGAGAAAAACAAGATGCAACCCGATACCCGAGACTCCTACAGACAACAGGCCTATAGATGGTGGGGCTCTGGGGACCTAAGTCAGGAGCAGAGAAGACAAAGATAGCAAAAGGCCCAGGAGATTACTAAGTATTTGTGGGTTTTGTTTTTGTTTTTTTTTTTTTAAGATAGGATTTCTCTCTGTAGCTTTGGTGCCTGTCCTGGAACTCTCTCTATAGACCAGGCTGGCCTCGAACTCACAGAGATCCGCCTGCCTCTGCCTCCTGAGAGCTGGGATTAAAGACGTGCAGCACCACCACCACCCAGCTGCTTCATTCTTGAAGTCAATCAGTTTTCAAAGTCAGTGAACCTTATGCTCTCACAAGCTGCCTACAGAGGATCTACCCAAGCCTTGCTGTCAATCATCCTCCACAGCCCACAGATAGAGTTCAGGAGTCCGACCCAGGGTTCACAGTGTTCTCAACTCCCATCCCAGCATAACTGGTATTGCTGTCTGCCACTCCACCCTACCCCACACACAAAACTTTCATCACAGGATAGTGCTCCCTCTAGAGTCCCTGCCATAGGGGAGACACCCATCTGCAGTTGGAGGCCTGCCTGGTATTACTGTCCCATGGGGAAGAATATGGCATGACCTCATTGGGTTCTGGTTAGATACCCCTACACACACACACACACACACACACACACACACACACACACAAGATTCCACTTTTACATTGAAATGGTCATTGGAACATTCTATACCTCCACTCAGTGATGGGGGCAAAGCTGAGAGCCCAGTCTCAGCACACTCAAACTGAATCTTTCTAATAGATGAATGTAGGAACAGACTTGCTTCACCTCCTTAGGCAGGGACTGCGAGCCACCACCCTGCCTGCTTATCCTGAAAAGAACCAGCACCTAGGGTCCATAGGAACAGAGTGTGAGAGCTTGACAGACTATATATGCATGTTTATTGAATGGATAAATTAATGCAACAAGAGAGAAACAGAGCAACAAACAAGCAAAAGGACAAGCGGGGAGGCAGGGGCAAAACATGCAACCTTGGACCCTCTAACTCGGCGCTTGCACGCTCGTTCCTGTCCGCACTTCTACCTGTGCAGGCTTCAGGCTTCACTTAAAGCCTTTCCCTCAGGGGTGCCACAGCTCAGACCTCCGCAGTTAATCCCTATGTTGCTTCTCCCATGTGGTCATCCCAGATGCTATGGGCTCACCTGCCCCTACCAAAGCCTTCATAATCTGCCCCTCCCCTTCAACACACTCTCTCACCACAGCTAACAATAACATGTCACACTTTCTACCTTGATCTAAAGCTACTTTTATTTACACAACTGCAGCAGATACTTGGCAGAGCCCAGAGCCCTTTCTCCGGCGGCTTAAGGACTCATTCCTTTGGCACTCCTTTGAGCAAAAGGGAGTCCAGAGGTGCCTGGAAGTTGTCCCCAGCATTTCAACCTCAGAAAAAGGTTGAGGAACAAGCATTGATCTCTCTCCTCAGCCAGCAGAGAGTGCTCCCCTCTCTCTGCCCCACCTCCCTCAGTCCTCTTTTCTCAGTTTTCTGTTCAGGAATCTACCTACACCCCCAGGGAAGCCATGTAAGGCCACTGACAGCCCTGCTTCCCATCATGCCTCTTAAATGCCAGCTGTGGATCTGTTCCTCTCCTGTCTCTGTAGCACAGAACAGTATGGGAGAAGCATCCTGGGGGGGGGGGGGAAGCAAAGCAAAGCAAAACAAACAAACAAAAGCATGTGGGACAGAATGGAGACAAAAAGAGTGTTGGAGGGAGGGGACTTTCAGTAAGCCAGGAGCAGCCAGACTAAAGAAATTTCTAGAATACATTAGCACTTTAAAACATTACAGAGAACAACAAGAGGGGCCTATTATTTTTAGGTATTTCCAGAAGAAAACTTAAACACAGATATTTACAGTTTTAGAAATTCATCTTTTCTTTCATTGATCCTCCATGGCTAAATTTCTGAACTCACCCATGAGGAAGTATGTATTTGAACACCCAGAGTCACACTAAGGAAAAACCAGTGGGGTGTAGGGCAGGGTCCAGGTGGAGTCTATATTGTAAGGATGTGCACTTTCTCCAAAACTTGGTTCCCTCTGTGAATAAAACTTTCTGCCGAGAGATATCTACCAAGAGATACACAGAAACAGAGATAGCGAAGGAACTGGGGGAGAGACAGAGACAGAAGGAAAGGCTGAGAAAGAAGGGGAAAGAAAAAACCTTGCAAATTGAATTCCTTCCCCGTTCTCTCTTATCCACCTCTCTGGGCTGTCACCTTGGGAGAACCGTTAGTTGGGGTTAGGACACATTTTGTGAGAGGAGTCTTCCAGATTACGTGCAAAAAAAAAGGGTCTCTTTCCACTCTGCCCACCCTGTCCAGGCACTGAAGCTAAGCCAGCCTGCCAGCACCACTCTGCACAGCCCCTCCCCTTGCTTGCATGCCTGCAGGCTGTGCTATCTGGCTAACTGTCCCTCACTGGACCTCCCTAGCACGCATGAAGGCACAGACAAAACTCTTCCAGGATAACGCATGTGCCCTGTCGCACACACCCTCAGCAGAAACATCACACTGTCTGGTTTTAATATTCATCGGCTGCTTCTCCATCCAGAGCTCCTAATTCGCAGTGTGGGACAATGTTTTCCTATTAAGCATTTTCCCCTAAGCCTCATTACCTCTCTGTGGTAGAAAATCACTGCGGTGCTTTGGCTGCCTTAGCAGGAGAGGAAATTAATTTACAAAAGAGGGCAAAATAATCTCCAAATAACAAATCCTTCGAAACTTGGAATCTGGCACTTCATAATCATGTCAGATGCAAGGGGAGACTGTGGCCATGCGGCAGTTTACAGGTGCAGGTGCGGCTGCAACTGACCAGAGTGTAGCAAGCACAGCACACAGAGGGGAGAAGGGGGGCCAGTGGGAAGCACCGACCACAAAGAACCACACCAGGAAAGGCCGCGGGGGGTGGGGGTGTTAGGATAAATACAGAAGCAGCCTTTCCAGACAGGAGGATGCTTACAGAAAAGGATGTAGAAGTCAATCTGAAATCGAACAGGAAGGACTTACCACAGCTTCCACGGCAAGCCAGCAGCTGCCAGGCACTGCATGGAAAGGCATGCCGGAGATTCGAAACTCCAGGCTCCTCATCTTGGGTTCTACTTAATGGGCTGAGAGTAACTCGCAGCTGTGAGACATCTCCAGAAATTAGGTCTCCATGAAAGCATGAATCATAAATACGAGAAATACAAATGGCTCTTTCATCAGCGCTCTAAGTAGGAAGAAAACCTTCCTAGCTCCTTTCTGATAGCGAAGTCAACTCAAGATACACATAGCTGGCCCTCGGTATATCTGAGAAAACTGTCCTCAAATCTAATGTTACTACGTCCCACATTGCCTCATGAACTGCATAGTCTGGAACCAACAAGACACAGGAAATTCAGTGTTACATACCTCTTGGTAATCACAAGCTGCTGGTTTGTTTTACAAACTCAAAATTCTGATGGCAGTCATTAAGCGGTACTGATACAAACCGTAAAGGCATGAACTCAAACCAAGCACAAGCTACTTAATCCAGAGAGCTCAGTCGGTCCCTCTGTCAGCCAGCTGCCAACACTGCTGCAAAAACTAAAGGAGACCATGAAGATGGAGCCTCAGGTCCACTGCAGACCCCTGAGTCTTTGTTGTCTCCTTTCCTAATATTCTAGAATGAACTAGAGGATTGGCATCTATGGAGACAAGAACATGAAATGGCTGAAGAGCTCCCGGTGCCTCCTTACTTTTGTGCATTAGAAGTATCTATAATAGAGTCCCATGCCACCAGGAACTCCCACTGCATGACTTGAGAAAAGACTCTTCCTGTTCCTGGAGTAGTACAAGGAGGGATTTACTCACCCACAGGAGTGGGGACAAAAAGCCTCCTTGCAAAAGCCCCGGCACATGGTAATGAGTGGTCAGCACCAGAGAGGGGAGCTTCTAACCCTGGACAAAGAGGGTGTGGAGGCTCAGAAAAGCCCTTCAGAGCCTGCACCCCACCTGCCAAGTGCAGCCGTGACAGGCAACAGCTGAAGCACTGGGGACCTGTAGGAAGGACTACCTTTGGGAGTCATGCCGCTGGGCCCCTGCCCTGGAGGATGTGCACCTTCCTGCAGGAACAGCAGGGAACATTCGAGTTCCCAGATTTCTACATGAAAATATGGAGAATAGTGAAGGGAGAGAGGCAACTCCCAGTTCCTGTATTTGCCTGGGATAAACAGCGAGAAAACTCTGGCCAGCCACTGGCAGGTCCCACTGAGACCCAAATGTCTACCGGGGTATCAGCAGCACTGCTGGACTGCCTTTCCTCCATGACTCAATTGTCCCTGATCAGCCTCCTGATCCCCCTCCATGACATATGCTGTGCCATTGTCTGCCAAAGGCAGCTTGAAGAGTGAAGCCCTATGGCGGGACTCCTCCTTTCAACTCTAAGCACCAAGTCTTTCCCCAGCTGAGCCTTCCCAAGAGAAGAGACAGCCACTGAGATCCTCAGCCCTCCCTCAAAATCAGAAAGGTCAGATGTGACATGAATAGCAGATTCTGGTGAGTCAAACCATCTGGGGTCACCTCGCAGCACCCTAGCAAAATGAAGTCGCAGGTCCTCACAGAGGACGATTACAGTCCTGGTGCGGTTACTATGGGTACAAGATGCTCAAGCCACTGTGCGGCTTCACTCGCTAGCCTCTGTCTTTCAACAGCCAATATACCCATGCTTTGTTACTCAAATGAGCAGTCTCACTGTAAAAACAACTCCTAAATCAAAGTATAAGCCACTGTACCATCCCTCTCCCAGTGACCTGCCTTTCCTGGGCCAGTTCTGGCTCTAGACACTCACAGGAAATTTCTTACCACAATGCACCACGGAACTTGTAGGCATTAGCTAGCTGAATCAAACACTTTCCAAAACAATTCCTTTTTTACCCGGTCCCTGCCAGCCCAAACCTCCCCGACGTTCTTCCATGGAAACTTCTAAGCTGCTGACACTCAAAGTTCATGAGGATATTTCCATCTTCAAAGAGATGAGCTACAGAAATGTGATGTCTGAAAAAGTAGGAAATAGATGTTCAGGGTTTCTGTTTTCAAATGAGGACAGTCAGGGATTCAGTGTAGTTTGGACTCTGAAGGAGCCTCTTACCCTGCTTTTGGGCTCACTCGTGTAGTCTGATTTTGCTAAGCTGCCCAAGGACTCAGTGAGAGTACAAGATCAACCCCCTTGACGCATGGTGTTCAACAAAAACTAAGCAAATAGATTCACTGAGCTCTCAGCAGAAGAACGCATGGTGTTCAACAAAAACTAAGCAAATAGATTCACTGAGCTCTCAGCAGAAGACACCCTCTCCTCCAGGAGGTGATCGGTGTGCAAGAAGGTAGAATGGAAAATGCCAGCCTGAAACCATTCCAGCCTGAAGCTTCCACCACTGGGTCCTTCTGCTTAAGCAATAGAAATCCATTCTAAGTACAGGCAGAAAGTAATTGGGAGGCATCTGAGAATTCTAAGAATTGCTGTCAAAAGCTAGAGAATGAAGCTGGAATGGGAAGTGGTTCCAGGGCTTTTAGAGGGGAAATACACACATACACACACACACACACACACACACACACACACACGTGCATGCACATGCACACAAAATAGCTGTGAAGCAGGAAGAATATGGCCACACTTTCTCCCCTGACTGCATGAATGGATGAGTTCCAGTGGGGTCCCAGTTCTCAAATCTGCAGTGTCAGAGAGTTCAGGCCAGGTTTGCTGAGGCTTCTGATTGCCTGGTTGCTATAGGCAGTAGAATATCCCACTTGTATTCTGTAAATGGCAATACAAACACACACAGACACACTAGACCACACACACACACACACAGAGAGAGAGAGAGAGAGACACACCAGACCACACACACCTCACAACACACACACACACACACACACACACACACCAGACCACAGGAACAATCAGGAGCTCTCCCAGAACACAGCAAGGAGCATCTGGAAGGAGGAAAGGTTTGATTTATTCCCTGGTGAAAACAAGGTAAGGGTGTCTCAGCACTCAGAGTCCCTTGGCAGTCAGGCTCCACCCAGAAGACTCTGATTCCTAGCTGTGGTTAGTACCCACCCACCCCCAAGGCTGCTGATTTGGCTTCCCACTCCTGAACCATTCTGAAGAAGAACCCATTTCCCTAACTGACCATCTTTCAGTGATACGGAGAGGTGAGGCTGAGAGAAAGGAAGCTGGGATTGAGATGTCTGTCTCTCTTGTGATCAGGATAACTGGTCACTCAAAGTCACTTTGCAAATCTGTCACCTGTTCCAGAGAACCTGGCTCCAAACACGGACCTCCCCTAGCTAACTAAAACAGGAAGGAAATGACTAAAAGAGGCTGGGAAGCTTCTGGAGCTCAGAGACAGTTTTGGTTCAACAAGCAGACAGCCAGGAAAACACACAAACTCCCAGGGCCACCTTTCTGAGCTCCTTTCACCCCCATTCTGAGCTCCTGCTGGCTCACGTCACCTGGACCTCCCGGGACCACACATGGCTCCTTGGTAGACATCACTGCAATTTTAGCTTGACCTCCACAGCTGACATTTTCCTTATGCTGATCTCTTTCACCTGGCACAGTCTCCTCAGACAGGGACTCTGGGTTGCTACAAACTCTCTCCCTTCAATTTCAAGAGCAAGCACCCTAGTATGAGTGTGTGGGACTGTGTCACAAAACCAAGTTACTGTCTTGAGTCCCCTTGGTATCTCTGTGATTGTTCATTTCATGTGTCTACATGACTGGACTATGGCTAGACATTTGGTCAAACATTATTATGTGTGTGTCTGGGAGGGCATATCTTGAGTGAACAGTCCTCCGAAGTATGAGCCAGGCTCATCAATTAAAGGCATGCACAGAATAAGCAGGCCTAGATGCCTGGGTACTTGAGTTAAGAAATTGGCCTTTCCAGCTTTTGGATTCAAACTAAAACTTTTGTTCTTTGGAACCAGAGCTGGTGACACAGAAATTACTGGATCCCCAGGCTACTGACCACAGATAAGGTACATGCCCACTTCTGCAGTTGAGTGACCCAATTATTTACAATAGATCTTTCTGTGTGCACATAGATCCTGCTGTCACTGCTCCTCTGGGGAACTCTGACTAATGCCACACTGCCCAGTGAGACCCATTCCCTGCTCTGGTCACACTCACCTTTGGAAACCCCAGGCTTACCGTCTCACAGCCTTGCATATGTGTGGAGTAAAACGTCGCATAGCCAGGGCTCCCTGGGATGTGGCCCAGTGAACCCCTGGGCACTTGCCAGTCCTAATCATGACAGCACACCCTGATGCTGTATCTTGCATCACATCTGTACTATGCCCAATCCGCATCCCACCCCACCCCAGGCAACCATGGATGGGCTTCCCATCTCCACAGATCAGATTCACATTGTTTTATATATGATGGTCACCTTGACTAGATTGAGAAGTACCTAGTATATGTGTGAAGCAAGCCTCTAAGGCTGCCTATGAGAATATGTCCAGAAAGGATTAATATGGGGACACCTGGGCTGAATGTGGGTAATACCATTCAAGGGATGAGGAACCAGGTAGAAAAAAGCAGAGTAAAAAGGAAAGCCAGCATAGACATTTGTTCTTTCTTTCTCCTTTTTTCCCTTCTCCCCTCTCTTCCAGACCCATCTTCCCTCTTGCTTCTTGCCCCTCTCTGCCTCCCGGCTGCCAAACGTGAGCCACTCTATTCCAACGTGCCTTCCCCACCACAGTAGACCAAAGACTCGGCATCTGTGAGCCGAAGTAAACCCTTTCTACTTAGGATTATTTATTTGTGTGTTTTGCTTGGATATTTGTCACAGTGAAACAAAACCTGGCAAACAGTAGAATTTCAAGGACCCTAGCAATGTGGCATTTTAGGATCCATCCCTGGGTAAGAACACTAATCTATAGCTATCTTTCTAATGATAAAGAAGAACATCTCTCAAGAGTTTGCTATGCCCTGCATTTCTTTCAACATGGGCAGCTACAGGTGTGCAGGGGCAGCCTACAGCCTGGAAAACAACCAATGATTGCAGACGTCTGTATAGCAGGCCTTACAGGTGTGGAGTTCCTCTCCAGGCCCCCTTCTCCACTGCAGAGTCTCCGCATCTCCAATGCGGATGGCGACATGCAACCATACAGCAAGGCTACCCTAGGGAAAATGAACATTATATGCACCTCTGTCTCTCCTTTATTGCCCTATCCCTCAGGACCATGAACCACATTTTGCATTACCAATGTCTGGTTCTGTGAAATAAATAACCAAACAGATGAGTGGGACTGGTTGAGTCACTTCCAACACCATGCCTGTCTTACCAAATCGGACCACTGGTTTCTACTTGAGTGCTGATCTCTCCCAGATAACGCTTTTGTTTCCCCCTTTGAAGACTTCCAAGTTTCCTCTGGGGAAGGTACTTCCACAGAGCCTTCTACTAGTCCAGCCTCCATACTGACAACTGACAGGGAAAGTGGGAATTTCCTGGTGGATTCTTTCTGCACACCAGTTGAGCAATGGCTCTCTGGTTTCGTTGTCCTGGTACAAGAACAAAGGGCTGGGTGCCAGACCCCAGAAATCTCAGCAGTGGGTCCTAGATGGGTTGGGTACCAAGACCCTGTAAGCCCAGATTTCCTCCTCTCAACAGTCAGAGCAGCTGGAACACATCCTCAGCATCTCTCTGAGGACAGAATGAAATAATGCATACGAAAGTGCTCGGAAAACACTAAATTGCTCCCCAAAGGTAGGGTCTTATTATCACGCGGCACTCATTCTCCTCACACGGGCTGCCCCACCCCTCTCAGCCAGCACTAGCCTCATTAGCTGTACTGAGCAAGTGCTCATCTTTCTGTCAGCCTGGAGGCTATAAAGAGACTTACTGCCACCACCCACCAGTGACCATTGGAGCACAATGAAGCCCAGACTAGCTATGGGGGTGTCCACCACCCTGGCCCTGAGGCACAGGGAAGCATATGGCTTGAAGCGACAGACTACAGGACCCATAAGCCACACTATCTGTTGTCCCTGTTTTGCTTCCTTCCTTCCTCCCTTCTTCCCTCCTTCCAGGTTCTTTCTAAGCATCCTGAGGTTCATCTCTCTTACCTACAAAGCTGCTCAGCATCTTGTGGAAGAACCTGGGTGGTCCTCCCCTACAGCCTTCTCCTGTTTTCGCTTTTTGTCTCTACATAAGGACATAGCCTAAAGCTGTCCATCTCTAAAATCAGAAAAAGTCCCAGCTCAGCAAAGCAGCACACTGCTGAGCGCCTGGAAAATGCCATGACTGTTCAAAAGCGCCACTTGAAAATCCTGCCCAGAGAAGTTACTGCCTGAAGCCATATCAGCTTCCCAAATGGACAGGGAGGTAAATATCCCAGATGTTCTGTCCAGCACAGACTGGGCTGCCTGCAAGCCGTGGAATGCACAACGGTGGCTCTGGAGAAACGTGTGAGGCTCAAGAGGCTACCCTTGCTCTAGAGAAGCTGGGAATGCCAAGCATTAAAGTCAGGTTATTACAACATCATGTCTAACCATCAGGACAGAGCCCTGTTCCACAAAGATATCAAAATTGCTAAGCAGTCTGGGACTGGTTCAGTGGCCTCTGTAACATTAGCTCACAGGCTTCCCAGAGCCTGGGAAAAGGCAACAGAAACTGGGAGAGGAGTCAAAGGTTCACATAACAGCAGCAAGGAAACACACGTATTGAAGGATGTATCTCATGTATACTGGCTGTGCTGAGGTGGAGGCCTTGCTCAGCATACATCTACGATGCCGTGTACTCTTACACAATGATCCCTAGGCACAGTGACCACCATCTGTGGACAGTCAGCTCTGGAGGGCAGAGACACTGAACACATTGCTCAGGCTTAGGAAGCACAGAGTTTGGAGGGGAATTTAGAAGCTAACAGAACCCCTCAGCACTGGACTGCCCCCTTCTCTTCTCTCCAAACACCCGCACCCTCCCACAGTTCAACACATAGTTGCTAAGGGCCTATCTAGGACAAGCTAGGCATGAAGAGAAAGAGTTGGTTCCAAGGCTTATAGAACTCATATTTTCAAGGAAAAGCTAGGCACCCAGGCATATCACTTTTAATATAACATAAGGAGTGCTCCACTGAGAAAAGAGGCAGGGCACACGCACACACACACACACACACACACACACACACAAACTGTCCAGTGCTACCAGGGGAGTCTGGAAGAAAGATACCTGAGCTGAGAATGTTTCTGTTCTGTCCACTTCCCCTCCTTCAGACACATCATAGATTCTGACACATGTTCCTAAAGGTCTAGAGCCCAAGTCCATCTTCATGAGAAAAAGCTATGTCTTCAGACACAATAGAGATTCTTCAGACCTTCTCCTCCACTGGCCCCCAGGAATTCCATTCCAGAATTCTCTCTCTACTCTTTTCCTTCCTTCCCTTTTTCATCTTCCATCACTGCCTTGCTCCTCAATGCTGACTGTCACCCTTCTGCCTAGTCAGGATACCAGCTGTTTTCTAGGACATCATCTCTGGTGACTCACTTCCCATGTACCTTCCACTCAGCTGCTAGAGTGGTGTAGGAGTTCCTTCTGTATTTCTGTTGCTTTCGTTGGTTGAATAAAGAGACTGCCTTAGTCTTTTGATAGGACAACCCTTAGGTGGGTGGAGTGGACAGGATGGAATGCTGGGAGGAAGGGAAGTGTGGCAGACGCCATGCTTCTCTGGCCCAAGATGGACACTGGTTAGACTCATGCCGGTAAGCCACATTCTAGTGGTGAATACAGATTAATAGAAATGGGTTAGTTTAAGATGTGAGAGTTGGCCAAGAAGAGGCTAGATATAATGGCCAGGCAGTGTATTAAATAAATACAGTTTCTGTGTAATTATTTCAGGTATAAGCTAGCCAGGATCAAAAGCAGGACTGGGCAGTGGGACACAGTCCGCTCCTCTCACACAACACCAGAGCTTTCCCCTAAATCCCATCAGACCAATCAGACCACTACTCAAATATGTGCCAAGAGTCCCATAACCTCTCTATACTGGCATTTAAATTGTATTTTAATAAATAAAGACTGCCTGAAGATCTGAAAGTAAAACAGTCCTACTGGTCAGCCTTACAGGCCAGGTTATGGTAATACACACCTTTAATCCCAGTAACCGCACTAGCTGCCATAGAAATTGGGTGGTGCATATCTTTAATCCCAGCTCTAGAGAAGACTATAAAATGGGGGAGACAGCTCTCAGACACAGCCTCATTCTGATATTCATAGAGGCAAGATCACCATTTTCAGACTGAGGTCAAGCCAGATTCCTGGAGGCAGGATCACCATTTTCGGACTGAGGTCAAGGTAAGAGCCAGTGGTTGGCTCTCTTGCTTTTTGGATCTTTAGGTTGAACCCCAATTTCTGATCCTGAGTTTTTATTAATCATGCTTCATTTAATCCTGTTTCTCCTCTGAAAGAAACTGAACTCTGGCATCAGGTCCTTACCACTTTAGAACACTGGAAATCAACTAAAAGCTTCAAGCAACACAAGGAGCACTATTTGTAGAAAACAGTTGAACAACAGTGTTACATCAGCTGGACATTTAACTGGTTTGTCTCCATCAACTTCTCCCTGGTTCCAGAGAATCCTTAATGGCCAGAAGCCGCTCAAGGTCAGTGGCAGTGAAAACCACCACCCTATAGATACAGAAGGCGAGAGAGGAAAGTCACTGAGGAAGTTCCATTCCCTGGGACTGTTTGTCATGCAGCTCCCTACAAGGTCCTCCCAGGACACTGCCACCCAACAATCTCACTTTGGAGGAAAAGTTCTATCTCTGAGAATTGGTCAAAAGAAGTCAGCACAATTGTTTAGCTTCACATTGTCTGGGGATACAACAATGTTCATGACTAATAACATCCTGGCCAAAGTTTAAAAGGAAAACATGGGGAATAAGTTGTAGAAAATTTTGGTCATCATGCACACATTCTTAGGAGGCTGCATGACTTGGCACAACTGCAACCCTATTGAGGAAAGACCCTAGGAAGCTCCAGAGTCCTTTCTCTCTGACCTTGACACCTACATAGCAGTAAATTAAGTCTAGTACAGAGTTGCAATACCCCTGCCTAAGCAGCAAAAACATGCCCCAACACATAAAAAGTCTCTTAGGAAATGATGAAAAACTATTAGTTATTGTATTTAAATAAAGATTTGAGAGGTCATCAACAAGTAATAAGTGATTTAAGTAGAATTTATGATGAATGCATCCTATAAAGAATAGAGAGATAGCCTAGATAAATACATACAGCAATATCAAGACCACAAAAACTATTATTTTTGTAAAAGCAAGAAAAAAGGAAAGAGGAAGAAAAGGAGCAACAGCAATAAGCCTGGAAAGGGAAGAATTGAGTTCCAAAGTATCATATATAAAAGTCCCAGTTGTCAATAAAATTTATGATACATTCATGAAAAGGGTGAACTGTATTCAACAGAAACTGTCTGTTCCTGAGAGGGCCCAGATGTTGGAATCAGTGAACAAAGACTTCAAATCAGCCATTGAACCATTTTCAGAGAGCTAAAGAAAATCATGTGTAAAGAATTAAAGAAAGTGCAATGACAGTAGCTCTTTAACTAGAGAAGATCGATAAAGACATAGAAATTTAAGAATTAAAAGCTATTAAGTGAAACTACGGCATTTAAAAGCTAGAATAGCCTAAGTAAAAAGTAACCAACAAGGGTTGAACAGCACACACAAACTTAAAAACTTATCAGTAATAACTTGATTATAAATTACTTGAGATTATCCAACCTACTAAATTAAGGGTTAAGGTGAGTAATATAGATGTGGCAATAATCACATGTAATCCAAGCATTTGAAATCTGAGGTAGGAGGATCAGGAATTTGAGACTAGCATACAGCAAACTCTATCTTAAAAAAAAAAAAACGCTAAAATCAATGGGCTGAAGAGAGAGGAAAGAGAAGGGAGAAATAAAGACACATACATACATAAAGGTTGGGGGGACAGAGTCTCGGATACCTGCAGGACCACCAAGCACAATAACATGTACATCATATATAATATGAGTCAGGAAGAAAAGAATCAGGCTCTTGAGAATGGCAAGAGAAAAATGACTCATCAAAGACAGGGCAAATATTGCCATCTTCTCATAAAAAACAATGGCAGCCCAGAGACATTTTGAAATAATGAAAGAAGAAAAAATGTCCACCAAGAATTCTCTACCCAGCAAAACTATCACTCAAAAGTAAAGATACAAATCAAGATATTCACAAACAAAAGTAGGTGTCCTTTACTAACATACCTTCCCTACAATGTGAACAGGTGCCCCCTAAGTTGAAATTAAAGAACAAAACAGTAACCTGAACTGCCATGAGAAATGAAGAACATTTAGAATGAAAATAGGCAAACTAAAGCGCAAACAAAAGCAGTGAGGAGGACCCTAGAGTGACCAAAGCCTTGCTCCACTACATCCCTGCTTTCAGTGCCCAAGCCCCTACCATGTTCCACCAGCACCACCACACACACCAAGCCTAGAGGAAAGGTTGGGGGGATGCTGAATGAGATGAGCCAAGGTGAAGGAAAAGCCCCAGAGAAGACCTGCAAGGTTGTCGGTTAAGCCTATTTCCCAAAGCCCTTCCATAAACATTTCCCGAAAATGAAAGCAGAGTACTTTCCAATTAACTTGATGAAAACACTGCTAGTGCCCTGATGGCAAGCTCACAAGAAGACAAAATGCCAACAAGCTAACTCCCACAGCATGTAAAGAGAAATATACATGATAGCCAAGAAAACAATGTAGTCCAGGAATGCAGAATTAACCTAATGTCTGAAAATCAATCCATGTAATGCAGTTATCAACAGAAAGAAGGATCGAAACCACAAAATTACCTGAAAATATGCAGAAAAGGCATGTGACAAAGTCCAACTGCCTTTCATGATTTGCAAAACCCAAACCAGAAATATTCAAAAAGTAGGAATAGAAACAAACCTCTTCAACTTGACAGAAGTCATATGTGAAACATCCAAGGGCAACTCCATACTTGCTGAGAGGAAAGTCAGTGTTTCCCTTTGAGATACAAAATCAATCAGCATGCCAATATAGATGGGGGAATTCTTGCAAGGCCCCACCACTAGGTAAAGAGTTACAGGTAATCAATGGATACTGAGGAAAGAAAATCTGTCTGATCCAGAGATGTGCTCCCTAACAAATGATCCAATCACAAGCTCCCAGATTTAAACATTTCTATGTATGAGAAATAATGAAGGACTCAGAAGGTCCTCCATGTGTGTGAGAGAGAAGAAGAATCAAGGAATAAGATGCCATAAAAAAATAACAAAGGCATATCCATTCTTTCAACTTCTAAAACCCAACATTATTATGAAATTTATAACAATTACAAACAATGAAAAAAATACAGGGACGAGAAATAAAAGAGGCCCAGATATACAGAAAGAATGGAGTGAACCTGTTAACGATAGTCTAAGATATTCACAAAAATAACTGCTACAACAGTGAATTAATTGCACAATACCACAGGATATGAAGTCGGTACACAACAGCTATTGTGTCTTAAACTAGCATGGAAATAAAAGCGAAATTCATAAAACAATTCAATTTGCAATAGCATGAAAAAAGGATGCAGACTTGGAGTAAAGTTAACAAATCGAAGGTAAATATGGGGCCAAGATTCCCCAGTGGCTCCTCCTCCCTGGACTCACTGTTTAGATCGCAATGCAAAAGGTTAAAACAATAAACTTCTAAAGGAAAACAGACTCATGACCTGAAGGTAAGCAAAGATTTCTTAAATGGGATTCAAAACAAAGCAACCATAAAAATGCTGATCAATAGTACGTTATTAAAAATGAATGACAGTTGGCCATCAAAAGGTAGCTGGCCAAAATGAAAAACACAAGCAGAAAGATTAGATATTCCAGGTGGCTATTATATTTTTTCTTTGTTATGATGACTAATTATTTTGTTTGTAACATGCTATAAGATTTGTGGAGTGTCAAATCAAAATATTATTGGTTTTGTATTGTTATAAATTGATGTCATTTTCTCAATTTATTTTCCTTAATTTAGTGACCTACCTCATCCGTAGAAATTCCCAGACCATCAAATTTCAGATAAGATGCTGGTATTCAGAATTTGTTTTCAAAAAAATATCTGACCAACTAAAAATGGGAAGTGTATCAAGTTAATTGAGAAAGCAGAATTAAAAGATGTGAACAAATGCTTTACCACAGAGGAGACCCAAATGGCCACCAGGAAGGTGAGAAATCCCTCAGCATCTTCAAATACCAAAGAAACAGAAAAATAAAACTGCAGTGAGAGGCTCAGAAAAACTAAAGGAAAAAGACTAACAATGTTACATGTTGGTGAAAATACAATGTATCTAAAACCCCCGAACACTGCTGACTGGAGCAAAAGTTGCCACAATCGCTTGTGGATAATACTTGCCAGTACCTTCTAAAGCTAGACCCTTATCTACTGATAATTTTATAATCCAATGTAGAAAGAGAAAGGCATGCAGATGCCCAGTAAGCCACCAGAGAAAAAAGATTAATAGCAAAAACCAAATAGCCATCAATCAGGAAATAAATAGATAAACTGCACTGTGTTCATAGGACAGAAATGTACCTGACAAGAAAGAACCCAGGAAGGACTCACAGCGAGAGCAAGAAAGGGAAAGCTCAAAGACATTATACCGCAAGTCAGAAGTCAGACATGGGAGACTGTCACATTAAGAAGGGGAAAAAAGACCAGGCAAGAACATGAAAGCTGACTACAAGATGAACATACATGATGGAACCTTCAGGATTGTCATTACAGTCCCTACTCTGATCTGGGCAGTAGCTAACATAGCTGTGCACGTGTGCAATAATAAAGAAGTGTTTGCCTCAGTCGCTTACGTGATTAACAAACTGTGATCTTTAAAGGGCTAAAATTAAAACATTAAATAATATAAAGTTAATTTTAAAGGAGCCAACACTGGAGGTTTTCTCTACTGTATCTCTGCTCCCTCCTGTCTTAAACACCTCACACTACAGGTCTTTACAGCAAGCAAGTATTCCCATTTTGATTTTTGACAGGCCCACAATTTTGATGGTGTAATGCACAGGGAACAATCAACATGCCGAGGCCCCACTGTTCTCATTCAGTCTTTTCTTATTTTCAAAAAAAATTAATGTTACTACTGCTAATTTACCTGTTTCTACAGTTTCATAATCCCAGCACCAATGTCCCACCACTGGGAGGAGGACAATTTCACACCAATCATCAAGGTCCACGGCCCTCAAGCTACCGGCTACTTAATGTTTAATTTTTATGTACTTATAATCATCCCACAGATACAGTTTTGCTATTTTATGTTTACTATAACAGCATAAATATTTTCCCATAGTCTTTACAAGAGCCATTTTCCCTGGCTATAGAATAGTCTATTGTATGGCTGCTCCCTAACTTACTTAGCTAGCCCTACACTGGACACGTAGGTTGTTTCTAACTTCTCGGTATGTGCTGTATCGATACAATAGCATCCTTATATCACTATGCATTTCTCATTAGGCCATGCTGCTACAATGAATTCCTACAAGGGAAGTTACTGAGCCAAATGCATGAGCACGCTAACAATTTTAAGTACGTTTTGCAACATGGTTTTTCAAACTGACATGATCACCAGCACCATAGGAAGATATCACTTTTATCAACTTTAACAATATCATCACAATTTTTCATCAGCTGTAGTGAATTTGAAATGAGTCAATGGGTTTTGTTACATTTTGAGATTCCTTGATTATTCCAATAGGTATCTGCTTGGTGTTTGTTGTTGAAATGTTGGGATTTAACCCAAGAGCAGGCACAGTACAGATGAGACAGAAACTTGTTTCTTCTGATGTCGGCGTCCTTCACACCTTTATCTATTTTAAAATCGGGGTGCTGATGCTGTCTCACTCGTTTGGATGAGGCTTGGCAAATATTTTTAGCTTGTCATTGTGCAACAAATACCTTTCACTCCATCTTGATGTTCTTCTAGTTTCCCTTCTCAAAGCTTAATTTTTATAAAGTTGCAGCTCTTTAATATTTGAAATTGTAAGAATTTTGCCCGAAAAATATTAATCAATTTTTTCTATTTTCTGAGATTTAAATACATTTAATTCTTCAATAGAATTACTAATGCTTGTTTGTAATTTTCCCAGATAATGAATAAGTCCTGCCAACATAATTTATTCTAGAAGGCTTCCTTTTCCCACAGATAGAATTCTCCTTTGCCCCCCCTTAGGTTGCTTGTGCAGCAGCTCCCTGATTTAATTACTACGGGGCTATGTGTTCCAAATCTGTTAATAATGGCCTCCTTCATTATTTCCCATTTTCGGAGGATTTCTATTGGAAACAGATTCCCATTTCCAGTTTTATCTTCTAGTCATTTTGTAAAAATCCGATGAAAACCTAATTGAGATCTAGAGAAGGACTGAGCTACAACTAAAAATCGAGACTATACTTTTGAAAATGAGTTGAAAGCCTATAGCAGGCAGGGCGAGTGAGATGGCTCCACCGAGTTAAAGGCACTTGCTGCCAACCCTGACAGCCTGAGTTTGTCCTCTGACCTCCACATACAAATGACAGAGCAGGCTTGTTACACACACACACACACACACACACACACACACGAATGACAAATGCACGAAGGCTATAACAGGGACTACATATCAGGCACATTCTGCTGCTGTGATAAAACACCACATCCAGGGCAACTTATAAAAGAAGACATTCCATTGTGCTTATGGATTTAGAGGTCCCGAGCTGAGCAGAGCCATGGCGTCAGGAAGAGCATATATCAGACATCCTGATGCACAATTTTGGGGGTGGGGCAAGAAAGCAGAACTGAAATGGTGTATTTTGAAATCTCAAAGTTCCCCAAACACTGTGACATGCCTCCTCCAACTAGGCCATAGCTCCTAATCCTTCCCAAACAGTTTTACTTATGGTAGCCAAATTCTTAAACATATGTGTTTATGGGGTCATTCTATTTCAAAACACCATTATCATAAATCTTTTCAATTATTTATCCTATTTCACCCAAAGAAATTCATTTAAGAGATGGTGAACATGGGTTTGAATGCAAGCTCAATTTTTAACTAACAATATGTATCAGTCAGTGTTGTTACGTGACAAGTAGCCACAAAGTCTTGGTGGAACACAAGGCTGAGAGGATGCATTTCTCACATGTGAAGGTACATAGCCAGGCCTTGTTCTCACCCTTGTTAGAGGTGGAGGAGCACGAAACAGGCCCACCACTTAAGATTGGGACTCGGGACTTGTACACACCTATTTGCCCACATGGCGCTGGTCAAAGCAAGTGCATGGCAGGGTCCGCTATCAGGGAGATATAGTGGTCAGCTTTTCTGTCTGTATGTGGAAGTAGAAATTAGTATTTGCTGTATAAAGATTAGTCTTCTACACCCCATGACCTAGGGAAATTCCCACAAAGGTCAAGCCTCAGTTTCCTTCCCTTGAGAAACAGATTGTCACCCTGTATGAGAACACGGGAGGACAGCTCAGTGCTGTGTCTGATAAGCATCCAGAGCACAGCCCATGCCAACTGCTGTTGTTGGGTTTAATTATAGAGCAAACATTGTGATCGGCCTTCTGAATTCAAATGGAATAGTTTCAATGATTCTGTGCCAGACTTCACCTTGTTGCCTCTGATGTATTGTTTCTGAGCTAGTAGCCTCATCCATTAAGCAAACACACAAATTCTAAGAGCCCTGCACTGAGTCGGTTTTGTACCTGACCTCGAGAGCTTGTACACCATGAAAGCAACAGTGACTCTCTTCAGTTCCTGGAAATCCCTCTTCTACACATTCCACCATCTCCTGCATACGGTGGTTCCCATTTATCCACGTTTATTTCCACATCTCTGCTTCTAAGAGAATCTTCTCTTGTTCTGACAAAAGTCCTGGGTTCTCTCTGGTGGGGGGACTTTTGCAGAGGCCTAGGATAAGAAATGCCTTACCCCAGCTGTCTGGGCCCCACTCTGATCTAGTTAACCAGAGGGTTGCTCCATCCCCTCCATTTTTAAGGTCAAAGCAAAGAAACCTTCTGTTTCCATCCTCTGAAATAAAGAAATAAATGAATCTCAGATGTTTGATGAAGCCCCTCAGAGGAGGCATCTCAGGAGTTATCTCAGGGGTGACCCTAGCATTTACAAACAGGGGGAGCAGAGTGTCCTTTCTGTGGACAGTAAGCGAGGTCCAGCTTTTAGTGGCTACCTCGGTCCTAACGTTCAGTCCAAGGTTACTCTGGTTACAGAGTCAGGGACTGCCCGGCAAGTCCTCACAGCCCCTCATCAACCACCTGACCCGAATCTCTGCTGCCCAGAAGAGACTAGTGGCTTCTTCGCTATTCACAGATGATAGTAACATATCTGTATGATTTCCTTTATTAGTCTTCCAAAAGCTATCATGGAGAAAGTGTGTGCTGTCTAAGAGAAGCTGTGAAGCCCTGAGGGAGCTCTCCTGGGACTCCAGTGCTTCTTTGTTTACTACCCTAGGTCCCCACTGGTGGCAAAGGCCTAAGAGAAGCCTCTGCCTAGGTACTTTGCTTTTCTTAGGAACACATTGATGCTATCCTTGTCTCTACTTTATTTCTTATTAACATAAATGCATTTATTTTCTCTAACTGATTAACAGGGATTTTGGGGTTTTTTTGTTTTTGTTTTTAAGTAATAACGAAATGACCAGAGATCAAACTGTGATCAATTTCTGCACACAGGGTTGACTTTTTGAAGAAACTTTGATCCCAATGAATCATGATTCTGGGTGGTGCTTCATCAACACATCATGACCTCTAGTGTGGCCTAGGTCAGACAGTAAAGAATTGTTACCCCTAGGAACAGAGGTGGCCCCAGATTGGTAAGAACAGACTGTACCTATTGTCATATAGAAATTAAAATCTGTAAATTCTATGTTTACCAAACCCACTCCTGGATTTCTGTGAAGAATGGTGGCTCTGCTTTAAGAGCCTGAGGTACCCTGTAAAAACAATCTGTCTTGACTCAGAAAAGCCTACAAAATCATGAAATCAAGAATTTCAAATCTTTGTGTTCACTTTAAAAAGCACCCGACCATCAAAGGTATGCATATCCAGAAAGCTATGAAGTATAGGAGAGATGTTACTTTAAGGAAGTCATGTGTTCCATTCGGTGGAATCAGAAAGTGTGTCCATACCAAACACTGGGACTGGAAAACAGGGTCAGTGATCAAAAATATGTGCTGAACTTTTACTGCACATGCTTAAAACTATAGCAAGTAACACTGAACCTCAGGGTTTAGATGCAGTACAGTCACTGAACACATAGAGCGGAACAGAGAACTCAGAATTCCCTGAAGAACTTACAGAGCTCAGGGCTGGATTACCCCACACATGAGCTTCCCTGCCACCCTTAGACAATCCTCACTGGAAAGCAACAAATTGTTCCACAGCCAGAAGAGGAGGGTGCACAGGAGGAAAATGTGACCCAGAAGGAACTGAGGAAACAAACACTCATGGAATAAATTAGCAGAAGTAAATGCAGATGAAGGAAAAAGAAAAAAATGATGGCTCCTTCTCAGTCCCCACTGACTTAAAGGAACCTCCAGATTTCTGGCTCATCCAGGGACTCGCTTCCTTATCAAAAACCTGGCCACCTGCCATGGCATCCCCATGTATATACATTCTTCATGCCAGGCTGACACCCCAGAGATGCCCTTGAGTCTCCATGTCCCAGCAACCATCTAAGAAGAAACCTCACCCCCTCACCCTTGTGTCACGTGCTCTTCAGAAAAGCTTGCCTCGGGCCTCACAAATTTCCTGATGTGACAGGCCAGACAGAAATGGACTGTTTCCAAGGACACAGAAAAACTAAACACAGGGTAGTGGGTACTCCTAGTCAAAATGGAAATTTGTGCAAAGCATTATAATCCATGAAGTATCCTCCTCCTCTACCCCATGATCAGAGAAGTATCCCCCAAACCCACATCCTTGGTGTCCAGGCTCAACATCATTTGACATTTCCCTTACCTCTAACTATCTGAGGGCTACAGAATCTGAGAGAACCAGGAGATGTCCTTCCAAAGCCTGAAATCATTGTGTGTAGTCAGAAACAGCTCTCTAAAGGGACTGGGGCAGTTTACCATAAAGAACATATTTAATCAACTGGAACAACATAAATAAAGCATAATAAACTGCAGCCTAGGGGAGGGGAATACAGCTATGCAAACATCGGAATTAACAGGTTTGCCCTTCCTGCAGTGAGAACAGGAAGGGAACGTCACTGCTGCATCCATCACATTGCTAGGGAGGAGAAGCAGACATCCCCAAATCTCAGAAGATGGCCTTCCAAATATTATGAGGAGCAGCAAGCTACTGCAAGCTGGGATCACCACGAGCCTCTTGATTTAGAGGGCTCTTCCAGCTCCAGCTTATAGGTTCCTTTATTTAAATTAGGAAAACTTACCCCTTTGAAGAAGGTCTATTAACCCCACACTGAGTGAGGCAGGGTGCCTCTGACTCTCTTCTCTACCTGTGCCAAACAGTCTTGCCATCAATCGGTGTCTCACAAAACCAACAATGGCAAAGCCCCATTCTCTAACTCCATATGTGAGTTTCTTAAAAGATCCTTGTGAGCTGCCACCTTGTCAGGGGACTTTTTTATTCTGAAATTGGGTCTCGTGTAGCCCAGAGTACTCTTCAGTTCATTATGTACCCAAGGCTGGCCTTGACTTCTGACCCTTCTCCCTCAGTCTCAGGTGCTGAGAGTTCAGGTGTACATAACCACTCCCAGCCAGAGACGGGCTCTTAAGGGGGTCTAGAATCATATGAAGGCCATGTGTAGAGCTTCCTGGTATCCTAAGGACCAAGACTATGAATGGTTGGTCATGGGGGCAGGGGGTTGTGAAATCTGTGCTCTTGGCTCACAGTATCCTAGTCCAAGTGCTGTTCTTCAACATTATCTGGAGAACATGCACCACATCTATGCATCTGTATAACGGGACCCGAATGTGCATTGGCCACATCTATGCATCTGTGTATTGAAACCTGGATGTGCTAAGAGGTTGGAAATCCATCCCTGCAGTTCTACAAGAGATGATGGCATGTTATTCTACCAGGATTTCCATAACAAAGTACCTCAGACTGGAGGCCAAAGCAACAGAAGGTTATGACCTTCCAGCTCTGGGGGTGAAAGTGAGAGATCTGTCAGTGGAGCCAGAAAGAGAGACTCTAGGCTTCTCTTCTTGGCTTGGAGATGCCACCTTCTATCTGCCTCACATCATCTCCTCTGGATACCTGCCTCAGGTTCCAAATGTCTCCTCACTAAGCTCACCAGTCGCACTGAAGGAGGATCTACCCCAATGACCTCACATTCACCTATAATCTGGTCACCTGCTGAGGTACCAGGGTTTGGACTCCAAATACCCTTCAATGAGAAGCACAATTCAATCAACCACAGAGGTCACTGCACCAATGCCCTTGCTTTTCTGCAGGGCTCAGAAAAAGACATAGGGAGCCAGGCAGAAAACCCATCCATCAGTGCCCTATTCCAAGCCACCTTTATCTTCTGCCAAAACAACACAGTGGCCTCCTTGCTGGTCCTCAATCTTCCACAATTGTCACTTCCTCCGAGGTGCCACACAGCAGCTGGAATAAACTTTTCAATCAGAACACAAATCTGATAATGGCAGAACCTACTTAAAAGCCTTGATGACTGCCCATTATGTTTGAGGGAGGCAGGAAACAAAACTGCATTGACCTCATTTCCCTCCAAATGCTGCCCAGTTCCTGGAACACTAAGCCTTTCTCCTGACACAGGACTCACTTAGACCTGGTGACAATTCCATTTTTCTCACCAACTCACAGAGGTAAACCCTTCTTGCCCATCCTTCCTAAGCTGTGGTCCCTGCAGAGGGTCAAGTCCATCTTTTTCCTCTGTACTCTCAGCTCCTAGAACAGTACCAGACTCATAGCAGGTGCTCAATATTTAAGTACAGAAAAACTTAACAATGGTTACTTAAGTGCATTATATTATCTTAGATGACATTTTTTTCTTCTTGAAAACCTATTATGTATAAGGGATGTGCACGTTGAAAGTTTTAGCTACAATGCTGAATTCTAGTTCCATAGACTAAAGGATAAGGTGAATTTCTAAGCCCAGAAACGAATCATCCAAGGTCACATAGCCAATCTTATGATTCCAGATACCAAAGCCTCAAACAGAGCTCTCCCGTACATCCATGCGGGGAGCTGCACAGGATAAAACCAAGTCCTCTTTTACACGTCAGCTCTAGGTAGTTTCTGACCAGCAAACAAACCTCTCTGTTCCTCCATCTGCCCAAAAAAATACATCCATATCTTATCTGAGGGCCTGGATTAAGGATATGTGAGGTAGTGGTGAGCAGAATGGAGAGAAAAGCCTTGTGGTATGCCCATGGAGAAATGCTGTAATCCAGTTCATTGAAGTGAAAAAAACCATCATGGGTGGCGCCATTCAATACTGAAGTGAAAAGACCCACCATCGGTAGCACCATTCCCTAGACTAAGATCTCAGCCTGTATAAAAAGTGAGGTAAGGATCAGCATTCACCACTCCTGCTCCTTGACTTTGACTGCAATGTAAGCAAATGTCCCCAAGTTCTTTCTCTGTGATCTGTCTGTACTGCTGAACTACAATCAACTGTATGACAAACAAACAAACAAACAAAAAAAAAACCTCTCCTTCCTAAGTGGCTCCTGTCAAGGGATTTTATCCTAGCAACAGAAAAGATGGGCAGGGCCTTTGACTCTACTTTCTTCCTCTGGAGAAAGCATGAGAGAATGTGGAATCCACTTCAAAGTGAAGACTCAAGAAATTATCATAAAATATCTTTTTGGTTCTAGGCATTGTGGTGCCCAGGGAAAACAGTGGTCTCTTCCTTCCTTCAAATGAGCCTCATGTGAAGGCTACTAGCCTCCATTTAAGCTATAGAACCAAGTTGAAAGTGAATGTCAATCTTGGTAGCCCACTGCTTATGGAAGTCCATGAGTACAGAGAATTGCTAATCAGTCAACAGGCTTCATATTCTAGGCCATTCTCTGTGAGGCATGTGCTACCATCAGTCAACTGTGACCAAGGTGCCTGCCCCCCACCCCCTCAGCAGGTCTGGCCAGCTTCCTCAAGCTCATGCTTGAGCTGGACATGTAGCTACAAAGAAAACAAACTTTAGCTTTGTTCTATTTTATGCCCTGAAATATGCAAGTGAAGGACACTAACCGCAGTCACTCCAGGGAAAAGCCCGTGTGAATTAGCCTTTGAAGAAGAATCTAGAACCAGCTGGAGGCCTGGAGCCTTAACTTCACAAGGCTGCCTTGCCTACCAGCTTTTGATGAAAGCCCAGAGGCTGCTAGGAAGCTTGGCCAAGAGCTTCACGCTGGCCTCCTTCAGAAGGTGCCAAAGCTCTTCCAGGCTCTGCTTTCCTGCCCCAGGCTGGTTGCTCATTCCTGGAGGTTTTATCTACATGATATGGCCTCCCCTTTCTTGTTTCATGTTTTTATTTCCCTACCCTCACCACCCCTTTGATCTTTGTATTTCTTCCAGTCCTTCCTTCCCCTGATGACTTCCTGCGGTATGCAGGTGCTGTTGTCAACTGGAGGGTACACCAGTAAATCACATGTCTCATGTTGTTAAAAAAACAATCAACAAACCATCCAATGAACATATGAGTTGAAACAAACTGAAGAGGCCAGAGACAAGAAGGGTATTACTTTTAAAAACAAAACCACAAGAATTCCAGAGGAGCCAAGGAGATAAGGAGGTGAGCCATGTAGCCATTTGCAAAAAGTATGGTCTATTTACAGGGGGCAGCTAATGCAAGCAAAATACAAGCTTGCTTGACAAACTCGAGGGAGAAAGGATAGAAAACAGAGCTGTTGTGTGGGTGTATGAAGCTTTTCTCAGAAGCCATAGGTTATAACATGAAAATCCCAATGCCAGGGTGGAATACAGCTCTATGCTGTTGGTGAGAGAAGTTGAAAGTCCCCTCAAACACTGCAGCCTATTGACATTGCTCTTGGTTGTATACCAGAACTAGATGACAAGACCCTAATGCTAAAGAAAACACAATTTCAGGTACAAAGCATCGAGAAACAAATTTAGAACTAGACGGGAGGCTTCCTCCCTGCTGGCTACCTTTCACAGTGCTAGAAGGTGTTATCCAGGCTAACAGGAGAGTAGGCTTATCCAGCTATGGATCCTGCATCCTATAATAATTACCTGCCAAGCAAGATCTGCCCTTTCATACAATAGGGGCAAGATGGCTATGGGGCAACCAGCCAATGACTGGATCGAAAGTCCATTTCACTAGAGGAAGAGCATGATTGGCACTATATATCTGGCCAGAAGCCCATGTCTAGGGAGATCATAAGTTCTGAGGAAAACCCACCAGTCATGTTTTGCTAAGTAGACAAGTTGTCAAGCCGTCTTTTAAATATTTATGCTAATAACTCATAGATTAGTGCTAATTTCACCCCTGGTTAAAGAAGCTTCTATTTGCAGCACACAGTGATGAATGTGGCAACTCATAATGGTCAAGGGGGTGAGAGCAAGAGACTGCTGAGTGTGCAACCCTAAACAGAACATTTGCATCACCCTTCCAAGGATCAGGGAATGTCTGGAAGAAGGCGCGGGAAGAACAGAGGGGCTGGTGGATGGGGACAGTGAAGTGAAATGATGTCCTCTGAACATACATAGCTGTTGCTCTTAAGAACTGACAGCGGCTGTAGTCTACCTGCACAAACCTGCACAAGACCTTACTGTCAATAACCCATCACTAACAGAGAAGGATTCATGAAACCAACCCCTCCCTGAGGAAGTACGAGCCATTAAAGGTTGATGAGGGAGTCAGAGTCCTTAGTGGTAGCTGCCAAAGCACAAGTAAATATCTCTTCACGCATGCTTAGGCAGACAACGCTAATAAAACAGAGAGGTTCACACACAAAAAGGCGTGGAAGGAGGAGCTGGGTGGTGATGGTGCACACCTTTAATCCCAGCACTTGGGTGGTGAGGCAGGCGGATCTCCGAGTTCGAGGGCAGCATGATCTAAACAGAGCAAGTTCCAGGACAGCCAGAGCTATACATAGAAATCCTGTCTCGAAAAAAAAAAAAAAAAAACTTTGGCAGAGTGTAAGAGTTTTAAGAGAGGATAGTGAGATAAATACGATCAATGTGTGTGTGTGTGTGTGTGTGTATGTGTAACTGAAAGAAAATTTGTTAAGAAATTTATTTTTTAATATTTTATTTTAAAAAATTTATAAAAATTCTACTGTTGCTACATCATAACTGTAATTTTGCTACTTTTTTGAATTGTAATGTAAATATCTGATATGCAGGGTATCTGACCTGTGACCCCTGTGAAAGACCCCCATGTTAGACCTCTAAAGGGGTCTTGATCCACAGGCTGAGAAACACTGCTCTAGTTGCTCCAGCAGGACAAAGGTGAATCCAAGCCTCTGTGTACATAGTTGGGTAAACACTGAGGATGAATGGTTGTGCTACACTGGAGGACATGGCTGGGTGGTGTCACACTGGAGGAGATGCAAGCCTGGCTCAGCGACAGCATAATCAGGAACACACCGAGACACTTCTGAGGCTTAGCGTCTACTTGTGAGCCATCTCCTGTCACCTGAATTTCTGAAACAGAGCAAAGAATGGGAAACATTGACTGTGCAATACACCTGCCTCATACCAGCCCCCTCCCCAGTGACACTTCCCCTGCTCTGCCAGTGTCCCTTAGCACTTCTCCACTGTAGTTGTCACTAGAAGGGGGACTTGCTGAGAGGAGGTCCAAAGACCTCCACAAGAGCAACACAACAGAAACAGCAGAACTTAGGAATCTCCTAAATCAGGACCTTAAGAACCACCATAAAAAAAGACAACCTGGCACTTTACGACTCCCTGGAAACACTTTAGAAACACCCATAGCATTTCCTCCTGGGGCCCTCAATTGTCAGTCCCATTAGCCAATCTGGAGCTGGAGAACACACAGATTTCTAGAGGCCAGGAGAAAATATGCTGCTGAGACTCACAGAGGCATCCCAGGAGGGGGACAGACGACCAAGAAGGGAGACAGATGACCCAGAAGGGGGACAGACAAC